>PVIJ01000003.1:259498-640922 GCA_004024925.1 Scalopus aquaticus
GTATTATTTCCTTTCTTATACTGGCTTTTGGGTTTTTCTGTTGTTCCTTTTCCAGTTCTTTGAGGTGGGAGATTAGATTGTTTCTTTGAGTTGTTTCTTGTTTCTTGATGTGAGCCTGTATTGCTATGTATTTCCCTCTTAATACTGCTTTTGCTATGTCCCAAAAGTTCTGGAAAGTTGTGTCTTCTTTGTCATTCATTTCTAGGTATTTTTTAATTTCCTCTTTGATCTCATTAGTCCAGTGGTCTTTGAGCAGTGGGGGTTTCAATCTCCATGATGTAAAAGGGTTCCTTTTTTTCTTTTCATGGTTCATTTCTAGTTTGATGGCTTTATGATCAGAGAAGATAGTAGATATGATATTGATCTCTGTGTATCTGTTGAGGTTTGTTTTGTGACCTAGTATGTGATCAGTCTTGGAGTATGATCCATGTGCACTTGAGAAGAACGTGTATGCAGAGTTTTGGGGGTGCAGTGCCCTATAGATATCTGTTAAGCCCATGTGGTCTAGGTCCTTATTTAGAACTTTAATATCCTTGTTTATTTGCTGTCTCATTGATCTGTCCACTTGTGATAATGGGGTGTTGAGGTCTCCTACTATATATGTATTTTCTCTAATGTCTGTTTTCAGAGATGATAATAATTGTCTTATATATTTTGGTGCTCCTTCATTTGGGGAGTATATGTTTATGAAGGTTATATCATCTTGCTGAATTGTCCCATTTATCATGATGTAGTGACCATCTATGTCTCTTTTTACCTTTTTTGTTTGAAGTCTATTTTATCTGATATAAGTATAGCTGTCCCTGCCTTCTTTTTAGATCCATTTGCTTGTAGGATTGTTTTCCAGCCTTTTACTTTCAGTCTGTGTTTATCTTTTGTGGCTAAATGTGTTTCCTGTAGACAGCAGAAGGTTGGGTCCTGTTTTTTGATCCATTTCGCTACTCTGTGCCTTTTTATCGATGAGTTTAGTCCGTTTACATTTAGAGTTAATATTGATACATTGGCATCTATATTGGCCATTTTGTCTTTTTGTGGTTTTATTCCTTGTCTTATTCTGGTCTTTTCCATTGCTTTGTTGGTTTTGGTTTTAGGACTTCTTGTAGTATTGTTTGTAGTGGGGGATTAGTAATGATGAATTTCTGGAGACTATTTGTCTGGGAAGATCCTTATCCTTTCTTCGTAGAGGAAAGAGAGCTTTGCGGGATAAAGTATTCTTGGTTGGCATTTATTGTCTTGGAGTTTGTTGAATATGTCTCTCCATTCTCTCCTTGCCTGTAGCATTTCTTTGGAGAAGTCAGATGTCATCCTGATTGGTTTTCCTTTATAAGTTGTTTCCTCCCCCTTGCCATCTTCAATATTTTTTCCTTGTCTTGTATTTGTGTGAGTTTAACTATGATATGTCTAGGTGTAGGTCTTCTGGGATCATGGTGATTTGGAGATCGTCTTGCTTCTTGTATGCCTATTGTCATACTTGGGAAGTTTTCTTCTATCACTTCCTTAAATAGTTTCTCTGCTCCTTAGTTCCTCTCCTCTCCTTCTGGGATTCCTATAACTCTTATTTTTCCTTTTTTCATGGTGTCAGATAGATCTTGAATTGTTTGTTCATTCTTTTCCTTTCATGCTTCTATTTCCTTTTTCCTTTTGGATTTTTTAATATTTGCATCTTCAAGATCGCTAATGCGGTCTTCCATTTCATCGATTCTACTTTTATCGCTCTTCCCGGAGATCTTTCGTTCTTCCATTAAGCTCTTATTCTCCTTCTTTAGGGTCTTGATTTCTTTCTTCAGATTGTTAATTGTTTTTTCCATTTCTTTCTTTTCCTTTATCATGATTTCCTTAATCATGAGTCTAAATTCTTTATCTGTCAGAGAGAGAAGTTCTTCCGTGTCATTGTCAATGAATTTTGGTGCTTGATTTTCTTTTCGTTCCATGTCCTTTCCCTGAGGGCTTGCCTGGTTGTTTATATTTTTCCTTCTCCCTGTTTGTCTTTTGATTTATTGTAAGTGTTGGGACATTGTGGCACTGGTATTGGCAGGCATCTCTTTGGGTGCTTCTTCTTTGATGTCAGGGGGTGGTGATTTAACTGAATCTGGCCCTGTTAGGCCAAACCCTTGGTGGTTGTGTTAGTTGGTGGTCCCTGGGCTATCTCCACTCAGTTCCAAGAATCCCAGTACTGAGGCCTGTGGCTGGTTTGCACTAGATTCTTGTGGGCTAGGGAGGATAACTTCTTAAGATTTTTTCTTTTTTTTTTTTTTTAGTGGTTCCTGTTGAGATGGTAGTTGCAGGTTTAATTTAGGAGGTCTTCCTAGAGAGATTCGTGTAAAACAAAATGAAACATCATGGCTAAAAAAAGTCTAAGAGGAGAAGAAAGGGAGAGGAGAGGATGAAAAGTGGAAAGAAAGAAGAAAAAAGAATGGGCAGGGAGAAATATGGAGATAAAATAAGACACTACTAAAGTAGAAGAGAAAAAAAAAGAGAGGAAATAATGAATGGTGGGGGGGGGTCTTCCTAGAGAGATTTGTGTGAGATCCCATGAAGCTTATTGTGACTGAAATAGATCTAGTAGGAGAAGATGGAGAAAGGAGAGGAAGAGGGGTGAAGATAAAGAAGAAAGGAAAACCAGACAGGTAGAAGAATGGAGGTAAGATAAGACACTACCTAGAAATGAAGAGAAAAAAAAAATGGCGACCAAAGGAAGGAGCCACCTGGAGTTAATGGAGGCTCTCCAGGTTCTTAGTGTCATTGCGAGCAAGGGGAGGATTCTGCAGTCTTTTGCCCATGAGTCTTGGGATGTTTGTGTGGCCCCACTGCTGGGGTTCTGCTGCCATCAGTTTTCTTTCTGTTGCTGCTAGTATTATCGCTGTAAATCTTCCTGTCTCCTGCTGTTTCCTCCAGTGTTTACTAGACGCTATCACTGCTGTTGGATTTGGGTCTGGTGGGGAGGAGTCACCTGAGGCCGGCCCTGAGCCTTTCCGCCTCTGATTTAGCCACTGTCTGGGCATGGTCACTTTATTGTGTGGGAGGGGAAGGGGGCTGGTGGCTGTGTGTTGCCTCAGGTAGTCGGATTTCAAGTCCTGCCAGGGGTCTTGAGTTGTTTCAAGCCCTGGGGTTGCAGTTTCAAGCCTTGGGCAGAGGGCCACCTGTGGTGTTTTTTTGGGGGGTGTTCCCCCTTTCTCCCAGTGGTGCTTCTCCCGCGCCTGGAGGGTGGTCACAGCAGCCTAGCCCGTGGTCTTTCTCCAGCATTTGCAGAGCTGGTCTTTCCCGCGGTTTTTCTCTGGTAGCTTGGAGCTGACCCCTGACCGTGGATTTTCTCCAGCTTGGCAGAGCCCCGACTGCAGATTTTCTCTGCACGGTGGAGCAGGAAGCCCCGATCACAGCTTTTGTCTCGCACTTCTCCTGTGCCTGGCACCTGGATCCTCTCCCACGGTTTCTCCAGTGGCTAAAGAATATTAGTGCTCCTGAGAGGGGGAGGGGACTACCACCCCAGAGTTCTGTTCCAAAGGGGAGCTAGAGTGCTGGCTCCATAACAGAGGTGGGGGAGGTGCTACACCATGGCTGCCCAGGGTTGGGGTCCCACCAACTTCCCCTATGCACTCTGCCCTCTCCAGGGCTCTGTTGCTACCTGGAGGGACTGCTCGAGTTTATCACTCCGCCGTGCCTTGGGGAAACTGCTCTGTCCACCTTTCTTTTTCTGGGTCTCTTCAGGTGCCTCACGTCTTGGTTTCCTGGTCTGATTTTGCGTGGAGGGGATGGGAAAGGGGATCTGGTAGTTCTTTCTTCTCCTTAGTTTTTTCAGCTTTGTTCCACGTCCTACTCACCCATGAGGGTGTTAGATTTATGTAGTATTTCTAGGTCTTCTCTGGGTTTGGCTGATGTCCCTTTATAAGAGGCTTTTCTTTTGGGAGAGTTGATTCTAGTGGCCCTTCGCCACCATGTTGATCCTTTTAATAATCTTTCATAGTTAGAAAACCAGGTACAGGGCAGGCGTTGGGTGCCAGTGAATCTTCACTCTCTGGCCTCTCTGGTACTGTCTCGTGGCCTCTCTACCACACTCCAAATGGTCCTCTGCTCCACGCTCTCTTCTGTCCTGCCACTGCTGCTCCTCCTGCTTCCGAATCTCTCTGCTGCTGCTTCTGCTTCTACTGCTCCTCAGGCCTCTGCTCTTATAGCCTGTCTCTCCAGGCCCATGTGCACCCACTCACGCATGACCACACCTTACTCCAGGTGTCACCATCAGGCACTTATGAAGGTCTGCAGGTGTCCATCATTAAATCTTATGGCGGTAGGGCAGAAAATCCTGACCATTTTGTCACTTACCCTACAGATACATACCTAGAAGTGGAACTGCTGGATCTTATGGTAGTTCTATTTTAAATTATTTTAAGATATCATCATATTGGTTCCTTAATAGATGTACCAATTTACATTATCATCAAGAATGTGTGAGGTTTTTTTGGGCCTCCCTGGTGGCGCAGCGGTTGAGCGCTGCGCTGTGGAGCTGTCGGCAGCGCACGATAGAGTTTGACGCCCAGCCAGGGAGAATCCCACATGGCGCGGCAGACCTCTCCTGCCTCGCCCACGGCTCCCCTCAGCAGTGTATTTCTGATCTGCCTGTTCTGCTCCCCACTCTGTCTCTGGTGAACCATCTCGCCGCCCCACGCCTCTGGCCTGTACCCCAACTTGTATGTATAAATAAATAAATCTTTAAAAAAAAAAAAAAGAATGTGTGAGGTTTTCAATTTCTCCACATCCTCACCTACTTTTATTCTTTCTAATAAACATACTAACAGGTGTAAGTTGATACTCTATAAGGTTTTGATTTTAATTATTTTGATGATTAGTGATGTTATTATTTTGATGATTAGTTTACATATGCCTGTTGGCACTTGCATGTCTTCTTCTGATAAATGACTCTCCCAGGCCTATTGGCAGATGGAGCTGGTTGTAGGGATATGGCCAAGTTGGGCTTGGCTGAGGACATAGGGGAAGGTGGGTGCTTGTGTTCTCTAGTTGAGACTATGTTCAGCAAGTCTGTCACAAGGATGTGGGCCTGCTTCTCTGAAAGCAGCTCCCGTAAATTGTGGAAATTTGGGGTATTTCACGATTGGCCATCTGGATCCCAGAGCACCCACAAAGGCACTTTTATCCATGATCCTTGTTTATGTGGTGGTTTGTGAGCTGAGGTTTTCTTATTTCACCATCTTTGTTGACATTATCCTCCCCCAGTATATTTTTTTTACAGAGAGTATTCTAGAATTCATAAAGATACAAAAAAAGAATCACATAGAGTCAAAGAAATCTTGTGTCTTATTTTTAATGAAATCAAATCTGAAAGTAAAAATATAAGCAATAATCTAGGAGGTTATATATTTGCAATATATAACCACAAACAATTATCATACAAATATTACTAATCAATAGAAAAAATATCTTAATGTGGTGACATATATTATTTATCAGTGTATACCTCACTAAGTCAGGAAGAACAAACATACCAATGAAAAATTGAAGGGAAAAGCAGAAACAACTACATAGAAAGAAGAAAACACATATGAGTAATCAATGTCCTCATTCATATTATCACTTTGGAGAAGAACATTAACCCTGCAAAGATAAGCAAATCAAGACCACATAAGACATAATTTTATTCCATTTAATTGGTAAAAGCAAAAGTCTGGCAATTCCAAAGCACAGATCAGTAGGATTTCTTCTGCAGAGCTCATTGGAGGGTAGTAAATTGACATAACCAAACACTTCAGCATTATCTATTATGACTAAATATCTAATACAGTTAATATGTCCCAGAAATCTCTCTTCTACTTAAAACATCTCTCACTGTTGTGTTCAAGAGCCAAATTTCAAGAAAGTGTAAATATAAAAAATGGAGAGGATTACCTGTGGAAAGAAGGCAGGAAGATAAGATGGAGGGAGAACATGTAAGTAGATACAAGATTTTGACAAGGCTATTGTTCTTGGACAATATGCTAGGTTATGGGGGCACTTCACATCATTAGAAATAGAATTAATAAATGAGGGTCTCATATAAGCTAGTAACAGGTGTTTCATAAGCCACAGATCAAGACTCATTTAATTCTGAACATATAAGGCCCATAAGAATAAAAAAAAATAATCTGTAGACTTACAGTAGTCAAAAGCTCTAGTTTCT
This sequence comes from Scalopus aquaticus, assembly GCA_004024925.1. NCBI lineage: Eukaryota > Metazoa > Chordata > Mammalia > Eulipotyphla > Talpidae > Scalopus > Scalopus aquaticus. The sequence continues at coordinate 265,665 of PVIJ01000003.1, forward strand.
GAAACAGCTTAGATTGATTGATTGATTGATTGATTATTTGCTTCTCCTAGCAACTTTATTCCCTGAGGTGTTAGATGAATTCCATGGAGCAAAATAATAATCACTGGGAGCAAAACAAGCATTTCACTAGTATATGAAAATATTATTGTTAATGCTAAGATGTTTAGATTTACACTGTCAAGGGCTTTTCATTTAAAGAGAATTATAGCATTTTCTGAACCATTATGAATATTAATAAATTAGCATATACCATATTTTTCAAAAAGCCAACATAAGCTGCTTTCTAGTCATTTGTCTTGAGATAAAGCAATCATTTCCATTTATTTATGAAATGCAAATATTCTATACAATTGACTTAACTCCCTCATGGACAGGCAGGGAAGAAGGGAATTTCCATGCTTTCAATGATAGCTGATGCATTGTGAATAGTACCAGTGATAAAGAATAAACTGATACCTGAATAGTGTACCTTAGAGTAAAGGTTCTGTATAATACAGTGTGTAGGTTAAAAATAAAATATCTTCAATTTAAAGTATCATTTTGGGTCATCACAGCTCTTGCCCAACAATATGAGACATTTTCTTAAATGTTGTTAGTGCTTTAAATAAAATTTTCATTGGACATGTTTTTGAAGCTTGAAATCAATTTAAAATTAGTTCTTCAAGTTGGAAGACAGAGAACCATTATGGAGATAGAAATAGAGGAAGTACAACTATGGGGGAAATTGTACCATTATAACCACCTGAGTGTCATTATGTGGTTTTAAAATACAGAATTAAAAAATCATCTTCACTAGTAAAGGCCCTACTACGATAATTGAAATTATTATTAAAGTTGAATACAGGTAATATGACCCTAAATTAATGTTAATAGATGAAAAGATATGAAGTTCTAGATAGATTTTTTAAAGGGAATGGTTATTTAAGTAATGAATAAATTTCACTTACTATGCTTTAAATAAGGCCCAATTTGTGCTTTGTGGGATTTGATTTGTTTAAATATCTAGATTTACAATTTTAGAAATAGGTTCTTTACATGGGAATAAAGTGCCTCTAGATATGAATAACTAAAACTAACAAATTACTCATCCAATTATTATTATCATTTATAAAATTTAACTAAATAGAAAAAAAATCAATAACAAAGAATTAACTTATGTCATTAAAATAATGCAATTAAAATGACTATTCATCCAAAATAACACATGTAAAAACAGTTATTTAAATCATTTTAAAGACATACTTTCAGGTGTGTAGCAATTTATCCATTGAGCAAACACTTATAATATTAAGTTTAAAAAATATAAAGTAATAAGCATAAACAACAATTAGCTACAGATATGACTAGACAAAAAAAAAAAATAAAGAATAGATGCCTAGTCTCACTTTTTTTATTTTCACAGGTACACACATGACTCTGAAAAAAGTCTACAAGGTAGGTGTATCACGTTTCATTATTGCCTGTCTCCCTGTTGGAATAGCTGCAATACTTTTCTGTATTAGCAACATATTTTATAAAAATTACCATAATAAGCATCCTGGTGGGAAAAATCATTGCTCATATCATTTATCATTGCCTTCCAACAAATTCTCACAAGTTGATGTGTCAGATCAAATGTTTAAAAAAATTCTTATATAATTCTAATAGGTGTTCAGAAAAGTTTGCACATAAGTGCAGTGACTAAGGTGCCTCTGGGGCAGTTTTGTAAAAGGACAAATGGTGAAACAAACCACAAACCATCAATATTTGAGCCTCTTTTTTTTTTTCCAATTGTGGCCCAATGACATAAGGATTTATGATCACGGTAGAAATTACATGAAGGAATTGCAAGAGAGCCTCTAAGCATGTTAACAAGTGTGTTTGGAAATTGCCCAGTGCTGTCTCTGATGAGGAAGCTTTGTAGAGATCCCCAGGAAAGGGTTCCCACTAGTTTGCGGAATCAGATAAAGTCATGACGTGTTGCCTCAACTAAACGAGGTGTCTTGCAATTACCACCCTTTGAAGACCACCCCCAGACCCTGTGGGTTACTTAAGGGGATGTAGTCAGTATTTTTCTCACTGTTGAGAATAGTCCTTATTTTCATTCAGTTTTATTTACTTGACTTTTTTCATATTGATATTTAAATACTTTATAACATCTTAGCCATGTCTGTAGTTTAAACTTGCATTAAACTATAGAATTTTCAAATTTTTATCATAAGATAGTCACTTTTTAAATATGTGTTTATTATTATTTGTATCTTTTACATTATAGTGTATTTCCCTTGGGTTACCCACCACCAATTTGCCCATGAACCATCACCATAGTCCCTTGTGCTCCCTTCTCTACCATTTAGAACTCTTATCCTCCCCCTCCCTCACTGAATCTCTCTCTCTTATTTGGTTTCTCTAGATTTCTGTAATAAGTGAAACCATTTGATATTTTTCTCTTTCTTTTTGGCTTATTTCACTGAGTATGATCCCTTCTAGTTCCATCCATGATGCTGCAAATTGCATGTGTTCATCTTTTTTGAATGCTGAATAGCTTTCCATTGTGTATATGTACCACATCTTCTTGATCCAATCATCTATTTTTGGGCATCTGGGTTGTTACCATACCTTAGCTATTGTAAACAGTGCTGCAATAAACATATGAGTGCGTGTATCCTTTTGGATTAGTGTTTTTGTGTCCTTTGGATAGATTTCTAAAAGTGGTATTGCTGGGTCACATGGAAGTTCAATTTTTAGCAGTTTGATGAACTTCCATACAGCTTTCTATAGTGGTTGGACCAATTTGCATTCCCACCAGCAGTGTAGAAGAGTTCCTTTTTCTCCACATCCTCGCCAGCATTTGTTATTGCCTGTTTGTTTTTTTTTTAATGTGCGCCATTCTCACTGGCATGAGGTGGAATCTCATTGTGGGTTTGATTTGCATTTCCCTGATTATAAGTGATGTTGAACATTTTTTTCATACACCTATTGGCCATTTGCTTTTCTTTGGAGAAGTGTCTTTTTAGCTTTTCTGCCCATTTTTTTTATTGGATTGTTGAGTTTCTTTTTGTTGAGTTGTGTGACCTCCTTGTGGATTTTTGTTATCAGTCCTTTATCAGTTGTATTGTTTGCAAAGACTTTCTCCCAAACAGTTGGGTGCCTGTTTGTTTTGGTTAATGTCTCTTTTGCCTTACAGAATCTTTTTATTTTGATGTAATCCCAGCTGTTTATCTTTTCCTTCACTTCCTTTGCTTTGGGGGATGTGTCTTTAAAAATGTTACTAAGGTATATGTCATGTATTGTTTTTTCTACATTTTCTTCTATATATTTTACTGTTTCAGGTCTTACGTCCAAGTCTTTTATCCATTTTGAACTGGTTCTCGTGCTTGGCATATGGTAGTAGTCTAGATTCATTTTTCTGCATGTAGTCATCCAGTTTTCCCAGCACCATTTGTTGAGCAAACTGTCCTTGTTCCACTACATATTCTTTGCACCTTTATCAAAGATTAATTGCCCATATATATGTGAATTGATTTCTGGGTTCTCTATTCAATTCCATTGATCTGTGTGTCTATTTTTGTTCCAGTACCATGCAGTTTTAATTATTATGGCTTTGTAGATACTTTGAAGTCTGGAGGGTGATACCTCCATTCTCCTTTTTGGTCAGGAGAGCTTAGCATATTCGAGGTTTTTTGTGGTTTCATATGAACTTCATCAGTATTCGTTCTAACTCTTTGAAGAATGTCATTGAGATTTTAATTGGAATAGTGTTGATAATGTTGATTCTTTCAATCCATGAGCAGGGAATGTCTTTACATTTCTTTGTGTCTTCTTCTATTTCTTTTAATAATATTTTATAGTTTTCTTTGTATAGGTCTTTCACCTCTTTTGTTAGGTTTATTCCAGGTATTTATTTTTGTTTGTTTTGATTGTAAAAGGGGTGGTTTTCTTGATTTCCTCCTCTTCTGATTAATTGTTTGCATATAGGAAGATTACTGATTTTTGTGCATTGATTTTGTATCCCACTACTTTACTAAATTGATTATTTTGAATCAAAATTATTTTGATTATTTTTCTGTGGAGTTTGTAGGGCTCTCTATGTATATTATCATATCATCTGCAATTAGTGATAGCTTTACTTCTTCTTTCCCTATTTGGATTCCTTGTATGCCTTTCTCTTGTCTTATTCCTCGTGCTAGGACTTCCAGTATTATATTGAAAAGCAGAGGAGACAGTGGACATCCTTGTCTTGTTCCAGATTTCAGGGGAAATGATTTCAGCTTTTCACCATTGAGAATGATATTGGCTGTGGGTTTGTCATATATGGCCGTAACATGTTGAGGTATGTTCCTTCTATCCCAAGAATCTCAAGGACTTTCATCATAAATGGATGTTGGACTTTGTCAAATGCTTTCTCAGCATCTGTTGATATGATCATATGGTCTTTATTTTTCTTTTTGTTGATGTGTTGTATTACATTTATTGACTTTCTGATGTTGAACCAACCTTGTGCCCCTGGAATAAATCCCACTTGGTCGTGGTGAACTATCTTTTTGATGTGTTGTTGGATTCTGTTAGCTAAAATTTTATTGAGGATTTTTGCATTAGTGTTCATTAGAGAGATTGGTCTGTAGGTTTCTTTTTTTGTGTTGTCCTTGTTCGGTTTTGGTATTAGGGTGAAGTTGGCTTCATAAAACGTATTTGGTAGTATTCCTTCCTTCTCAATTTTTTGAAAAAGTTTGTGTAGGATAGGCACTAGTTCATTTCTAAACCTTTGGTAAAATTCATTTGTGAACCCATCTGTTCTTGGGCTTTTGTTTTTGGGGAGGGTTTTGATTACGGTTTCAATTTCACTGCTTGTAATTGGTCTGTTTAGGTGTTCTATTTCTTCTTAATCTAGCTTAGGATATTTGTATAATTCTAAGAATTTGTTCATCTCTTCTAGATTGCTGAATTTGTTTGCATATAACTGTTCATAGTAGTCTGACTGTTCTTATGATTTCTGCTATATCTGTTGTAATTTCTCCTCTTTCATTTATGATCCTATTTATTTGTGCTTTTTCTGTTTTTTCTTTGTGAGCCTGGCTAAAGGTTTGTCTATTTTGTTTATTTTTTTCAAAGAACCAGCTTTTGGTTTCACTGATCTTTTGGACTGTTTTTTTAACTTCTATTGCATTTATTTCTGCTTTGATTTTTTTTATAATTTCCTTTCTGATACTGGCTTTGGGGTTCTTTTGTTGTTCTTTTTCCAGTTCTTTAAGGTGTGATATTAGGTTGTTTCTTTGAGATCTTTCTTGTTTTCTGATGTGAGCCTGTATTGCTATGTATTTTCCTCTTATAACTGCTTTTGCTGTGTCCCATACATTCTAGAAAGTTGTGCCCTCATTGTTGTTCAGGAAATTTTTAATTTCTTCTTTGATCTCCTCATTGAGCCAATGGTCTTCCAGTAGTGTGGGTTTCAGCCTCCATGAGGTAGGGGGTGGTTCCTTGTTTTCTTTTCATGGTTTATGTCCAGTTTGATGCCTTTATGGTCGGAGAGGATAGTTGGTATGATTTTGATCTTGGTGTATCTATTGATGTTTGTGTCTCAGTATGTGATCTATCTTGGAGAATGATCTGTGTGCACTTAAGAATGTGTACTCAGATTTTTTTGAGTGCAGTGTCCTATATATGTCTGTTAAACCCATGAAATCTATGTCTTTATTTAGGGGTCTGCTGTCCTTAGTTATTTTTTGTCTCATTGATCTGTCCAATGTGAGAGTGGAGTGTTGAAGTCTCCTACTATATATGTATTTTTTCTGATGTCTGTTTTCAGAGAAGGTAATAGTTGTCTGATATATTTTGGTGCTCCTTCATTTTGTGAGTATATGTTGATGATTGTTATGTCTTCTTGATATATTGTCCCTTTAATCCAAATGTAATGACCATCTATATCTCTTTTTACTTTTTTAACTTTGAAATCTATTTTATCTGATGTAAGTACAGCTGTTCCTGACTTCTTTTTTGGTCCATTTGCTTGTAGAACTGTTTTCCAACCTTTTATTTTCAATCTGTGTTTTTCTTTGTAGTTAGATGTGTTTCCTGTAGGCATCAAAAGGTTGGATTCTGTTTTTTAATCCAATCTGCTACTCTGTGTCTTTTTATTGATGAGTTTAATCCATTTACATTCAGAGTTAATATTGATACATTGACGACTGTATTATCCATTTTATTGACCTTTTTGTGATTTTATTCCTTACCTAATTCTGTTCTTCCATTCATTCTTCTGTTGGTTTTCACTTTAGGGTTTCTTGTAGTATTTTTTGGAGTGGGGGTTTAGTAGTGATGAATTTCTGGAGATTTTGTTTGTCTGAAAAGGTTTTTATCTTTCCTTCATAGATGAATGAGAGCTTTGCAGGGTAGAGTATTCTTGGTTAGAATTTGTTGGCTTGGAGTTTGTTAAATATGTTGGTCCATTCTCTTCTAGCCCATAGTGTTTCCTCTGAGAAGTCTGATGTCATCCTGATGGGTTTTCCTTTAAAGTTATCTTCTTCGCCCTTATCATTTTCATTATTTTTTCCTTGTCTTGGACCTTTGGGAGCTTTACAATTATGTGTCTAGCAGTGTTTCTTCTTTCATTGAGATAACTTGGAGTCCGTCTAACTTCCTGTAAGTATATTTCCATTTCCTTTTTCATGTTCAGGAAGTTCTCTTCAATTGTCTCCTTGAATAGCTTTTCAGTTCCTTGGTCTCTCTCCTCACCTTCTGGTACTCATATGGCTCATATTTCCTTTCCTCATGGTGTCTGGTAGCTCTCAGAGTATTTCTTCATTGTTTTTTCTTTGTACTTCTCTTTCCTTTTTTGCTTTGTTTCTTGCTATTTCTGTATCTTCGAGAGTACTGATTTGATCCTCCATTTCTGCTATTCTATCTTCTTGGCTTTTCCAAATATCCTCCAGTTCCTTCACTTTCTTTTTAAGTTCATTAATTGTGTTCTTGTTTCTTTCTTCGTTTTCTCTAAACTCTAATTGTTTTCATTATGGCTTTTTTAAATTCTCTGTCTGTGAATTGGAGATATTCTTCTGTATCCATATTGTCTGGTTCTGGAGCTAGAGGTTGGCTTTCCTTCTGTGGTGTAATATTCTTAGAAGAGCCTGCTTGATCATTTGTAATTTTTTTCCTTCCTGTTGTTAACCTTCAGCTTTGCTCTGTTCGTAGTGCCCCTGTACGCCTTGTGTTGTGGGCATGCTTTCTGATTTCCCTTGTTGAGTTGTGGCCATGCCTGTCTAGTGTCTGAGTGCTGTTACTTGGTATTGTCTGGGTGCTCTTCTGTTATGGTAGATGTTGACCTGGGTTATGCTTTGCAGCAGAAGCTCCTGCTTTTTCAGCTCCCACTGTGAGGAGCAGTGTCCAGTTTCTCAACCTGTTGTAGTTAAGAAACTCATGTGGCAACTTGCCCCTCCAGACACACTCTGTTTCTTATTCCACTGGGAGGTGCCTGCTGGGAAGGTGGGATGTATTTCTCTGTTGCTCTTCCAGGTTCCTCTAGCTGTATCTCAGACTCGTTCTAGGATCAAAAGTTAATTGGGAGAAAGGGAAGGGATATGGGTAGAGAGAAGGGTGTTCTGGAGATTTAGAAGGTAAGAGAAGCAAGAAGGGGCTAAATAAGGGTGAGGGACAAAGGGGACATGGAGTAGGAGGGCATGTAGCAGTAGGGGGAAAGAAGCTAGTTATGATGATGTTGAGAGGTAAAGAAGAAAGATAGAGGAATTAGAAGACAGGTAGTGGAGAGGGAGATAGATTGTAGGTAACCAGTTGGTTAATAAACAAATATACACACTAACCGATGGGGGGAGGGGGGAGGCTTATCTATTTAAAGCACAACTAGACCAAACCAAAAAAGAAAACAAAACAGAGGACAGACAGACAAATAAAAAAAATGACTAATAGACACACATACAAACAACTAAAAGAAAGACCCATATCTAAACATACATACCTCCCTCCTACATACACACCCAGAAACAACAGAGAAGACCTTCCATGACACACTATAGATTTGTTGTGAAAATGTGCTGTGAACTGCAGTTATGATTTAAGGAGGAAGGCACTCTTCCAGGGCCCTGGAGGTAGTTGTGTGAGTGGAGAGAGGTTTTCAGTCCTTTACCCCTGTGGTCTTGGGGTTTCCAGGGACCCCTACTGCTGTGATAAATGCTGCTGACACCCCCCTGCCTGGGAGTCTCAGTCCTGTCTTCTCTGGCTGAGGTAGTCTCAGCTTTCCTCTCTTTACTCCTCCTGGAAGTGTCCTGGGCTGTCTCCACACTGCAGCTGGTTCTCCACTTGTGGGGAGGGGCAGATTTGTGCCACCTTCCTGGGGCTGCTCATGCCACTGTCCTGGATCTTACAAATGGCTATAACTTGGGGGGATCTGCATCTGCCCACTTTTCTTTTTAGAGACATCCCCCCCCCCTGCCCCCAGAAGCCTCAAGTCCCGACCTCCTGCTTTCAACCTCCTCCTCTCTTACTTCTGATCGCTGTGGTCTGGCTCTGTAGGTGGGGGAGGAGAGAGTTCTGATGAATTTCATTCTTCTTTTCTGTTCTCTCAACTTCCTTCCATGTTGGAATCACTAGTGGAGGTGCTCCAGCCTGTGCAGTGTGTCTGAGTTTCTTTATCTCCTCAGTATCTCACTGCTACCTCTCCTTATCAGATGTTTTCATGGGACAGTTCAAGCATAGGGATCTTTCGTCACCATGTTGGGTCATGTGATCTCCAGGAAACATCGACAGTCACTTTTGATCTAGGTAGTAAGTAATAGGCAAATGGTAGAATACATTCTTATTAAAAAATAAAGGCTCAGCTTTGTTTATTTATAACTGGAAATTTTAGTTTTAGCAAAAAATATCATTCCTTCCATCATTTATTTTTTTTATTTGATTTGATTTTTTTTGCCTTGTAAGTGGCAACATGTCTTTGCTTTCCACATCTAATTCAAACACACTGATACAATGTATGGTTAAGAGACATAATAAAGTCAGAAGCCAGAACACCTGAACTTGACTCATTAGGTGTAGTTCCTTCACCTAATGTGAAGATAATAATAGCAAACACACTATAGAATTTTATGAGTTTCAAAAATATAACATAGATACAAAATATGTTAAATGCTTAAGATGTAGGAGCCAGACACTGCTCTGTTCTTCATCATTATCAAATCTATGGTGGAAAACCTTAACGAGCATTTCTTAGCCAATGGAGAGAGGTTTTATTTTATATTTTTTAAAAGATTTATTTATGCATACAAGCTGGGGTGTAGGCTAGAGGTGTGGGATGGTGAGAGGATTCACCAGAGACGGACCAGGGAGCAGAACAGGCAGATCGACTGAAATACACTGCTGAGGGGAGCAGCCGGCAAGGCAGGAGAGGTCTGCTGCACCATGTGGGAATCTCCCTGGCTGGGTATGGAACTTGTGCTCCTGCTGCAGTGGCTGTGGATAGCTTTGTAGTGCTGCACTTAACCCCTTGCACTACCAGGGAGATCCAGTGCAGAGAGGTTTTAAATGAAGATTTTTGGGTCCCATTCATGAAGATTCTCAGCATGTGGGTGTTGGGGCATGTGGGATTCTGATGTATGTGGTCAACAAAATACAATCTGCAAAATTTTGAAGTTCTGGCTTATTTGGGGGTCAAGATAAAGAACTTAGAGTTCCTATTATTTATGTAAGTTCCATCACACAGAAGTGAAACAACTAGAAAAACAGGTCCAATGAAGCAATTTGTTTCCAAATAGATTATCCCATGTTAAACATAAATAACTTTTAATGATTTACCTAATAGGACATGTCTTGAGGATATATGACTCTTTCTTTCCCTCCTGATATCTTCTTTCTTGGAATTTCACAGGTTCCGGGTGCCACAAGTGAGAGGTGACTTAACCAGAGAGATGAGAGGACACATAACTATCCAAAGGCACCAGAACAGAGGGGAAGATCAGAATACTAATGCTGCATGACCTAAGCATATATGCTAGCTTAATCATTTCACTTGAATGTGGCTACTATCTCATCTGTAAAATAGGAAAAGAATAGTATCTCACAGAACGGCTGTGACAATTACATGATACAACTTTGAAATAATATGACTAAATTAAAGTGCATTTTAATTAACCATCTTTGTCCAGCGCTCTTCCTTCCAAAAGGTTGGCGGCTACTGATCAAATAATGGAGCCTATCTCCTCCTCTCCCCAGGCAAAGATGCTGCATGTGATATAGAATACGGATTTATAAAAAATACAGATTTATAAAAGGAAACATGGAACACTGGCCAAGCAAAATGTATTTCTCTGCCTGCAATTTCCCCTACTCTACTCCAGATATTAAAAACTAATTCTCTCAGTTATTCATTGCTGGCAGAGATGATTAATTTAATCTTTATAGATAAAGTAAAATGTTTGGACGAAAGGAGCAAATACTCTGCTGAGGCTAATTGTAAGGCACATTCGGGTGAATAATTCATTGTGTGCCGTGTAATGATATCATAGATGGTTAGCCAAGAACAAACATCAATTCTATAAAGAGAATTAAACTGAAACCAATTCCATTTGGCAGCAGAAAATGAATACAGTCCTTACAGCCAATATGGATCTCATTTTGGTAAATCCTACCAGTACTTGAGAAGATTCCATTATTACCAATCTATAATAACATATCATGTGTGCCCTTATGTCTCAGTACAGATTCTCAGCCTGAAATAAAATATTTAGGGTATCTCCTGGTGCTTAGAAATATGTGAGAAGAAGACAGATATTGGAAAAATCCCATAGTGCTTCTAAAGCTTGGGGACCATGAGCATGTGATTTATCCTCCATGAGCTTTCAGTTTCTCACCAGAAAGTTGGGTAAAACAAATATTGGGTTGTTGTGAGTATAATGTGAGGTGTGTTTAGTGTCATTTAATACGATGCTGGGCTTAATTAGGATGAAACAGGGAGGCATGTATATGTGTGCTTAAACCAGCATATCTATACATCTATATATATCTATATATTGATCCATATATGGACATATATAAATATACACACACATTATAAATAATATTTCTACTTACCCTCCAGGCTTCCGGCTAGCTTCACTTTTATTACCACCCAGTTCCATTGATTTCTTCCCTCTCAAGGTATTTTCATTTTCTGTGTACATCTTATAATTCTTATCAACAGATACTAAAAGAAAACAGATGGGAAGATAGTTTTCTTAATTAGTAGTTAAAAATGCAAATTATAGCACCCTGGAAATGAAGATTAAAAAAAAAACAGATAGTATTAGCTTATGTGGCTAAGATAAACTATTTCCTTACTAGGAATACTGTAAAATATTTTGTCAAGTAATAATTCAAAGTTAAGAGTCACAAATAAACTCATAGCCTCATCCCTTCTCTGAAAGCAAATCCAAAAGAAAGTCTGCTAGAAGCATCAACTTGGTCACACCTTTAATATCTTGATGGATAACCTAAAATAGTAAAAGTTAAAAAGTAAACAGTGCAAATGGCAGGTTGTATAATTTATGTCTCAACCAAACAATGGAATGTTATACAACCATTGAAAATGCTAATAACATTTAAAAATATGTAAAAACGTAAATTTATTTATTACAATGTAAATACAAATAATATAAATGATATACCATGATTGTGATTGTAAACTGCATTTATGTGAAAGTCACTGCAAAAAATATGAGCTTTTAGCAAGACAGAACTATTAGTGATTTTTACAAAACAATTTTTGAAACTTGTTTTTTTCTTTTTTCTTGAAAAATGAAGATTAAAGTCTGATCTACTCCGTAAAAGCTTCTCAATGTACTAAAATTATGTGCATTTTCTTCCCTTTTAAAAAATAATACACCATTTAGTTGTATTTACTCTGATCTTGCATTACATTGTTTTATCAGTTCCACTTCTCACTTTGTTAATCTCTTCCCAGAAAGTCTCTAAATCCTTTGAGGACTAAGATTGGGTAATATTCACTTTAAAAGTATCTCATAATACCTAGACCAGACCAGAATTTCAGTAGCAGTAAGTTGAAGAGAACAGGCAACACAAATGAATGAATTGCAAAAGTATTACCAATACACTTCGATAAAATTGATCTCATCAATTTGGTAACTGGTTAACCAAGTCAAAATGCTTATCAGGTACCTTTATAGAATATAGATAGCAGATACCTTTGTGCTTGCTTGGTTCTCTTGACCCCTTCAAGTCCGCTTCCTATCTCTGTAAGGCTGGTATCACTAAACGCTCAGCCCCTGCAATTGTTCCTTTTGTCCTGCACCCTACCGGATATGCTCATTTGCTTGATTTTCCCAAAACACCATTATCCAAGTTGTTTGTGTGTGTATCAGATTTACTAAAGATTTGGTGAAGTAGATACACACACACACACACACACACACACACGCGCGCGCGCGTACACGCGCACACCACATAAGCTATACAAACTAATGAAAATTGAATTAGACACTCCTTGTATCAAGTCTAGTCAGGAAAAGAGAAAGCACATTAGGTGTCTCAATAGGGAGGACATAATATAGGGAATTAACAGAGCAGATGAGCAAATGAGTATGCAAATAAATGGTGATCTGGCATCAGTGACAATAGAACACTGACCATCAGCCTCTGTAGTCATCAGTCTCTGAATGGTTAGGACTTGACTTCCAGGTTCCCTAATTTTTGACCTACTGCTCAACCTCAGTGAGCATATCCCAAGTCAAATATGTTCCCCCAAAGCAATCACGTAAGAATGTCTATTTCTAGCTAGCCTGCCTCCAGCTTCCTTATTTCAATAACCATCAACTGTAACATACCCCAAACCTTCCATTTTCTCACTATAAGATGTTCCACTCCCCAGTCTGCCTTTCAGACTGCCAAATGCAAGTGGTGGTGGATGACTCCCTTGCTGTAGCAAGCTTTGAGTAATTTGCCTTTGTTCATTCTCCTTTGTGTAGTTTTTATTTCCCTAAGTGGAATAAAAAAAGGGAGTGTGTGTTGAGTGGCCCCCCTGGTGGCACAATGGGTTAAGTCTCAGCACTATGAAGCTAATCGCAGCCACTGTAGCACGAGTTCAATCCCAGGCCAGGGAGCTTCCCACATGGTGCAGCAGACCTCGCCTGTCTTGCCTGCAGCAAACCTCAGCAGTGTACGTCAGTCAATCTACCTGTTCTGCTCTCCACTCTGTCTCTGGTGAATCCCCTCACCACCCCACAACTCTAGCCTACACCCCAACTCTTGTATGCTTAAATAAATAAATCTTTACAAAAAAGAGGGGGTTGCGATAATACAAAGTTAAGAACTGGGAGTAACCACCACCACTAGGGTTGGAGAAAAAGGGACAGTATAAGAACTAGAAGCTCACAGTGCAAGAGTTGGGTGAGACCCTTTGAGGGTCTTGCCATCTGCTGGTGCTAACAGATCAGGATGCCCATGAGAGTAGGACTTGCAGCTGAGGCTGAGCCCTCCGAAGGATGCTGTTCTTCCAGGGCTGGTACACCTGGGAGGGTAGAGTGCAGCTGGTTCTGGAAATGCTGAAAGATAGAGACTGAAGCCAACTGCTGCCACTTGAGTGAAGGTCTTTGTCAGGGCTCTGGTTAGAGGAAAAGCAAATGGGCCCCAACGATGAGAATAACAAGCAAAGAGGAAGGAGCATGTCCCCAGACTCATTCTGGCAAAACCTAACTCACAAAAGTGAATGTACAAATACAGCTGACAAAGGAAAATGTACTTAATAATGTTCAGGCATCGATATAGTAAAGCAGAGCACAGAAACAGGAACAGTGGAGAAAGACAAACACTGAATAATTAACAGAGTTCTGTGCTTTAAAGGAATTTTAGCCACCCACACAACCCAAAGCCATTATTTTGCTTTTTCTTCCATTGTTTTCTCTCCCTGTCTTCCTGGATCATCTTTCTTTTCTCCATACTCATGAGAAGGGTGACTGTTTTGTACATTATATCCTTCTAAACTATGCCCTGGGAGGCTCAATGCTTGCACCCTAAATCAGTCAGTGGTACTATTTTGCTTTACAAAAAAGCTCTAGAGGGAAAATATGCTTCTCCCTTGGGGGACAGAAGCAGCTGCCAACATTTGGGATTTCTAAAAGGCTTTCTGTCCTTGTTTACCTTGCTATGCATGTTTCCACAATATCTGTGCATATGTGCTGGCAGATGGTAGGATGACCGCAAAGGTGAGGTTTGTAGAAGGAGGTGGACATTTTGCCGTGTCTCAGAGGGGGAAATGCATGTTTAACAGAGGTAAGGGTATGGACATTCAGTGACTGGGGAGGAAAAATGTGCAGATATGACACTGAATGCCAGTCTCAGTTTCCCAGAGCCAATAAAATTGTTATTGGGCAATAAGGGACACCAGAACTGGTCAAGGACAGTGCCCAAATAGTTTTTTCTAGTCACTGATTTGTTCACCCACACCCGTAATTACAAGACCACTGAGGTTCAGGGAACAACAATAATGGGGTATATTTAACAAACAAGGAGAATCAAAGAGTCATTGAGGCCACAAGTGGCCAATTATCTCACCCTAGATTGTGTTCAATGTTGAGAAGTCCTAAACAAAATGGCGTCTTCCCCACCACTGAAGAGCTGGAACAGGTATTCCAAACAAAAGGCTGTGCTCCCAAAATGGTGTCTTCCTACCACTGAGGGCCTAGAACATGCAGCAGCCAGAGACAGCAGGCCAGAATCCAACTCATGATGACAGCAGGAGATGTTCACCAGAGCCACCGAGATGCACCTGAGGGAACAGCAGACAGTATCAGGAAGCAACACTGGAAGCAGCAGCAGCAGCCAAATGACCCAGCCAAATGAGCCCACAGCTCAGTGAGGCACCCAGCTCTGGTCTCTCACATCCCCTCCAGGCTATAATAGCACCAAATATGGGAATAGTTTCAGCTCCCCAGCTACCTGCAAAACTTCTCAACTTTTCTACTATGAGGTCAACTGCTGAAGTTCTCTCCACTTTCTTTGGAGGCCATCAACAGCAGTCTTCAGCAGCCTGGGCGTCCCCCTGTCCTGTGGTCCTTTGGAGGCCAGCAACAGCAGTCTGGAAGATTGGCATGGTGGGGGGTGGAATGGGTGAGCCTAGGACTGCTTCTGCAGTTCTTTATATTTCCTATCAGAGTCCCCATCCCCACTGATTGTTTCTTGCCTGGGAATATTCCACTTGGCCCTATCCATCCTCACCTGTAAGGCCTCCCCTACCCCAGGGGGCACCACCTGTAACAGCCTTTGTCTCCAGTTTTGCCCTTTAGCCCCTGTTACAAAAGGAAACAGAGTTTGAGGGAAAGGAAAGTAATTCAGCGTGTCAACAAATTAAGGATCACAGCAGACTCACAACTGAGAGACCACTGTGACGCTCTTTGGCAGAGGCCACATTTATAGGGCAGGAGGTCAGCATGTCCGTCTTGCAGCTCAAGTACCTGGAGGTTTTGGTTGACTCCAGCTTGTTTCATTTTCACCTGGTGGTCAGGTGTTATCTTCCTAGTGATGCTCTTTTCCCTTGAAATGTAAGAAAACAAAGTTTGTTTGTTAAGCCTAGATGGTAAATAGAGGAAATTGGAGAATGTATCTAGTGGGACAGAGACATATACTTTGTTGCTGCATCAAATACAGGGGATTAAATCAAGGTTAGACAACTATCAGAGTCCATACCTACAGAAGAAAGCTTTCTTCTGTAAATTTTGTAAAGTAATATTTGCAAAAATAATGCACAACAATAAAACCCAAAACACCATATTAGGTTGTGGGCTGGGGCGGAAGCTAATCTGCCTCTACCCTTAGGTCCATACACTGGAAAAGAATTAAATTGATGCCAGAGAAATTAACAAGAGAAAAGACAAAAGGAGACCCACAAAATACGAACCTGAATTCTGGTCATTCCAGTGAAGTTACATAGACTTCAGAAAGGTGGCAATACATTTGGGGGGAGGTAGAATAAAGAAGTTTGTAATGTAAAGAAAAAGGAATTTTGCAAGGTTAATCTGCATAAGCAATGAAAACAACCTGCAATCCCTAGCTTGGTGTAAAGTTGAGGCTGTCTCTCACTTCCCAAACCACCAGAGATTTCCTGTTTGGGGGGGCAATAGATAATCAGGCAAAACTTCATTCTTGGCTCTTCTCTTAGTCACGTTGTCACTTAGGCACATCCTAAAATAGCTTGTGTTTGGTCCCAACAAAAGGAAGTAAATATCCTCCTCCATTATTACCATCCTCTTGATATATCTACTCTTGCTTGTTCCATGCATATCCCTTCAAGCTTTTTTCCTATGTGACTCCTCCCTCAAAGACTCTGGTTTTGGCTGCATGACTTGCTTTAGCCAAATATTAGCAAATATCACCTGCACAAGAAGGAGCTTGAAAAGCAGCATGTATTTGGGGATTGCCCTCTCTTGATGCTCCCAACCTTTCCACCATCATGTGACTAAACGTAGATTGGCTTCCTGATGAATGAGAGACCCATTGGAGAGAGACTTCAACCACCTAATCATCCCTGTCACTCTAGCATAGATCCAGACTTATTCCACTCTAGATCCTACTCTAGATCATCTTTTTTCAATTGATTCAGAACAGCTTTTAAACCGATTACACTTAATAATGAGAACTAATTGATGTTTTAACTGTTAACTGGAATAAAGTCTCAATTATTAATTAATTCTGCGCCATGGAAAGGGAGGAGGAGGAGCACTGTAGTACAGTGGCTCCAGGAATGGGTGTTAATTTCCCCGCACCCACTTACATGCAGCTGCCTTAAGTTACAATTTCCATTAAGTCATGAACTGAACTTCCCAAATGGGAGGCAGCTTGGAAGGAGGGAGGTGCAAAGTGGATGTAAGAGGTAGGATGAAGGCAGGAAGATAGACACATGGTGGAGAGGAGAGAATATGGGTGAGATCCATGTGGGAAGGCTATTCTGGTCCTTGGCAGAGACCATCGCAGTAGTTATCTTGACCTTGTGGTTGATTATTTGGTATATATCGAATTTCAAATCTTTCCTAGATCAGTTTTCTGGAACCTGCCTAAGTTCCCTACCAGAAGGTGATTTGGACTTGTGGCAAGCTGTCAGGTCTCAACTGCCCCACTCTGGGCCTAGTCTGTTTGGGCATTTTCCCAAGAGAGGATGGGTAATTTTTGAAGTTTGATCAGAAGTTGATTAGATAATCAAAGTGAGAATCTGAACCTGGGAAGCAGTCCAGCTGATTTTACTCAGT
Source organism: Scalopus aquaticus (assembly GCA_004024925.1). Taxonomy (NCBI): domain Eukaryota; kingdom Metazoa; phylum Chordata; class Mammalia; order Eulipotyphla; family Talpidae; genus Scalopus; species Scalopus aquaticus. The sequence goes on from PVIJ01000003.1 coordinate 282,878, forward strand.
GAGAACTGTTCCAACAATCACAAGTTTAAATTTAGTTTAAATTTGGTTTAGTCATTAACATTAAAAATGTAATTATTCTTGACAGTGGAGCTTCTGGTTCTAAGTTATTTTGACCTAAAGATAAATTGATTCTATCCATATGCAGAGGAAGTAAGTATTAGATTTAATTTACTCCTATCTAAAGAATACACTGTGGAGATGCAAAGGCTGGCTACCCATTGTTTAAATCTTTATCAGGCCCCTCAGTCATTAGGGGGGGTTGAAAAAGCTAACTTGACCACAGGCTGGAGATTTTGCATAGTTACTTCACTTGAATTCTAGACAGATGACTTTGTTCTCTCATCTGCTAGAGCAGGGAGGGATTTTTCCCAGAACACTTTACAGTATGATCACATAAGTAAATAAGTTTTAGAGTGATTTGTTGCACAGTAAAAGTTATCTCATAGAAATAGGAAGAGTGAGATGGAAAGATTTAAATATATGAACATAAATTGATTACTATTTATGCATATAGGTAATGCAGACTTTCAAAATATTTTTATTCATAATCACCTGAGTAATAGATGACTACATCCTTTAAAAACCCAAGACTACTCATTAGGTGAATGAATCCTTTAATCAATAGTGGCTTTCCTGTCCCACAGATACTGCCAGTCATCAGTAGGTATGTATTCTTCTGAATCTATTACCATTTTGTGAAATAGAAAACAGAAAAATTCATGTTACATATATTTTGTTCAATTAACAGTATGTCTTAGAAATATTGCCATCCCCGTGAATATCAATCTATTCCTACACACACATACACACACTCACACAAACACATACTCACACACACACCCCATATAGCTTTACTATCTAAATCTTTATGATTTGAGATCTTCTAGAGCAAGTGACTCTCAATTAATTCTTTTTCAAAACTGTCTTGGCCTTTTTCTCACACTTAGTCTTTCACTTGAATTTTAGTCTCTTCTGGTCAAGATTGCTGAAAAAAAATCTTATGGGGATGTTTGGGATTGAATTCGTTAAGTTTAATAGCTTTAACAAATTTCATCATATTGCATCTTCCCATTCAGGAACATATTATATTTCTCTTTTATTTAGGTCTTTCCATTACCATCAGAAAACCTTTATAATGAACTACGCATTGCATTACTTATTACATTCGAGACAGCCTGGGTAAAAGAATTGTGAGGCGGTAAGCTGAGTTGCCCCAAGTCCTGTTTGAACAGCTGGATTATATCATGAAGGAGCAACTACACTGCCCAAGAGGCACCATGACAGACAAAAAGTGTTAGATACTAACTAATGATTATCTCAGTTTCCTGGAGGGAGAAGCCCCAGAGCCCCATGAGCCCATTTGTGCATGCCTGGGGGTAGCCCAACCCAGAACAAACTATGGTACTGCCCTCCTCCTCCCTGCCTTGGACAGACCCTTTAATATCCCCTAGCGTCCTTTGAGTGGCCAGGCTAATTCTTTTCCTGCACCCGCTCCCTCATGCGTGAGTCGTTCTAATAAAGCCCTGCCTGGTTCAACTACTACTACTGCTCTCTAGTGAATTCTTTCCCTAGAGTGTAAAATGTTAGCAGGCAGACTGAGGGGCACCCCAGAACCCCAAACTTGCCTACTCTAAATAGGTTCTGCCATCTGCCACATAAAGACAAACAAACTCTTAGAGTATAAGATCTTCAATAGAATTTCAATTAAAGTAGTGTGCTAGAGAACTAGTGTACAACAGAGAAAAGAGAAAGAATATAGATAGAATAGTTTCCAATTAAATACTGAAAGTTACCCATCCCCTGTGGGTAAATACCTAATCAAGCAGGGTTGGCCCAAAGCAGGACCACTGAAGCCAAAAGCTTGGCACAAGTCTAAGTCACCTTCTGGCAGGGAAATATAGGAAAGGGATAGAAGGGGCCAGTCAAATCTGTAAAGAAAAGACCAAAATCAAAATACAAGTCAACATAAAGGCTGCCATTGTCAACTGCCCCAGGGGTCTCTCACCCACATCTCTGACTCTTTCAAGTGTCTCCTTCCATGTCCCCAAGTTCCTGGTACGAGTTCAAGATGGAGAAGCGAGCATGGCTTCTTTACATGTCTCTGCTCGCAGTGCTCCTTAAGTCTTTCTCTCCTCTCCTCCTTTTTCTTCTTCCCAAGTCCTTTCCCAAGTCTTCTCTAGATTCTCCTCCCTGCTCAACTCCACCCTTCCTTGGGTGGGACAGTGGACCAAGAACCTCCCCTTTCTAGGGAATTACTCTGTTACAAAAGGACTCCCTCCTTTGGTTGGGGTCTTTCACATATTTATATCTAGATTTCATCCTTGTTGCTTATATATTGTGGGGACAGTAGAAAAAAAGATCTTTCAGTCTATTAAGTTTCACACACATATGTAGGAAAGTTTTGGGTTTTGGTTTTTTATTTTATTTATTTATTTTTATTATTTTTATTGTTATTTATGTCCTTTACATTTTGTATTCCCCTTGGGTAGCCCACCACCAATTCATCCATGATCCTTCCCCCCCACCCGCCCCGCTGAGTGTCTCTCTCCTATTTGGTTTCCTTATAGTCCTGTTATAAGTGAAACCATTCGATATTTTTCTTTTTCTTTCTGGCTTATTTCACTGAGTATGATTCCCTCTAATTCCATCCATGTCGCTGCAAATTGCATGTGTTTTGGGTTTTTGAAAACCTCTTTTTTTATTGTTATTTATATCTTTTACATTTTGTATTCCCCTTGGGTAACCCACCACCAATTCACCTGTGAACCCTCTCCGTGGTCCTTTGTGTCTTTTTCTACTCCATTTTGTGCTCTTATCCTCCCCCTCTCTTGCTGAGTGTCTCTCTCTCTCTTATTTGGTTTCCCTATATCCCTGTTATAAGTGAAACCATTCGATATTTTTCTCTTTCTTTTTGGCTTATTTCGCTGAGCATGATCCCTTCTAGTTCCATCCATGTTGCTGCAAATTGCATGTGTTTATCTTTTTTTGAATGCTGAATAGTATTCCATTGTGTATATGTACCACTTCTTCTTGATCCAATCATCTATTTTTGGACATCTGGGTTGTTTCCATAGCTTAGCTAGTGTAAATAGTGCTGCAATGAACATATGGGTCCATGTATCCTTTTGGATTAGTGTTTTTGTGTCCTTTGGGTAGAGTCCCAAAAGTGGTATTGAAATAGTCCCTATATTACACAAACTCTTTCAAAGAATTGAGAAGGAAGGAGTACTACCAAACACATTCTCTGAAGCAAACATTATACTAATACCAAAACCAAACAAAGACAACACAAAATAAGAAAATGACAGACCAATCTCCCTAATGAATATTGATGCAAAAATATTTAACAAAATCTTAGCCAACAGGATCCAACAATGCATCCAAAAGATAATACACCATGACCAAGTGGGATTTATTCCAGGGACACAAGGATGGTTCAACATCCGAAAATCAATCAATATAATCCAACACATCAACAAAAAGAAAAACAAAGACCATATGATCATACCAAGAGATGCTGAGAAAGCATTTGACAAAGTGCAATATCCATTTATGATAAAAGCCCTTGAAATCCTTGGGATAGAAGGAACATACCTCAACATAATAAAAGTCATATACGACAAACCCACAACCAATATTATTCTCAATGGTGAGAAGCTGAAAGCCTTTCCATTAAGATCAGGAACAAGGCAAGGATGTCCACTCTCACCATTGCTCTTCAATATAATACTGGAAGTCCTCTTATCATTTTATCAGGTCACAATGCTGAACTCTGTTATCCCACCCTAATAAGAAAATGAAGAAAACTAACAAACTGCATAGACAACCTTATCACTTATAAGTAGCAATTTTATCTTTTTCTTTCAATATTTATACTTCCTAGTCTTTCTTTTTAATTTGGAATCTTCATGCAATATTGAGTTTTAAGGGAATTAGTGGGCAACTTTTCATAGTTTCTGCCTTTGATGAGAATGTTTCTAGCAATTCACCATAGACCATGATATTTGCTATAGGTTATTGGTAGAAATATGTCAAATTAGAGTTTCTTAGTTCTCATTTGCTCAGAGTGTGTGTGGCTTTTTTAAGTAAAGCATGGCTGTTGGTTAATGCTAAATGGTTTTCATTATCTGTTGAGATCATCATTTAGCTTTCTTTCTTGTCTGTTTATTAAATTATAATAAATTTTAATATTAAACTACTCTTGCATTCCTAAAATAACCCCTTTTAATCATGTTTTCTAATTACTATGCTCTATTAATAGTATTTTATTTAGATATTGCACCTCTGGTTGCAATAGAAATTGCTTAATGGTTATATTTTCTTATTCTCTCCTTATGTAGATGACAATACATTAATACTACCTGCTTCATCCTTGTTGGTCTAAGGTTTGAAAGTCATCTAGCTCTAATGTATTGTGTTTGTATGTGTCTGCTTATATGAATCTGTTTTGTTCTGCCAAGGTGACATATGAAATTTAGGTAAATTCTTCTCATCTTTCTACTTCTTTTTCTTGCAGAATCATGTCCCCAAAACGATCAAATGGGCTTTTCTCAATAAGGCCAAAGTAGGCCCTTTCCAGTAAGTGTCACCTTGGTATGGAAAACTAAAGGTCATGAAGGCCTTGTGAGCCTCCGGAAGTTCGCCATTATTTAAAGAATGCAGATTATAATAAGTGAAGCATAGAGAAGGCCCTAGAAACTAAAAGAAGCTTTGTTCTTATACCAGTCACTTGCCCTTTGCCTAATCAAAGAAGCACTGTTCTCTCCCACTTTTATGATTAGAAGAACATAGCTTGGGAAGTATGATCCAGGTGTAGTTTTATTAAGCATGTTCACTCTACCTGAGAAACTCATCCTTTCATTCTAAGAGTAGAAGGATGATGTCTTTCCCCCTTGTATGTCTTGTGATATCTCCCCCCTTTCTCTCACTGACACCCAGATCCTTTAACACAAGATATAAATCCCTGGTGTAGCCCATTTTACTTTAGAATTTACAACTATATAAAGTTTCCATATGTAAGTTGTTAAATTTATTTTTCTTTTGCTAACCCATCCAAAGCTATTTTGATGTTCAGCCAGCCTGAGAAGAACCCAGAGGTGAGGATTTTCCCTTGTGAGCTGTCTCAACCGATCAATCAATATATCAATCATATTTTCATCTATGTAGCTACTATTGCCTCCTCTGAGTAATTTCTATTCTTATCTTCTAAAGTAGCTATGAAATTTCTAGTTTTTTTTTAATGCCTCTCATTTTCTTCCTTACATTTCCCCCAGTTTTTTATATGTCATTTGGTAATGATAGTAACTCACATAGCTCATTGTATTAATGCATTGTTCTCAGTGCTCTACACATATTCGGTTAATTTAATCTTCATATCCACCCACTTCTGTTTGAGTATGATAAAACTTATCGTCAGACCTGACAAGAAAACAAAACACACTAGATATTTTCAATAGAGATAATTTACATGGGGAATTGGTTAAGCAGGTACTGGAGAGCAAAATGAGAAATTAAAACAACTTAGATATACATAGAAACAATCTCAGCACCCCTATGTCTGGTGAAACTTCGGGAAGATTATCTGAACCTAGAGATTCCATGGAAGTGGAATAAAAACTGAGCCAGGGTGCAATTACATGTCACATGAAGTGAGGAAGGGTCTCCTGGAGATGAGGTAGTGCCCACTGCACCAATGCTCAGGAAACAGGAAGACTATTCCTGATGCCAAAAGAAGATAGACTACAACCAACTACTGCCACCAGCATTACCCCCTGCTGTTACGACAGTGGGGGCAGGAACTGCAGGCAAACAGAAGATTCTTGCTCCTGCCACCACCCCTGCCTCTGCCTCTTAGTTGTGCCTTTGTGTCCTCTATTGGCATAAGTTGAACAGATACACATTGACAAAGGAGCAGTAAGATTTACAGATTCACAGCCCCAGCTTCACAAAGAACAGATCTATTTGACGTTTAAAGAAAAAAGCTTAATAATAATGAACACAAAAGATTGAATAATAATGAACACATTGTATGCGGGAAACGTATTTATACATTTTACGTTGACTGGTAGTAGAGCACGGGACATGTATTAATACGTTTTTTATAGACTAGCGGTAGAATGTGGGTAACGTATAAATATGTTTATTTTTATACTTTTTTTTATACTTAAAAAATTAGCAAAAATGGCCCACGCCACCTGTTAGCGCATGATAAAAACTACCCGCAAACAATGTGTTAAGTAATTTTCCCACTTAGTAAGTGCAGACCCAGTATTCAAATTTAGGCAATCTGTTTCCAGAGACTGTTCTCTTCACCACCACACAGTGCTGCCTCTCTGACTCCTAAATTCTAGAAAATCCCTAAATTCTAAATCCTAACTCACTAGTTACTCTTAAGCTATAAGAGTAACTAGTAAGAGTAACTAGTAACTATAAGAGTAACTAGTAACTAGTTATACTATAGTAACTAGTAACTATAAGAGTAACTATAAGAGTAACTAACTTATAAGAGAAGACTCTTATAAGAGTCTTCTGTTCCTCCCAACTGATTAAGAGTTGTTTTTTCTTTTAATTTTAACAAGGCAAGAACATATAAGATCTACTCTCTTAGCAAAATTTTAAGTGCACAATCCAGTATTGCTAACTATATACACAACAATGAGTAAGTCTAGAACTTACTCATCTTACATAACTGGGGAGCAACTCCCCATAGCCCCTTCCTCAGTCCTTAGCAAACACATTTCTACTCTCTGCTTCTCTGAGTTTGACTATTATAGATACCTCCTACAAGTGGAATCATAAAGTATTTGTCCTGTGATGGGGTTATTTCATTTAAAATAATGTATATATATATATATATATTTATCATTATATCTTTTACATTATAGTGTATTCCCCGTAGGTTACCCACCATCGATTCACCCGTCAACCATCACAATAGTCCCTGTGCTCTTTTCTCCCCCGCTTTGAATCCTTATCCTCAAAAACAGATGATTGGATCAAGAAGATGTGGTGCATATACACAATGGATAGAGTTAGAAGGGATAATGCTTAAAATAATGTTTTACATTTCATTCATGTACTCATATATGGCTGGATCTCCTTTAAAAAAAAAAGTTGAAAAATACCCCAATTTCTGTATATACCAAACTTTTTTACTCATTTATCCATGAATCAATATTTAGGGTGGTAATGCATCTTGGTTATATGTGGTTAGCTCTGCAATGAATATGCAAATGCTAATATCTGTTTGAGATCCTGATTTCAGTTCTTTGGGATAAAAATCCAGAAGTGGATTTACTGGTGTGGTGGTTCTGTCTCCTGTTCAGTTTCTGCCCATGTGACTTGCTGTCTAGACTCTTCTCACCAGTCACAGGGCTCCCAAAGCCTGATGCACCCCTGCATGCTTCATGCACACCCCCACCCATCAAACCACAGTTCTATTTTAAATCTTTTGAGGAACACCCATACTGTTTTTCATAGCAGCTGTACCAATTTTGCATTCCCATCTACAGTGTACAGGGGTCCCAGTGTTTTCCCATCCTCACTAATAAAGATGACAATTTTAATTCACATTATATATTAGGTCAAATATCTTCTTGCATTTCTGAGGTTATAAATTATACTTATTCTAAACTCTCTGTTGTTTATTCATCTAAGTCTCAAGATTAATTTAATCTTTTACTGAGAAACAATAAAGTATTGACCTTCCTCAAATGATTGGTGATGTGCTGTCATCTTTGCAGCTGAGTTACCCTGCTAGATTGACAGATGTGTGGGCAATGCAAAGATGAGTTTGGAAACATGGTTTTTATAATTTAATTCCCTTTGTTTCCCATTTTTCAAGAATTTCTCTTATGTTCTGGTTCTTCTTGACTTATATAGTAATAGTGCATTTTAAAATGAAAATATGTTATCATTTTTAGAGATTTTGTATGGGATGAGGAAGCTATCATAATGCTAAATCTGCCATCTAAAGCAGAAATTTTGTATCTTTTTAAAAATAAATATGGAATTATGCTACTCAGAATGTGTTGCAATTTGATTTTTCAAAAATCTATCAGTAGAACACAGGCACATTTCCCTGAAAGTAGACATGTTAATTGAAGGCTGCAATAGTATTCTAAACATGAATACACCACATAGACATCCCCATTGATGGCCATTCAGTTTGTTTTCAATTTTTACTATGACAAATAATATTGCAATGAGCATCCTCATGCACTTTTGAAATTGTTTATATAAAATAGATTTCTCAAAGTAGATTTATAAAGTCAAAAGGAATGCTTTGGGAATATGATTTTCAAAGACAGCTAATTTTTTTTATATGTTTCATGCTTCTATTAATACTTGACTATATTAGCTCAAGGTTTTCAACATTCTAGTGATTTTGGTCTAGGGAGTGGAGGGGCTAGGCCTATCACCCATGAATATCTTCACTGAGTCAGGGAGAGAGCGCCAGGACAGAGGAGGGTATTCAAAGCTAAGGAGAAGCATGGTCATATAAAACGACCATATAAATGAGAAGAAGTATGAGGTTAAAGGAAAAACCTCTCAATTTCCAGAATATTAAAGTGGGACCATAATACTTGTTGAAAAATAAAGATTTTTTCCCCTAAAAATTTAATTGGCAATAGAAGCAAAAATAATGTCAAGTCAAGCAACTGATTTCTAAAAACCCTCAGAAAATTTTACATACACCAAGAAACTTTAATCTTTTTCAGCAAAGAGGTCTTTCCTACACATCCTAAAGCCTTCCTCAAGTTACTTAAATCCTATCATCTCTCTGTTTCACTTTAAAAATTTTCTACCTATAATCTGGACTTTGGTCCAACAATTAATACTTCTAAAATCTGTTCCTCTCTTTTATCATCAAATATAAACTCCAAAATGCCTGTGTCAGAACAAGCATCTGGTAGACCTACCAGGGTAACTGTAGAGGCAAATATTGATCTGTAATGAACAGTTTCATAACAGTTAATCAACATATCACTATAATTTACTAGAACTGTGCTCTCCTTGTTGGACCTGCTATTTTCCTTAGAAATGATAAGAAAGCAAAGACAAGATAAAAAAAAAATAAAGAGAAAAAGAATCACTATGGCAAGCTGTGATTTTCCCAAATGTCCATACCAAGTTTCCATCCCACAATCTCCGAACCTTGACATTTCTCTCATCAAAAGGTGGACTCTTATTTCCACTCTCTGAATGTAGGTGAGCCTTTGTCACTGTCCAGTAAAAAGAATGCAAAGGAAGAGTCATGTGTGACTTCTTAGGTGAGGACATAAAAGGTGGTAGAGCTCCCACCTGACTCTTTCCAGCCATGCTGAATTTTGGATCCTCCCCACCTTATATTGAGGAATTCTAGATCACATGAAAGTCCATGTGTAGGTGATCTGACTGATAAGCCTAGATTAAGTCCTGCATGGTAGCCATTATTAATCACCCGGCATGCAAGTGAGCCTTCAGATGATTGAAGCCCCAAGTCTTTGTAGCATGTTCCAGATGAAATTTCAGACAATGAGTCAGAAATAAGCTTCCTCTCCCGTGCCCTTTTCAAACTCCTGACAGAAAGACAATCTGTAATGAGTAGCTGTTTATTCCACTAAAATAGGGGAAATTATTTTATACAGCAATAGTAGGAAAACCGTCTTACTCTTAGGGAAAAAAAGGGAAAGGGAAAACTTGCCTTGTGCTATTGAAATAAATAAATATTAGAAGATATATGCTTAAAACACTAAGTGTGAGCAATGCCGAACACACTCACACCCTTCCACCACCAGGGCTAGTTCTGGTGTAGCACCAAGCCCTAACAAGAGATGAAAATGTATATAATGGCTCTTGAAAGTCTGTGGTGGGCATCTTTTACTGTCCTTGTTCACTTATTCTAGTCTGTAGTTGGAAATGTTTAAAACTGCAATAGATTCTCGTACTGTTTAATTGAACATTGCCCTCCGTGTGTTTTAAGGTGTAATCTCTAAGGTTTCTATCTAATGACTTGTCAACCTTGACCCTGACATTGCATACTACACAATTTTTGCTGAAATTCATCTTTCTTTCCTGACACATTTCTTCACGGTTTGATTTGATAGTTAGATGAGAATTAATAATTTAATCATTCGGAAAAAATTGATGTTTATTATTTAGCAAGTATATTTCATAATGCCTTAGGCTCATGTATTAAGGATTCTTCCTCCTTTAACTTGTGGGGGAAAAAAGCAATAAAGGACTTTACCTAAACTACTTATTAGGTCAACCCTGCAAAGAGAAATCAAATTGTTACAGGCCTGGCTTTGCTTTTAGTTTTGCAGACTCTTTTTTTTTTTTTTTGAAAAAAAAAAGCTTTTATCAAAAGCTTGATACAACAGCTAATGGGAACTCCTTTCCCTTTCTTTAATGTAAAAAATAATCATATACTTGAATCTGTGGTATATATTCAATCAAAGATCTAAGCCCATATTCATTTATAGTGTCATTACATTGGTTTTGGTGATGAAATTTAGAACAAAAAAAATATATCTCTGCTAGTTCTAATACAATTGCTATCTGACTACATTTATTACCACTGCCACACTATTTATGGATAAAATAATGACATTTCACAGAAGATTAAGTTAATATTACCAGAGGAATTTTCTATAACTTTTTTCTTTAATTACCCCATATGATCATGTGAAGGAGAAGAAAGAATTGAGAGACAAGTCTATTCCATTGCTGAATTTATATCCAAAACAGCTACGAGACTACCTTTCCAGGTGCCTTGGGTAGAAAGCTTTCTATTAATGCTGGCCCTTTCTCTTTTTAAGTGAAACATAGGTAATGGGATCGTCATTCCTTGGGAGGTAATAGTGCTCATTTTGAAGATGGGTAGGTTATAGAGGAATTAGGATCAAATAGCACTCTGTAATTTGTTGGGTTAAAGAGTCTATTATTACTTTTAAGCCACCACCATATTAAAACATTTCTAAAAGTGATTAAAAATGGGACTACATAGCATTAATAACACTGGTCAACAGTGAGATCATTACTGACTTAAAAAGGCCCTAATCTGTAGTATCTTGGTGTGCTGAACATGAATATAACCCTGAAAATTTTGTATTAGCTCTCATTTTGAAGATATTTCATAGAATTCATTTTATGTTTCACCATGTAAATTTATCCAGTAGGACTACAACAACATCCTAAATCAGCCTAGAATGACATAATATTGCATCGCATTAACCATCATGCACACATCATCTAGAGTTGATTGCATCATTTTCTGATGCAATACAATATCACTGCCAGGTGGCTGCTGAAGCAAGCTGACATTAGCTATGCTCTATAGAAAGCCCTGTCAGAAAGGTTGAGCATGGAAAACATTTCAGACTTTGTGTGAGACAGTTTAAGTTACTGTTCCATAGAACTGTTATTATTTTATCCAGAATGGTAATGCCTCGAAAGTGTATTAATAGCATGGACAATTTCTGCTCTATTTGTGGGTTCGTGAAATTTGCCAATCAGAAGAAAAGTATATCATTTCTCAAGTGAAAGGCTTATCATCTTGACTTCAGATGCAAGGTTGGTGACCAAGACACGCCTTGGGCCCCGCATATATGCTGGGCTACATGTACAACACAGCTTTCACAGCGGTGAAATGGCAAGAGACCCTCAATGCCATTTGCAGTCCCCATGGTGTGGAGAGAGCCAAGCAACCACATAAAAGACTGTTACTTCTGCTTGGTTCCTCCTCTTTCCAGTGGAATAATGAAGCAAAAGAATTCAAGAATAGTCTACCCAAATATTCCGTCTGCATTGAGACCAGATCCACATGGTGAGGGACTTCCTATTCCAGAACCTCCAGCAGAATATTTTCTTGATTCAAGAATCAAGGGTGATGAGGACAAGGCTGAGCTGACCTGTTCTTCTCCTAGTCCATGAGCAATACAGTGATCCAGATTTTCACTGTGGTGCATCATCAGCCCCTCACAGACTAACACAGGAAGAACTAAATGACCTGGTTCATGACTTGGACTTATCCAAGAACAAGGCAGAATTGCTAGGATCAAGACTCCAACAATGGAATCTTCCAGAAGAAGATGTCACAATTACTTTCTATTGAAAGCGACACCAGCTGTTGGAGCCTTTCTTCAGAAAGGAAAGTGCTCTGGTATTCTGTTCCGAGATTGAGGGTCTCATGAATGCCTTAGAAATCACTCATGACCCACAAGAATGGAGACTATTTCTAGACTCTTCGAAACTGAGTCGTAAGGCTGTGCTTTTGCACAATGGAAACCTTCTTCCACCTATTCTATTCCTGCACAGCTGTACAAGAGACAAGCAAAGAAATCTAAGAAGTAGTCTATGACTTACAGGTATTAACCATAAGCCTATTACTATTGTCATGCATTTCGTGATGTAAACATCAATTTATTGCAGATTACAAAAACAGTAGAGCCAAAATTAGAATTTGACTGTCATATTCGTATTGCACACATACAAATTGATAGGAAATGACTTATTTTATTTCAGTAACATAACTTTTGTAAAAAAATTTTTGACCAGTGTAATCTACTCATGTCTTGAAAACCAGACACGTTTACTACTACCAGCTACTTTGTTTATGGTTGTGGCATGTACGTATGGATGCCTGTACCTGTTTGTAACATGAAATAAAGACCAGGGAAGTCCATTAACTGAGCAAAATTTCATAAAAATAGGAAATGATTTTCTCACTTGAGTTACTGATAAACTTCTCATTAGTCTACATAAGGATGTTTCCTTCAGACAATTATGCAACCCCAACCAACACCCCTACCACTCACATTCCTCCACATACTTGCCCACCTTCCCTGAATCTGATTTCCAATAAATGTGAGACTTCCCTGGGAATAGGCACTACAAATCCTGAGGTGCAAGCCCCTCTAGGTCTCTCTTTCCCTCTACTTGGACTTTGAGTTGTCTTTCTTCAGTCCCGTGCTGCTCCCAACACTGCTGTCCCACAAGGCGACATCACCTCAACCTATCTTCCTTTCTAGAAGATTCAACGTTTCACACAACTGTGTACGTAAGGGACTTCTGAACATGGCGGACATTGCTGGAACATCATCATTCATTGTAAGCTAACTTATAAGTGGTTGGAAGTGCATACATATGCTTGAAATGTATATACATGTTTGTTTTTGCTTTAAACTACATTTCCCCAATTCTGGGTTGAGTATCATATTCTACCTCATAGGAGGACTTTTTTGGGTATATTTCTTAGGCAGTTAATCTAATACTTTCCAGTCATTTTGATAGAATTTTTTAAGTGGCTATATATTTTTTCTTCCTCTTTATGGACCACTACAAAATAACCTCCACCCAGTTGACACTTAATGTGATCTATGATGTGTGACCAAATCTATTGGTGAAGCTATCTGTTCTTGCGAGAAATAAATGCATGCAGATTTTGGAGATAATTAGTTTGTACTCTACATTCACAGTTATTTTTCTTTTAAAGAACTCAGGGTATCAGTCTCAGATTGTCCAGGGCAAATCTTGCTGCATTTTTCCCTTTGATGGTAATAACCACCATTAGTACTATATCACTGTTTTTTTTTTTTTATGGCTACCCAGCAGATACCAGACACCACAGTTGTTAAACATATGTTATCTTCTTAAACCACATAAAGTTGCTACTAGCCCTTATTTTACAAGCACAGTGGAAATAGCAAGACTATTGGTGTTCAGTGGATTTGGACTCACTTTTTTCCCACATAAGAGCTGTATTATTACTGTGTAAGTCACTGGATTTCTTTGCATCTCAATAAAAGATAAATATGTTTGCTATGAGGCAACCATGTAGCAAAAAACAAACCAAAACAAAATCAAAAAGAAAAAAAGAAACATAGAAATAAAACAGTTAACTAAGCCTTAAAGCCTTTTTGCCTAAACTGTCTTAAAAAATAACCAATAATCATGTCAACCAGATGAAGTCTAACTTCTGATTTTTTTCCCTTGAATTTTAATAGATAGGTCACTATTGCTGATAGGCTGCGACCTTTAAAGAAGCAACAAATAAATTGGATGTGTTTTATATGTCTATTTAAATTCTAAACTGTCTAAAAATGTGATTTTTGGCCTTACTTTAAACTTTGGAAATTATGACTGTTTTTTTATTTAATGTTGAGTAAAACTATTATTCTAATGTTTTAATTATTCTAATGTTGAGTAAAACCTAAAAACTGATTGGGTTGAGGTTGGCTTTAAGTCATTATATCTCTTCACACCCTTCTTTCTCAAATGAAATTCTGTTCATTTTTTTCACTGATAACTTTAAGCCAAGACATTTTAACAGACACTAATCCAAAAATAAAAAGAATACACTATAGTGTATGCAAGGGAATGTTTAAAGCTCAGCTATGAAAGGACAATGTGGATCTGTAGTCTTTCCAGATTAATACATAATCTGAAGTACATGAATGCTGGTTTGCACTGCTCCTTGGTAAGATTTTTAAAACCTATATGTGGTCAGGTTAGGAGGAACCTTCGAAGTTTCCTCTGAGCTCCCTCTGAAATGTATGTAATAAAATGTCACTCTGTTTGCTCATAAGAACTTCCTCCTCTAATTTCACCAAGTCTCTGTGAGATGGTGTGTCCAGAAAGCATGGGCCATGTGTTGATGTGTAATACATAGATATTGCTACCAAAGAGTCTTCCCTTTTCACCCTTTTTATCTTGCATCCTCAGATGATCATAGTAAGCCTTGGAGAACATCATTTTCCTTCTGAACAGTTCAAAGTGAAACTGTCATTAAAAGTGAGTGGCAGTCACTATTTGCCTTCAAACCCAAGTGAGAAGATGAGTGGTGACTGTTGAAAAGGCAAAGAGCTTGACTAAAGACAGAATTTAAACAGGAATTCAGGAGCCTTTTTCAAATTGTTATGAGGACAATGGCACAAGGATAGACTTTATACTCAGTAGGAGAGTACAGTACAGCACAGTACAGTAGGAGAGACAGGTACTCTAATTGTGACTGTTCGCTCAAAAATACTCAACACACATTTGTTGAATGCCTACCATATACAAAATTTCCCTGGAGTCAAGTCATTGTTTGGGAAAGTTCCTTCAGAAGAGGCAGTAAGCACACACTCATAAGCAAGTTCTTAACAGTAGAACTTGAAAGGATAGAAGTGCAACTTCACACTAGAGTTTTCCAATTAAAATTAAATGTTGGAAAAAGGCTTGGAAGTCAAGGACAGTTAATTCCATATCCTACAGACAGATACAAAAGACTTAATTAGAAAAGACTTCACCAGACACCTGATTTACCCTAGTTTCTAGTACTTATGATAAAAGGAGAGTGTCACAATTTCCCATGGAGTTTCAGACCTAGGTCTACTAAATGTGCTATCACCCTGCTTCCTTGAGATTTAAGGAAAATATTTTTCCTTCTTTTTTTGAAACTTTCACATTCTGTGATTTCTTCTGTGTATAATGATTTTTCTATTTCATTATCATGTCCATGGAACTGTGGTGCAGAAGTTGATACCTAGGCAAAATTTCTAAAAAGTCAGCCAAGGACCTCCCCTCCTTTGGAAGCTAATTTGATGATTATCTCAGATGCACTAGACTGCCTGCCATTGATATCGTATAAATTGAGTAAATACTTTTCAGTATATACTGAAGGCTAAGAAAACCAACCTTAAATAATACTAAGTGGGTTTCTTTCTTTTGTAATCAATTTTCTAAATTAGTCCATTCTTTAATTTGGAGGTAAATGAAGGCACCACATTTCTCGGACGCTAGGATCCATACGTGCTCTCATTTGCTGTATAAGACAGACTTGCACCTGTGTGTTCTTTCATAGACTTCAGCTTTATAGGTTTAAAGAATGCTTTGTCTGCATGTCCTTGACACATTCCATTTCATATTCTGCTTAGTCCTTCCTGGTCAAAGAGTGCTTGAGTTTTCCTTCTTAAAAGAGACAAATTATATAAAATTATCAGCAAAGGTGGCCTTGGGTGGTGAACATGTGTCTGCTCTGATCACGGCATGCCCTTCAGCCTAGTACAAATTAATTTTTAATCTATTAATTAAGACTTAAATCCTTAAGGGCAGAAAGCCTCTCTCTGTCTCTTTCTCTAATGCTCTCTCTTTTTCATGGTGCCTAGTATGTGCTATGTACTTTGTGAATGAACTAAGGAAAGGATGTGTTGGCAGATTTGAAGACATACTAATATAATAATAATAAAACTGTCTTTTCTCTTTTCTAGCTTCCTAATCTAAACTTGGTATCTTTCTATCAATCACTCTTATGGTTCCTTTCAGCTCCTTTCATTTCAATTGTATTCTTCCCATAAGAAAATGAACAAACCAATGTCAATTTTCATGTGGCAATCTCATGCATTTCCATGGCTTTATTTACTATGTATGCAGGTGACAGCCAGCTCATTCTATCAATCACAGAGGTAAATTCCCATGAGCCCCCAAGATGCCTCGATTTATTATCCCTGGACCATTCCTTTAGAGAGATTTATCAAAGAAAGAGTGTTTTAGAGAAACCTAACAATCCTCACATTGAGGTCCACTCAATCATTCAGACAGTCTGAGAAACCACATTTATGAAGCCTCTTGATGCATAAAATAAGCAGAGAGGAATAAAGCTCACATTGAATTTGCACTAGTGGGGAGGCCATGATTTGTAGTGATTAAAAACACAGACTTTGGGCTCAGTCAGTGTGGCCTCAAATCACAGCCCACCAATGACTACCTAATTGATCTGGAGTCAGTTCCAAAATATCAGTTTCTTCATCATATAAATAGAAGTAGGGATATTTAGCTCCTAGGATTCTTGAGGAAATCAAATAGGATAGAGGCTATAAAATATGAAACAGTGAAGTGTCTAGAACATGTTGCATTCTCCTAAGATTTGCAATAGTTGTTCTTAAAGACTGAAAAATGGTTAATCTTACTAGAAGTTTTGTCATTTCAACTTAAGAGATTCATTTAGTTAACACACTATTTAAAATCTCCCTATTGAACATGGTAAGGGTGCCCATATCATCAGACATCAGTAGCTCTATCTTGCCATCACAGCATTATCAAGGGGCAAGGGTGTCATCTCATCACATTATAAATTTAGCAGAAGGATTTTTTTGAATGTATAGTTTGACTCATAGGCTATATGTTAATTAGTATAAACGCCAAAGGAGTACTTGATTTTAAGTTCAACTTGAAAGTTTCAAGTTATTTCTCAGTTCAGTGGAACAGTAATATTAATAGCTAACATTAATGGAGTCATTTCTCTGTACCAGCACAGATTTCTGAGCACAAATATTTCTTAATTTAAGGGAATGTTCTGCAGAATCCCTGGGACAATAATCCTTGGGTAGGCAATAATTACCATGCTTTCTCCTCAAATGAATCAAAATTCAAATCAAGCTCACCTTTGACTTTGGATATGCCAACGCCTGGCAGATACCGTGACATCTATGTCTAACCAGGCCATTGAAAACTCCCTGATTTTCTCTTCAATTTGAGGGGTTGCTTTTTTATGAATTCCTTACCAATGGATAAGGCCTTTAAAGTCCAGTGATTTTTCAGTTACATAAAGATTTCCAGGGATCATCTTTTATATCTTGATGGTCATTTGTGCCATCACCAGATGGCACAAACAATGCCTTATTGTCCAATTTTTATTTAGATGACAAAAAAGCAGAGGAAATACAGAAGGGTTAAAATGTTAACATTGAATGATACATCTGAAAAGCTCATAAAGAAGAATATTTAAGGGTCTACAGAGAGTTGAAAGCAGTAATTTATTTGTAAGGAGAATGCCTACAAGTCTTATGTCAAATTCTGATGATGAAACAAATGTAGACACCAGCATTTTATAGCAATGCCTAAACCGCCAAACGTTAACTAGAAATCATTGTCCATGATACAGGTGACAATTCATCATGGTAAATGTCACTACAGAGAAGACCTTCAAAGGCAAAAACAGAAAAGAGCAGACCCAAAGCTCATCCAATTGGACTTTGTTCTCCAGAGGAATTGTAAATTCAGATTATAATTAAGTGACCTCTGTTCTTTACAAGTTCTTTAAAAATCCCCTGCCCTGAGTGATATTGTTTATGGCCCTGCATGATTACATATCAAATCCCCTTACAATAGGGTCCATCTTTGCATGATAAAATGCTTTCCAGATTCTACATGATAGTCTATTCACTCAAGTCCAAAAATTCCAAAGTAACATTGATGATGGAGTTGGATTCATCTTTGGAATCAGTATTAATAAAATCTCATCGGCAAGTTCATCTTTTTGCAAAGAACAATAATCTCTCAAATCAGAAAACCAATTAACAGTTCCCCAACTGAATATATCAGTTTCCCCATTAAGATCTAATATCCTGGGGCCTCCCTGGTGGCACAGTGGTTAAGTGCTGCTCTGTGGAGCTGTCGGCAGCGGCAATGCGAGTTTGACTCCCAGACAGGGAGATTCCCACATGGTGCAGCAGACCTCTCCTGCCTCACCCGCTGCTCCCCTCAGCAGTGTATTTCCATCGATCTGCCTGTTCTCCTCCCCACTTTGTCTCTGGTGAGCCCTCTTGCCACCCCACGCCTCTGGCCTGTACCCAAGATTGTATGCAAAAATAAATAAATCTTTAAAAAAAAGATCTAATATCCTTATTTTATCAATGATATAATAGAAATCTCCTATTAATATGTTTTTAAAACATAAAACTTAAGTATAACAATCATGTGACTGAAAAGTTTTTTGGACCCTTATTCCAGAAATAAAGCCTAAAGTATTGTCAAAATACAAAATCTTTCTAAATGATCTCAGATTTCACTTTCCAACCTTTTTTGCTACCATTTCCACTCACCTTCAAAATTTATACCTAAACCATAGCCACATGGATCAGTGGTATGTCTCTAAGGTGTCATGAACTTTTATTTCTGTTTACTCTGCTTAAAATGATTCTTTTCCCTTGTCTGCAGGAACAATTCCAAACTAGCCTTCAGATTCCAGCTCAACTACAACTAACAAAGCTGATTTCCCCTTCTTCAATCCACACAGAGACTCTATCAAAGCATCCACCACCACTTCTGACCACATCACAGAGAGTGATCAATTCCATCTTGCCTTTCTATTTCCAACGTGATGACTATCAGATGGGAGTTAATGGACAATAAATAATCTTTTTATAAAACCCTGAATGAGGGCCTCCCTGGTGGCGCAGCAGTTGAGCGCTGCGCTGTGGAGCTGCCGGCAGCGCGATGTGAGTTCGACACCCAGCCAGGGGAGATTCCCACATGGTGCGGCAGACTTCTCCTGCCTCATCCGCTGCTCCCCTCAGCAGTGTATTTCCGATCTGCCTGTTCTGCTCCACACTCTGTCTCTGGTGGACCCTCTCGCTGTCCCACGCCTCTGGCCTATACCCCAGCTTGTATGTATAAATAAATAAATCTTAAAAAAAAAAAAAACCCTGAATGATTCAGAGGCTACTGTACCCGTTTGTACAGGTTTTCCACTGCACAGCTAGCAGTCACAACTCAGGTAGACTGTGACAAAGATGGGATTCTTGCAGGTGTGAACATTATAAACAACAGTATGTGACAGTCTGTCAGTCATTCAAGCTAATTTGTTATACTCTCTGACTAAGTTTTTAATATTTTCTACTATTCATTGTTTCTTCCATTAGTTGCCAAATCCTGGATAAGCTACGGTTTGCTGCAGTAACAAACAATTCCAAAAATTCTTGTAGTTGGATACAGCAAAAGTTAATTTTCCACTTACAGTACATGTCTGATATAGGTAGCAGAGAAATTCATCTCCACATTGACCTTCAAGGGCAGCAGCCTCACAAAAGGTCACACATGTGTCCATAGTCACTGAAGCATGAGCATTAGAATGTGGCAGATCATGCTGGCTCTTTGAGCTTCCATTGGGATGTAGGACGCATCACTTTTAATCATATCTCAGGGTCATACCTAACCTCTAAGGGGGTCAGAGAAAATGTAATTCTACCTCATGCTCTAAAGGAGGGAGAAAATATTTACAAATGGGAGCATCTTCCATTTCTACTCAACTAACTTAATTCCTCCTTACCTCATAGTTGGACTATCACAAGAGAACTTACCCTTGCCACCTTCTTTTCCTTTCCTCCATCTTGCTCTCAGTCCTTCTCCCTATCACTGATAGATTAATCTCCCAAAGTTGTTCTTACTTTATTCAAGGAGATATTTTTAATTTAAAACCTTCATTTCATTACCCACTGGCTACCAAATTAGGCCTCAATTTTTTCATAAAATCTTCCCATTTTTGTTCATTCCACATCAATTTTTGATGTGAATATTTCAGAAGGGGTGATACCATATGAGACAGTGGGGAAATAAAGTAAAATCGTTCTTGATCTTGACAGAAATCACTGTCCATAGGTAAGTTAGAGACAATGAGTGTAATGCTATGGTAGCATAGTTCAGTTACAAATATACCTCTGTGAAGGGAAGGTGCCATTTTCCCTGCCCCCACTTACATGCACCCACCTTGGATTACAAATCCCAACATGCTATTAACCAACTCTGTCCTGGCAAGTCACTGGGAATTAGGGATAGTTCTGAATTGCCAGGTGGGCCTCTATATCCTGGAAGGTGGGTGGGCCTGCTATCTTGCTTCTGTAGCCCAACTTGCACCTTGGTACTGTTGGAAGGAGACACAAGGAGGAGAGACATGTAGAATACTTGGAAGAGATACTTCGAAAAGAAACATGGGTGAGAAATACATGGGAAGGCTGTTCTTGTTAGAGATAATGCTAGTCATTAACTTGATGTGCTATCTCTACCCCTACACTCTGGGATCTGCCTAACCCCTTTCTTATGGTTCCCTACCAGAAGGTACCTCAGACTTGTGGCAAACTTTTGGGCCTCAGCAGCTCCATTTCAGGCAGAGACTATTTGACTAGACATTTGCCCAGTAGGGGATGGGTAAATTTCAGAATTTTTTAGGAATATCCTTTCTTCTCTTTTCCCTCTATGCACACTAATTCTATTAAAAATATTTTACACTAAGAGTATGTGTCCTTTATCTCCGTGTGGTAGATGACTAGACCCCTTTTAGAGCATGCACCCTTTAATAGTGTGGGATCCCTGGGTACCTCTCGGTTGTGCACTAACAACATCAAGGAGAACATAGTTTTTGATGATAGGTCAATAACGACATCTCTGTGGAGCAAATGGTTAAGGTGGCTCTGGGCTTTTGAATACAAGTTTTCCAAGCAGATATAATTGGGGATGGGAGAATTAGACAGTGAATAGCAATGGATAAAGATGGAAGCAAGAAAATTTGTTGTGTTGCAAGAAATTAAAAGGTTCTGTAGACTGGAATAAGGGGTGTCATAGTACTGGAGTGGGAGTCCTTTTGAGGAGTAAATGATACATATGGAGAGATTAAAGCCAGGTGAAAAAATAGACGAAGATTAAAGGTTGATATTAAGGAGTTTAGGCTTTTGTTCTTGGGAAATGTGGAATAATCGCAATATTTTATCAGAAAATGATGTGGTCTGGTTTGCATTTAAGAAGGCTCACTCTAGTGGCAGTGTGGGGATAGAATTGGAAGCCCAGGTATCTTACTACATGTGTTATGGTTAATTTTGTGTCAACCTATTTGGGCTTTGGGGTGCCATGTAGTAAAACATTATTCTGGGAGTTTCTGTGAGGGTATGAGAGAGATTAACATTTAAGTTTGTGGGCTGTAAATAAAGTAGGCTACCCTCCACAATGAGGGTGGGCCTCATATGATTAGATAAAGCCCTGCACATAGCAAAAGGACTGGCAGAGCAAGAGAGAATTCCCTAGCCTAGTGTCTCCAGGCTGAATCTGCAACATCGGCTCTTCCTAGTTCTAAAGCTGATGGCCTTTGTACTCAACCCAGAACACTGACTCTCTTAGGTCTCCAGCCTGCCAGCCTACCCTACAGATTTTGTACTTGCCAACCTCAATAATTTCATAGCCAAATCCTTTAATAGGCCTCTTTGTATGTATATCTTATTGCCTCGATTTTTCTAGAGAATGCTTATTAATACAGATTTCAGTATTGAGAATGGTTCTAGAGAAATAATATTCTGAATTGGTTCTGGAGGTTCTAGAACTGACTCTTAAATCTGATTAGATTTAAAGACAATAATGACTATTTTAAGTAGTAAAGAGAACACTAATAGTCTTGCCGTGATCTGGCAATAGAAACATTCAGAATATCACACTGGATGCTTCTAATCAAATACTGAAAGAAGCAAATACATGGGTGACTGACCATGTATGTGATATTTTGGAAAATATTTGTCAAACTATCTCAAATTTTTAGGATTTGACAAATCAAGAAACAGTCTAAGAAATATTAACTGGTTTGCCTGCAACAAAACCTAAAGCAAAAGATATATCTTAAACACATTCATGCTGGTGCTATATTCCTATTTTTCACTCAATATCCAAAGTAGAAGGGAAACCTTGATTTCTCTCTCAGGAATTTACATTTGAATTACAGCTTGCAGTTCTTTCCAAGATGATCATAAAGCAGATGCTGACTAATGATTTGCTCACAATGGCAATGGACATAATCTGATGGGATTAATCAGGTGTGGGACATGTTTCCCATAAGTTATTTCAATAGACTACACAGGGAACCTAATTATGCTAATCAGAGACCCTCAGCTGACCTTCTTGAGGAGAACTAGCTAACAGTAATGAGCGGAAAGAAAAAACTGAAAACTGGATAATTTCCTTAGACAAATCCAATACTTAAATACTTGAATTTAAGTATTGTAGCTTCTGATTGGGGGCTTGAACGTATGGTGTTAAACTCCCTGAAAAGGCTGGTGTGTAGATTCTCTTGGAAATAAACTATAAAAAGACATGTTTCTGCATGACCTTGCTTTATTTATGCTTATTACAACTTGAAATGTTTCTCAAAGTGTTGGTAAACAAACTCCTTCAACTGGCAAGAAATAAAAATCACTCTGTATTTTCTAATCAAGGAGGATTAGAAGGCTGTGAAACTATATCCAGTGCACAAATGTTGTAATTATGATAAATATTTGTCCTTTCTGTTTTCATTACAAACTCAAAAATCCTAGAGTCTGTGTTTGGCACATCCAAGAGATTACAGCCATCTGCTGGGAGACAAAGCTGTCAATTATGAAACAATCTGGCTTTCCATCTCATTCCATTTCCAGGTTAAATGTGGCCCAACTCAGCTAGGATCTTTTTTATTATTACTATCAAAATTGGAAATGTCTGGATGATCTCTGCCCTGGAGCCTATGCTCATAATCCCAAGTGGGATCTGCAAATGTCTGAACTTGAAATTTCAAACTCAAGGTCAACATGTGTTATCCAGATTATATGATAAAGCAGACCAGCCTTAGGTAAGACTCTGAGCTCTTTATCCAACTTGAACACAAAATGAGGGTTTTGTTCAATGAAAATGCACTTTAGACTAAGGAGAGAAATGATGGCAAACAGAAACAACTAAATGGAGGTTGGAATGCCTTGTGTCAGCTGGAGTGCTGACCATTTAAAAGGGAGACATTGACAAAGATTTAAAAAAAAAGGCTAATAAAAACTAGAAAGCAAAACGGCCAAGTTAATAACTCAGGATTCATCAACATGGAGGAGAAACAGTTCAAAACCACAGTAGAGACATTTTAATGGAAGAGGAAGCAGTCCTAAAATTGTAGCCATTAACGATCTAATGAAAGTGAGTTAGCCTTTGTTTTGGACAGATTCCATGCTAGGAAATTCACTCTGCTTTCTTTGAATTCCTCCTGTTGTTTTGCAGGAAACTGTTATCTTGTATTTTGTCTTAAAACAGTTAAATTGTCTTTTAACAGGCTGTTCAGAGACTTCTATTCTTCAGCAGCAGTGGAGGCAAGAAATGACATCTAATAGAAGAGAATAAAAATTTCTCACCTACATCTGTCCCTGGCAGTGCTGAGGACACCTCTGAGGGGTCACGAAATGCTTACAAAGAGGTGCTGTTTCTATAACGCTAATCATAGTGTTTTCTAGAAGAGTTCTTTCTTCCTCAAGGTCATTAGCGACCAGAGGGAAGTGAAAATGAGTTTGGATTTTCCCAAGTGCATCTGATTCCTCATCTCAATTCAGTTCAAAACCATAGTTTGTACTTCATAATGGTGATGCAAACTTGATCAATAATTTCATGTACTAACTTTTCAAATCAAGGGGAAAAAAGGCTATGTTTTATAAATGAAGAGTCCATTGAAACCTAATTCATAAACTTGATAATTCTTCTCAGTTACATATAAAAACAATTACCTGAAAGAATTCATTATAAAGCAAACTGAGTAATAATTAAGGGTGCTTGGCTCTAACCCAAAGAATCAAATTTGGCCTCCTAGTTCAGGGAAAAGGTTAAGTTGAATTTCAAACCAGCCTTCGACTACTTTCCAGCTGACATGTCCTTTTATATCATAACATCATCCCAAAAGCTCCCATTTCATTTTCTCTTCTCTCTGCCTCTTGTATCCAGTCATCAACCTTTAAGTTACCTCGGGCTCATTTTAACAGCACAATTAAATGTTAACTCCATGATAAAGAACGGTTGCCTAATCTTACTATCTAGTGTTGTAGTTCTCAGATGC
The DNA here is from genome assembly GCA_004024925.1 of Scalopus aquaticus. NCBI lineage: Eukaryota > Metazoa > Chordata > Mammalia > Eulipotyphla > Talpidae > Scalopus > Scalopus aquaticus. Next base: position 307,494 of record PVIJ01000003.1, read on the forward strand.
AGTGTTGTAAGATCTTGCTGGCCTATAATTGACTGTAGGCCTCCAACACTTACCCAGAGCCTACCCTACTTAAGGACTGTCAACCTGACAGCTTTCACAGACATAAATAAAATTTCGCTATGAAAGTGATGACTTTTCTGTCCTCAATAAATGGCAAAATATGGGGATCATGCAGAGAATTGTTGAAGAGGATCAGGATGTGCTACCCCAAAATATGCCATTTTGGCATGAGGAATATTTTGAGTAGAAGGCAATCATGAATCAACAGTTGTAGGAAAAGTTTTCTGCTCTTTATTTACATAAATGCAGTGTATAAATTTACTTTTGTGAAGATGATCTCATCCTGTCAGGAAGAGAAGAGTGATTCTTATCACTTGAGATGGAGAGCAAATACTAAAATGAGTTTGCATAAGCAAAACTTACTAAAATAGCTCTTATCTCTCATTAGTTCCCTTGCATAGTTCTAATTCACTTCCCTAGGATTTATCATCCTTTAAAATACAAGCCCCATTTTATTTGTTAGAATGGTATGTAAGCCTGCATCTAGCTAGTTTTTCATCTGATTTCTTTTCTATGAACTTTTGTGCACATAAATATTAATAAAAAGTTTGTGCCATTGCTCCTATTAATCTATCTTTTGTTAGTGTAATTCACAGATCTCCAAGACGGAACATAAAAAATTAAGGGAAGAGTTTATTTTTCCCTAGTAATATTCAGAAGTTAAATCTCAGTTAAATGCCTCTGGTTTATTACAGGAGAAGGATAGGAATATGTTGGGAAACCGTGAAGTTACATGTAGTAAAGTTATTGCTGATAGAAATACTTTCAGGAATCGTGGATGCCAGTTCAGCCTCAAGGAAAATTGCATGTCTCCAAAGTGAAAGTCAAGGAGGAATATTGTGTAATATGTGAATCATGAAACCTGTGTGGCACCTAATTCTTGTTAATCTATAATATCCCTTTCCCCTTCTTTATTCATAACTTCAATGTCTAGTTCATAACCCTTAATAACTTATCAGCCCTGATTTCATTTAGGGCAGCTCAGTTTAACTGTTTTGGTCAATTGAAATAACTTACTGCTTTAGACCTCCTTCGCACTAGTGGATTACACTGGTCAACAAATGTTTACAAAAGTCACGTTACTGAAATAAAATTAGTCATTTCCTATCAATTTGTATGTGGTCAACATGAATATGTCAGTCAAATTCTAATTTTGGCTTTAGTTATTTTTGTAATCTGCAATAAATGATGTTTATATCACGAAATGCATGCCAATAGTAATAGGCCTACTGTTAATACCTGTAAAAAATCAAGTCATAGACTACTTCTTAGATTTCTTTGCTTGTCTCTTGTACAGCTGTTCAGGAGCATCTTTGGGGAATGTCCAGCAGTTGTCAGCCAGCATTGTAGTGGACCATTTTCCCTGGTATCTTTGTTCATTTGATGTGATATCTTGATGAAAACATTCACCATGTTCATCACTAACCATACCAGAGTTTTCAGGGAAGAAATCCAGGGGGGAATGAAGGTAGTGGATCTTTAGAGACATATTGCATCCAAGTTTCTGATCCTGTATCACCATGTCTCCTACTAGTTCCTTGTAGTTTTCTGCCCTAATATTCCCAAGAAAGTTTGTAGACACTAGGCAAAAAGCATTCCATGCTTGTATTGCATCACCCTGCAGCAAGTTGTTGAACTGGTCAACTTGGATAAGTCCAAATCATGAACCAGGTCATTTAGTTCTTCCTATGTTAGTCTGTGTGGGGTTGATGATACACCACAGTGAAAATACTGATCACTGCATGCTGATGGTACAGGAGAAGAACAGGTCGGCTCACCCTTGTCCTCATCAGATGAATCAAGAGAATATTCTGCTGGAGGTTCTAGAATTGGAAGTCCCTCACCATGGGGAACTGGTCTCAATGCAGATGGAATGTTGGGGTAGACTATTCTTGAATTCTTTTGCTTTGTTATTCCGCTGGAAAGAGGAGGGGCCAAGCAGAAGTAACAATCTTTTATGTGGTTGCTTGGCTCCCTCCACACCATGGGGACTGCAAACGTCATTGATAGTCTTTTGCCATTTCACCACTGTGAAAGTGGTGTTGTACATGTAGTACAGCATATATGCGGGGCCCAATGCTTGTCTTGGTCACCAACCTTGCATCCAAAGTGAAGATGATAAGCCTTCTTCACTGGAGAAGTGATACTTTTCTTCTGATTGGCAAATTTCACATCCTACCAATGTTGTCTGAGCTGAGACACCAGGATGCAAATCAAAGTAAAAAAATTAAGAGAATGATATCATGCATGTGGTCAGTTTTTAGACGAGCATGACTGTTTAACTCCATCCCTAGTTCCCAGCAAATCATCCCCTATTCAGGAAGGCAGGCTCATGGCATGCTGGGAGTTTTAATCCTCAGCACCTGTGATCTCATCATGGTGGAGATGGGGCTGGAGCTAGTTCAGGCTATCATTCACTGGCTCAGAATATGTTCCTCAGACCCAATCATTAAACTAAGAGACACATACTAAGAATGGTGGACCAGGAGTTAGAAGCAGCCTAACTCTATGATGACTTCCTAGAGCAACTGCACTGACTTTGAACCGCCAACCTTGGCAATTCTGGTTATCAGAGAAAAGTCTGCGTGAGCCATAGTCAAGAATTTCTTTGCATGAAGTCATTGCAATTCTAAGTGACACAAATTATTTTCACAATTTTTGATATTGATGAAAGTGATCTATTTTGAAAAAAAAATGCTTCAAAGATTTTATTTTCAAACTTTGAAGGCAAGCTATACTCCTATTTTTATGAATTTATAGAAAGAAAAGAATAAAGAAGCAGACAGCAAACAAATACTTTGGCTGTTTAATTGTCAAGAAATTATTATTAATAAAAAGTTTCCTTTGATTTAAATTAAAATGCACTGAATAATTTTCCCATAATAAAACCTATCTGCCTCACTTACTCATTGAAGCACTCTAGTTGTGATGGAAGGCTAGAACTTTAAGTGGCACTCCTGGGATTGGACATAACCTTCAATATACCTTGGGAGTCTGTCCTCTGTGGAAATATTTAAAAACTGCTAGAATAACAAATGCAGCTATGGCTAGTTTTCTGAATTAACATACTCTGAGTTAATAATTCCTTCTGAAAAATGCTAAGTCTTAACCCAACAAAGTGCTGTAAGAGAATGAGAAGGTAGGGATTTGAGGAAGTAGGGTCTTGCAGAGTTCTTCAGAATGTGTTCTACATCCTTGGATAAGTCTCTTCCAGAACACGAAGGTTCGTTGGAGTGGAAGTTGGTGGAAGATCTACAGGGAGAGAAGAAAAGTGTAACTTCCCTTACAGTACTTTGAATATGACTCTTTGAGCTCTTCTCGTAAATCTGCTTGCACAGTAATCATTCTTCATGCTTCGATCCCCCAGGTGGAGAGGTCATTATCAGTATTGTGACTGGCAAGGACCCCTTGTTGCCTCAGTTTCACTGGAAGGACCCCATCAATTAGTATTACTCTCCCAAGACTGTTTGCAATCAAAAGGGCCAAAGGTTTCCTTGTTTATAGTATGTCTGTGAAACATCCTACTAGAACTAGACCAACATGGAAGCTTTCCAGGATTACACATTCTACTCCCAATATCCAACTCATAATGAATACAGTCTTTTTTTGCTGCAGAGTGGAGTTCATCAGCTATTTAATGGCTACCAAAAACCCCTACACAGGACTGAAGAGCAAAGGTAAATGTCAGATTGACCTTGCAGGGGAAATTTCACTTGCCAGAATGTAATTTACCTGAGCTAGAGTGCCGAGGCTAATAATACCTATGTTCTCTTACCTAAAAAGTATCCAGGATCTTTACCAGCCAGAAATGACTTGGAGCTCAGTTTTATAACTGGTAGTGGAAAGGAAGGCAATTCTCCAGCAGCACAGCAGTCTCTGACTTGGAAACCCTTTTTCTCATCCGGCACCACCTGTGTGTTCCCTTGGCTGCCCCCCAGAGAGGCACGGATGCCGCCAAACCCAGTGAGCCTGTGAGTGACCAGAGCTGCGGCAGAAGGTCCTGGGCTTCCTGGCCCCTCCTGGAGGCCATCTGGACTCTCCAACACACCTGTTTGGGAGGGTTTCCATGGCTTGGTTTACAAATGTAAGTGTAGCTCAAAATGTTCCAGTCTGGTACTGATTATTTGCCTTTACTTTTGGGGGAGTTAATTATGCAACACGATCATTTCTGTGCCCATTTTCCTCTTCTGCTATAAACTTTCGATGGCAAAAAATGTGCTTCTCAGTATTTTTTTAGTGGGATGAACAGATGTAAGAGTGCTTTGAATTCTTTAATAAAGGTGACATTAGGCCAGATTTGATATTACACTAAGTCCCACATAACATTTAAAAATGAGTTTTTCAACCATAAAATTACTAATTGATCTGTCTTGTAAAGAGATAAAGGAAATGAATGCCTATTTGAGTTTCATTTTTGTCAGGCTCCTGATTCCTTATTTTATGTAGTGCACGATGAATTTTAATGAAGCAGCCTCCAAATTTCAAAATATGCCATTACCCTTCTGAAGTAATTGGCATATTTGACTGCCTTTTTCCTTTCTTAGAGTCTGTCTGACTTTCTAATCTTGAAGTCAATGTTCCATTCAAAATGTTCTTCTGCCTGCCATCTGAAAGAAGTAAATTAAAACAAGGGAGGGACTTTACCAGAAAGAATTCATTCATTTTGCCATTCAACAAATATTTATGGAATTCCTGCTGCTATGTCAGGCACTGTTCCAGGTACTGCAAAGATTGCAGAACTCAAAAGTGAAATTTGGATATTTCCAAATTCCCATTGTGGATATTTCCATTTCCACAGAGTGAGATAATATAATCGACACAAAAGATCTAATGTTTGGGAGATGAGCAATGTTGTGAAGAAAAATAAAGATTCCTAATGGGTAGAGAGGGACAAGAGGGGAAGTGTGCCTATGCTTGGGTTTTTGTGTTTTGTTTTGTTTTGTTTTTGACATAGGAAAGCCCAAATGAGCTTCTCTAGGAAAATGGCATTTGAACAGAAACCTGAATAAAGTGAGAATACAAGCAATTTGGTGGATGAGAATCAACAGATAGAACTTCCTTCTTCCTCACTTTTTTTTTTTTTTTTTTTGCTTATTTGTAGACATAGGGGGAGGAGATGATTTTTCTTAAAAAGCATCTTGAGTTATTTTTTCTGATGTGAGAGGATGTAGAGAGTATGGGGAAAGAAATCTACTTTGATTGAATACCTACTTATATCAGAATATATTTTATTTCTTCCTTTCATGAATCTCCTGGTTTGATGGTCTGGCTTCATTCTACAGCTAGAGAAGTAAAGTCTCAGGGACATCAGGTAGCTTGGTAAGCAAATGCTCCATTTATTTATTGCTATATTATAAAATCCTATATTTTGTGGCTTGAAATAATAGCAGTTATTTTGTACATGAAGATCCCATTTGGACAAGACTCAAAAGGAAGGCTAATGTCTGCTCCATGTGTCATCTATTGGGTAGCATCAGTTAGGGAAGAGAAGCGGTATCCATGGCTGGCAATTTGGTGCTATTTATTCAATGTTGGATCAGCTGGGTCTGAAGGAATGTGAGCCCCTGTTCTCTCCATGAAGACTGGGTTTCCTCATATCATGGTGATTGGATTTCTGTTCCAATAACTCTTCCCTCCCTGCTTTTACATAATATCAACCTCCCATACATGCACTCAGTCCTATCCCCACCTGTCTATTCTAGGACTTTTCTATTACAATTACAAACACACACACAAACACACACACACACACACACACACACACACACACACACACACACAGTATTATCTCCCACTTAAGAAAATCTTCTGCCTGGACTTTATTGTGGTCAGGTGTCTGGTTCCCAGGTATAATGTAATCTGTCATGGCTCTCACATGCTACGTTATGCTAGAACTTCCCTAGTAATGCATAAAAATCTAAGGGATTCTCATAAATTCAATGCTCAGTAATTTATAAAGCATAACAGTGGAAAGCTGAAATTAAACTTTTTTAAGTGGCTGCTTCCATATCAACTGGTAGTCAATATACATGTCTCTCTTTATATTCCCACCAATCTGCCTGTGCTCTTAAATCCCTGAAATCCCATACCACTACCCCATTTCTCTGCTCATATTTATAGTAAAACTTCTAAGAAAGCTGTTGATACTTTCTGTCTTTACTTCCATAATAGCTATTTTCTCTCCAACTCACTCCACTCCGGCTTTGTTCCCGCCATATTGATATCCCCAGAAGTCCTCATGGACCACCAATATGCCAAAGTCAATGAACAATTCCCATATCTCAGCAGCGTCTAATACAGTTGATGAATCCCTGTTCAAGATACCTTCTGTATTTATCTTCTAGATCATTATAACCTCTTGGGTTTTCTTGCACTTATGTCTTTTCTTTTTCAGTTTCCTTTGTTTTATATTCTTCTTCCTGACCTCTCAATAATGAATTTCCCCAGAGTTCAGTCCTCCATCTTCTTCAAATCTCTATCAGCATTCTCTTCATCACTATATTCCTTTGTCCCAATGTTTTAAACATTTTCCATATACTGATGACTCCCAGCTTTAGATTTCTAGTTCTGACCTATCCCCTGAGCATTAACTCATTTACCAAATGCTACTTAACATGTCCACTCAGTTGTCTAATAAGGCTCTCAAAATTAGCTTGTCTAAAATAAAGCATGTACTCCTCTCGATTTCCTTTCTCTCTCCCCTCCTCCCTTCTCTAACTCTTTTTTCCATCTAGGTCAATGTGACAACCATTTGCCTATATGCTCAGATCAAAATGGTATTAGTTTCTCCAGAAAGCAGAATCAATAAACTGTGTCTATATACAGAAAGAGAGATTTATTATAAAGAAAGGTATAGCTACTGTGATTGTGGGGGCTGGCAAATTTGAATTCTACAGGGAGGGCTAGGAGGCTGGAGACCCAGGAAAAGGTTGATGTTGCAGCTTGAGTCTAAATACAGTCTAAAGGAAGGATCATTTCTCCCTTGGAGGGCCTTAGTCTTTTTCTCTCCCTTCAACTAATTGGATGAGATAGAGACTCTCTCTCTCTCTCTCTCTCTCTCTCTCTCTCTCTCTCTCTCTCTCTCTCTCTCTCTCTCTCCCTCTCCCTCTCCCTCTCCCTCTCCCTCTCTCTCAGAAGGGTATTCTCTTAAGCTCCAAGTCTACTAACTTAAATGTTAATCACATTTTGAAAATATCTTCATGACAACATCTAGATAGGTTGACATATATTATTTACGATCATGGCCCACCCCCCTGTCAACTTGGAATTGATACACATCTCCTTAAACCACATTAAACTCCTAACAAAGTGTATACAAGGTCATATGTCTGCCTGATATGATGCAAATAGTCTGTATACAAACAAAATATACTAATATTTCCCCTACAAGAGAATAAAAAACTTTTTTTTCATTGATATCCTATAATTAAATATCATGAAGCAAAGTCGATACATCTTATATTACATCATAAGAGAATTAAGGGGAAAATAGATAAATAGTGTACATATATAAATGTATCCATAATGAAACAGCTCTTTCTAAATCCTAAGCTGTAATGTTAAACACAGAATCCGTGCTTAGCTGGCCCGTATCAATAAATTCTCTCTGATCTAATTGTATGTTCCTTCTGCCACAATCTTAATAACTACTCTCACACATATTACCTGGACTTCTATCTGTGTAAACTGAACACAATCCTGGAGTTCTTGTGGAGTATATTACCTCTTCATGGGTCAGACTTTATACCTGACCTTTAAGGGACTACAGGAACTTGAATCTACTGACAGATGGAGAAGCAAGAGGAGTGGTGGGGGTGGATCCTGAGGAGAACCAGCAGTGTCTTCCAAGACAATTGCCTCAGGGGAGGCCATTATAATTTCCTCAGGCAAAACAGGGTTAATCTCGGATAAAGTCTCCTATTGGCAAAGCTGTTGGAATTTATGGGCTCAGTCTCCCCATCTTCATCAGGATCTTCCCATATGTCCTCATTCCTATTTGCAAGACCCCATTCCTTCCCAATCAATGCCCTCACATTAACTGCAGACTCCCTGTGAGTTTGGAAATTCAATATGCATTGTTATTCAACCACTTGCAGAATGAGACTCTGGATTTGATTTCTGCAATCTCAGCTCTTTGGCTGCAGGTAATAGGGTTTCTTTCAGGACAGACAGAATCTTTCAGGTCATTTGTGTATTCCATGAATTGGGAATTTAAATCCCTGAGTTCATCCTTTTACTACCCCACTTTGTGCTACTAAGAGTAATTGTCAATCTCATACTCATTAGTTTGACAGAGATGATTTAATGTATCAAACACCTGACCACTCAGAACCTTCCTCTTAGAAGTATTTGATTAGAATTATCCAGTGGAGATATTCTGCAAGTCTGGTGCCATATCACATCATGCTTTCTATACTAGGGAAATGTCACTAGTGCCTTTAAATCTAATCAGATTAGAAAACCAACTCCAAAAACTGAATACCATGGTCAAGCTATCTTGAGACATAAAATTCACCATCATAAAATCCAAAAGTCACCCTTGATGTGTATTACTCTTACATCACATCACCTCCACTTTATAATACATCTTGCCTTTTTTTATTATGTATCCTATTCATCATTATCACATCCTGTCCAATCTACCTTCTTCTCTCACCTAAACTCTAGTTTTTTTTTGCTTTTGTTGTTTTTACTCTGCCTCCTGTCCCACCGGCCTCATATTCTCTGAGTCCACAATTTATGCAGCAACCAAAAGGTTTTATCTAAGACATAAATCTAATTATTTCACTGATCAGCTCAAAAACTCCAGCAGTCTCTTTCCAACTCAAATCAAATCCAAACTTCCTAACATTGTTACAACCTATCTGGCCTGGTCTTGCCAGTCTCTTCAGTTTTAATTTCACATTCACCAGAATTTCACTAACTCCTTAATGTTCAAATGAAGTTTTTTTGTTTTTTTTATTCCTTTTTCCTGGAAACCTCCTTTTCCAGATCCCACTATAGCTTCATCTAGTTCAGTGCACAAAAGTTACCCCATCAAATTCCTTTTCATAATCACTTAATTAAAATTAATTATATGCCATTTCTTTACACTGATTAACTTTTCTTCATAAATTGCCTGGCATTATATTACGTCAATATATGTATTTGTTTATTGTCTGCCTTCTGAACTAGAAAGAAACCTCTAATAGGACAGGGGGTTTGCATGCTTTGATTTCTGTCAAGTCCTAAAGCCCTACAACTAAATTAATACAAAATAATGCATGATTATTTTTGTCAAATAATGGTACCCCAGGGCTAATAGTGATAAAGTTGTTGAGATGGTTAAATTTGATAACACACAAATGCTAAAAACTATTATCTCTTGATATAACTCCTTCCTTCCTCCCTCCCTTCCTCCCCCCCTCTCCCTTCTTTCCTTCTTCTTTACCTCCCTTCCTCCCTCCCTCTCTCCCTCTCTCCTTCCCTCCCTTTCTTCCTAATATCAATAGAAGCCCCAATTTTTATTTGGGCCTGTGACTTCCCAGAAGAAAGGCTCCATCTCCCAGTGTGCCTTTCAGTTAAGAACAATTCATATGACTAGTTCAGCCAATAAGATGCAAACAAAACTTTCAAGAAAATTGGGCCTCCCCGGTGGCGCAGTGGTTGAGCGCTGTGGAGCTGTCGGCAGCTGCGATGCGAGTTCGACACCGGGCCGGGGAGAATCCCACATGGTGCTGCAGACTTCTCCTGCCTCGCCCGCTACTCCCCTCAGCAGTGTACTTCTGATCTGCCTGTTCTGCTCCCCACTCTGTCTCTGGTGAACCCTCTCGCCGCCCCACGCCTCTGGCCTGTACCCCAGCTTGTATGTATAAATAAAATAAAATCTTAAAAAAAATTAAAAAAAAAACTTTCAAGAAAATATATTAAAAGCAGTAGTGTGGAGGGGATAGGTTTTCCTTTTCTCTTACCCTGCTGGAATTTGGGTAGGATACCTGTGATTCAAGGTCATCTTGAAATCACAAGATGACCTTAAGCGTAGAGACAACCACAGATACAAAGGCCCTGGGTTCTTGTTACCACAGAGTGACATGTCATGTCCACACCTACCACCTTTGAACTTGAATTGAGGAAAAAACATCTATCATGTTTAACTCTTTATTTCTGTGGTTTTCTGTTCTTTGTGAGCATACCTACTCCTAACAATCATCATATGTAAATTAAAGAAGAGAAACTTTGGACCATAGTCAGACATCAGTAAACAATCTTTCACTTTGTATTATTGTTATTGCTTTTCCTATTCCTGTATCTCCTTGTTGGGATTGTTGTTGTTATCTGCTATGTAAAATGCCAAGTGCTGTGGATAAGAACAAGAATAAACTGCAGCTTTGATGTAAAAGACAATGTCGTTTGGGGAGGATAGAAGTAGAATTATCATATAATGCAAAATGCTTAATGTTTCAATAAAAACATGAAACATTACATGAGAACACATAAGAAGGGCAGTATTAGTCTTTCAGGGGGAGTAGAGGAAGGTTCATTGCAGAAGACATAAATCTTGAGCCAAGACTTAAATATATATAGCAGACTATAATGAAGACAAAGAATTATGGAAGGCAGAAGGAAAAGCAAGAGGAATGACTGCATACAGGACTTACTTTTAAGAGAACAGGAATAATTAAGATCTTACAAAAAAAAAATGGTTTTCTTGCTCCCAAGAAAGTCAAAGAACTGCCTTTCCTCTTGTCTCACCCAATAATTCATTGCAAGTATGAAGACACTACAGGTCCTCCTTGAGTTATGATAGGGTTACGTTTGATAAAGCCATCATAAATAGAAAATATCAGGCCTCCCTGGTGGTGCAGCAGTTGAGTGCTACGCCATAGAGCTGTCAGCAGCAGAGACACGAGGTCGATGCCCAGCCGAGGAGATTCCCACATGGCGTGGCACACCTCTCCTGCCTCGCCCGCTGCTCCCCTCAGCAGTGTATTTCTGCCATCTGCCTGTTCTGCTCCCCATTCTGTTTCTGGTGAATCCTCTTGCTGCCCCACACCTCTGGCCTGTACCCCAGCTTGTATGCATAAATAAATAAATCTTATAAATAAATCAATAAATAATAAATAGGAAATAACATAGGTTGAAAATTCGTTTACTATAACTAACCTGCTGAACAACATAGCTGAGCCTAGTCAATCTTAAACATCTTCAGAACACTTACATTAATCTACAATTGGGCAAAATCATCTAACACAAAGTCCATTTTATAATAAAGTTTGAAAATCTCATGTAACTTATTGAATGCTATTTCACTGAATTTCAATTTCATTGAAAGTGAAAAAGGAAAATGCTTCAATTTAAAAACAAAAGTAAGGTTTCTATTGAATGCATATTGTTTTTGTACTCTTTTAAAGTAAAAAAATCATAAATCGAACCATTATAAAAAGGAATATTCAGAGGTCTCCCTGGTGGCTTAGGGGTTAAGTCTCAGTGCTACTACTTCAAAGGCCTACCTCAAAGGCCTGACTTCAATCCCTCACCAGGGAGCAAACCCCATGACACAACAGACTGCTCCTGTCTTGCCTACTGCTCCCCTCAGCAATGTATTTTCAGTCAATTGCCTGTCCCATTCCCCACTGTCTCTGGTGAATCCTCACACCCCCGCCCCGCACCTCTGGCTTGCACCCCAGTTCTAGTACACAAAAATAAAAAATAAAATCTTTAAAAAAATGAGAGACCTTCAGTATATTAAAAAAAATCATTTGTCCTAAACAGTTAGCTTGAAAGATTAATTGGTTCTTCTGTAAGCAAAGAGGTGATTTCCAGAGGGAATACATATAATCAGGATTGTCCAAAAGAGACATAATGACATATATGAGTGTAAGCTTGATGGGAGATAGAATTTGGGGAAGGAGAGAAATGAGGTGGCTGGGAAGAGTATATAAATGTATAAAATTAGAAAGGTCTTTCCAGGGAAATATAGTTGTTTGATCATGTTTGGGATCTCTAGAGCACTAATTTCAGCAAAGCCGTATGGTCTCACTTATGACTAAAGCCAAATGCACATAAACAACAATATGAGTGCCTTGGGGAAATCCACATTACAAGAATATAAGCATACAATAATTTATTTTAATTTGGACAGCAAAAGAGGGAAGATAGCGAACCTCTTGGCAATGTTCATGGGAATGGCAACACAGAATAGAGGGAACCTGGTCCAGAGAGCTCTTAGAATCCAGCTGTCTGCAAGGAGAAAGAAGGATCACTTTTCTGGGCAAGAGTTCTCAGTGGCTTTCTCCCAACTCTGGAGAAGGCGTCTGTACCGTGGGCATGGTGTCTATAAACTTAAAGTTACAAGTTAAATTGCCTCAACTTTCATGCCTATATTTATGCCATTAAAGGCATCTTATAAGACCACCTGTTGATTCTGATTCTGACAGTACCTCTCTGCACAGACAAGTTTTATCTGTCCTTGCCTTTCCATGTCTGTTTATCAGTGTCTTCCTAAACAACTGGTTGCTTTAATTGATAACGTAAGTCACTCTGTCAAATCTCCTGCACCTTTCCAACAGCCAGGGTCATTACAATGTCAATACATATAACACTCGATCACATCAGTTAGGGCCATTACAAGATGAATAAATATATGACAGTACTCACTTAAGGTACCTAATGCAATGATTTTTAAAGTAGTTTCTAAAAACTAAACTGTAAGTACTGCTCTTTCTATCCCTTTTATTGACAGGCAACAGGAGCTGAGGATAGTATTCACTTGACCTAATTGTCAGAGCAATGGGTCTCCCTGGTGGCGCAGCGGTTAGGCATTGTGCAGTGGAGCTGTTGGCAGCGGTGATGCGAGTTCGACTCCTGGCTGGGGAGATTCCCACATGGCGCGGCAGACCTCTCCTGCCTCGCCCGCTGCTCCCTTCAGCAGTGTGTTTCTGTCAATCTGCCTGTTCTGCTCCCCACTCTGTCTCTGGTGAACCTTCTCGCCGCCCCATGCCTCTGGTCTGTACCCCAGCTTGTATGCATAAATAAGTCTTTAAAACATTTTTTTCAGAGCAATGTTTCTGTATGAATTTCAAAATCCTTCCCATACCTCCACTCTGTTTCTGTAGTGCAAGTCAAAGGACAAGGAAAGGAAGACCAAGATAGCAAATAAGATTTGGGATTTCCTTACTAAGATTACTGTTGCAACCTAGTGCCTTTTCTGATTTCTAATTTGGACCCTCAGGACTCTCAACTTTGTCCACTTAACCTTCTGGAACAACATTGGCCCTAAAACATTGGCCTTGCTCCCGAACTTTCCCTTTGCCTCATTTCTTGATTTTTATTTTGATACAGTCTCACATTTGCAATTATTTTAAGTGCATTTATTTATTTATTTATTTTTATTATAGCGTTGTTGCTTTACATCATTGCTAGTATTTGGAGAAGTATAGGAGCCCCCTATAATCAGTTTTATAATCTATGCATTTTTTTGTAATCTATAATCAGTTTTCAAGTGTAATTTTTAACATATCCTTAGAGCCAACTACATTTCTATGCAAACACATCTCTGAAAATAAAATCGAAATCTATTAGGAAATATGATTTGACCTATAAAAACCTGATTTAAAGATTTTAAATTTCAAGAATGGCTATAACAATAACAAAATAAACAAACAAAATAGCCCACAAAGCTACCCTTGCAGGAATTGATTTCTAGGACTAAAGAGGAAAGAGAAATTAACATTTACTTTTATTAATCTATTAAAATATATCCCTCACCTTGGCTTCTCTTTGCCACATTCTAAGCAGCCACCCTTTTCCTTGATAGTATAAATTCAAATCTTTCTTTGGAGAAATATGCAATAGTTGGTAATCGCTTGCATTCGAAAGCATCTCATTTTATGCCCCCCAAATGCATGATTTACTTTGAATGATAAATACAGCTATGAAATGGAGTGTTTCCGGCATTCACAGATCAAATGTAACTGGGGAGGAATAACTCAGATGCATCCTGATGTTTTATATTTCCATGCACTAATATTTGCTTCACACCATATGTCACAGTAACACAAGAATGTGATAAAGAAGAACAGTCCAGTGGTTTTCTCTTCCAACATCTGGTCTTCTGAGGAAGTCTAGCACTTTAGAGATTCATGTTTAAATCCCAAGATAGGCAGAATAATCAAATGTCTTGGTGAGGGGTAGAAAAAGGAGAGCTGGGAAGTCTCTATTTTTATCATCAAATTGGCATCAGTGAATGCTATGATACTGTCAATGGAATTAAACAAACAGACCTAGCAGTCCACTGGAAGCTCCTTGAAAAGCAACATACAAAGTCCATTCCCAGAACAGTAAAGAGAACCAGATGTCAACCTATTAAATGGTGTCCATTCTTCAATTTGTCTGACTCTTAGCTCTGTTGAAGGCAGTCAGCCTTTCAGGGAACACAGCTACTGAAGGAACAACAGTGACATTGTCTTCCTAAAACTGACTGGCCTATCTCCAGAAAAAAGTCCAAACTGCATTAGCTGAATTGATGGGAGTTTCCACACATGCTAGCCTCTCCATTCCTTTCAAAAAAAAAAAAAAAAAAGGAAATTAAAAATATGCTTTCATATGTCCTACTCCTCTACAAGAATAAATTAACTAGAGTTATTCCCTTTATTTGCTCACATGTTCTTTACTCAGCAACGCAGTGCAGTAATTCTACTATCTCTACCATCTCATAGAAACAACCCCCTGAGTCCTCAAATGGCCTCTATTGAAGGTCAACTACATACACCGTTTTCATCTTTGTTTTGCTTCACCACAACATTATTGGAATAGAAGGTACCTAAATCAGATCACCTCAAGAGTCTCAGAACTGGTTTCCTCAACACTCTTCTCTGGCCTGCAGAGTATTTCCCAGTAGAAGCAATCACTGTTTTCCCTGTTATTACCTAGAAGAATGTAGTTTGGGGGAATCTCATCCAGTTGTAAGTTTATCAGTGAACATGTCCTCTCTGCCTAAGAATCTCTTCTTTCCTGTCAGAATAAGGATGAGCTCAATCCCATGTCTGTCATATAAAGTCCCTCACTCTCTCCTTGATGCCCTCTCATCTGCTTCACCATTCTTTAGAAGTTAAAATCATGTAAATTCTCCATATACTTGTTGTTAAATCGATTGTTAATTATTTGTTAATCTATCTGATGCTGTTTTGATTACTTATCCAACCTGAGAAGAACCCAGAAGGGTACAGGATGATTTCATTTGTACTCAGATAGTGTTTTCTCCTTAGAATGTTAGTGTGTGAGCCAAGGGGCACCCAGGACCCAAACTCTTAGGGAGTATGTGCTCTAAAAGGATCCAGCCTTCCACCACACAAAGACAGGAAATCACACTCAGTATAAACAATCTTTAATAGAATTAGTGTGCATTGAGATGGAAGAATATTCTTAATAATAGTTACCCAATAAAACACCCACAAATTAACCATCCTCTTGTGAGCAAATGCCCAGCCAGTTAGGGTCAGCCAAGAATGTGGCCATGAGGACTTGAAAACTTGCCACAAGTCTAAGGTACTTTCTAATGGGGAACCAGAAAAAAGGGAGGGATTTAGGCAAGTCCCAGAGATTAGAGATTCAGAATTCAAAATGTACCCAAAAATCCACCATGATGTCAAGACAATGGCTGCCATTATCTCTGCATGGACTAGAGAAGCCTTTGCTTAAGTCTCACATGCACGTGTCTACTCCAAGTATCTTTCCAAAGTGTCTCTTCATGTCTCTATCTTCACCGTTTCCTTCACAGCCTACGAGGGTGCAAGTCAGGCCACAGAACCAAGAGAAAGGACCCACATGTCTTCCAGTTATAGTCTAACATGGCTGCTTAGCTCCACGCCTTGTTCTCAGTAGCCCACACCCACTCAGGAAGTTTGGTTCCTGGCACATGGAGACTTGTAATCCAAGGGGCTGTATGTAAGTGGAATGGGAAAAGTGGTACCTCCCTTTCACAGAGGAATATCTGCACAAGAACATCCTTTGTTACATTAAATGTTATACTTCTTTGCTTTTCTAAGCAGTCTTTCTAAATTTTTATGATTTCTCTGCTTTTTGTCAACCCTTAAATGTTAATATTGGCAAACCTTGGTCATAGGTTTTCATTTTCCTATCAAAATTCTAGGTCTTAATTATCTGTATGTTGCTTGTGCTGATACTCTTTTTCCCCTCCAGGTCCTTTATCCACAGTTTCTGAGAAGAAAACAATGATCTTGTCATATCAATTTTAAACTTCTAAACTTCAGAACTATGAGACAATAAATTTCTATTTTTTTAAGCCACCCAGTATATAATTCTTTGTTAAAGAAAACTTAGCAAACTAACACAGCAAGAAGTATAACTGTCTTAATTTTTGTGGTCTGGGGCATTATCTCAAACACATACAGTATATATTCTATAACTATTTATTGAATGATTGAATGTGTTTGTATAATTACTGTGAAGTAAAATTACATATTGGGCAGGTAGGTTAGACCAATTTGATGGATTCTAATTGTAGACGTATGAAGAATATCTCATTAAAACTTGATGCCAAGCTAAAAATCAAAAGGTGATGTTTTAACCAGGCCTTATCACTTTCAAAATTAGTTAATCAAGCAAAAAATTGTAGTAAGTTTTCCATCAGAAAGAAAAAATCCTATCTTAACTCAGGTAGAATAATAGTATTATGCCAGCTTTGTCTTAATTGATTTATAGTCCTTTCGACCTTACTTATCTGAATAATAGAAAGCCCTCATTGTCAGTGGGCACTTAAACACACGGGTGGAGAAGTTTGAATGGGTCTTTCGTCATTTTTATTTATATCAGAGGCACCTAGCGAGAGATATTATTTAATTTCTAGGATTTGAGTTTATCTATTCACAAGTCAAACCTGAGAGTTTCAACTCCCCCAACAGAGTACTTATGGGCTGAAGTTGAGAAACTATGTTAAAATTTCATGAATCAGATTTATCTGTTCATTCAGCTTTCCTGAGTACTCCTAAAGTCGAGGTGACTCAGTTGAGATATAGCATGTGGATTTCTTAATGTATACGGAATTTTATAATTTTATATGTCCTTTAAAAAGCATATCTCTTAATTCAATTGCACATGTTAAAGTTAGCTAATGTAATGGATCCAGGTTGTCGAAGGTTGGTACATCATAGGTTGGCATTTCACAAATGAAACAGTCCTCTTCAATTAAATAAAGACTGGTCATGGTAATGAGGTGATGAATATAATTTGAATTAAATTATATTCTGGATGATCATGTCCAGAAAAATCAGCAGCCTAATAAGACACATTAGTAATGACTTTTCCCTTAGTGACATCAATGATCTCTTTCAATCCTGTTTTTTCAGGTATGAAGTCACATATAGGATATCAGTGCATGTTTTATGAGCTGCATTAAGCTGCTGCCTCCAAAGAATGGTGACGACTTGGATTTAGCCTTTTAATAGCATTTTATTTCACTAAATGCTATGTTTCACAGTCACAGCTCAAATCAAATCTTCAAGTCTCTTTGATGTTTATTGCATCAACATAATTCTGTAACACCAGCCAAATCTTCCATAAAGAGAAGCTAGGTGACTGTAAACACATAGTTTCTTTCAATAATGAGACATATAAATAAATGTAAACATATAAATTATCTATATAATGTATATATATATATTAATATATATTAATTTATATATAATATATTATATGTAAATTAATATATATATCATTTATATGTATGTGTGTGTGTGTGTATATATATATATATATATATATATATATATATATATATATATATATAATGAATCTTTGTACACCATGTGGCCAAGTTTGAAGCAGAGAGGTCCTGGGCCTCTCTGGTGGCACAGTGGTTGAGCTCTGCACTGTGGAGCTGTCTGCAGTGCATGGTGCGGGTTTGGAGCCCAGCCCAGGAGAGTCCCACATGGTCCGGCAGACCTCTCCTGCCTCGCCCGCTGCTCCGCTCAGCAGTGTATTTCTGATCTGCCTGTTCTGCTCCCCACTCTGTCTCTGGTGAACCCTCTCGCCGCCCCACGCCTCTGGCCCATACCCCAGATTGTATAAATAAATCTTAAAAAAAAAAAAAAGAAGAAGGAGAGAGGTCCTCACACAGTGGCATATTCTTTTTATTTTTTAAAGATTTATTTTATTTTTGCATACAAGCTGTGGTGCAGGCCAGGGGTGTGGGGTGGTGAGAGGATTCACCAGAGACAGAATGGGGAGCAGAACAGGCAGACTGACCAAAACACACTGCTGAGGGGAGCAGTGGGCGTGGCAGAAGAGGTCTGCTGTGCCATGTGGGAATCTCCCCAACAGGGCATTGAACTCACACCGCAGACACCAACAGCTCCATAGTGCTGTGGTTAACCCATTGCTCCACCAGGGAGGCCCAGTGATATATTCTTGATCTGAATTTCATCACCTTATCTGAGCTGAATTATTTTTCCTAATATGCCTTTGGAATCAACTTTTTTTTTTTCCATGAGCACTCCACAGAGCTCTTTCTCTGATGACTGGCATAACTTTCTGCCATAACACTGACCACTCACCCCAGCTGTGCCCTGCATTTGACTCCTCATGAATCACCCCTCATCTAGTCATGCTGACTATACTCTTACGTTAAACTGTACAGCTCTCTATACCTTATCAGGCTATGAGCCATGGAGCCAGAGATTTCTACAGTCCAGGAAATGGGAAATCAGGTAACAGTAAAATAATTAAAGTTAGTTTCTGTTCACATTTTTAACTGCCTGGTCAATCAGTCATAGGAGCCAAACCTCTCAAGGTACCTTTCAAGAAAGCTTGATCACCCTGGAAGGGCTACACATTACAAGGTATGACCTGGAATGCCGGGGGGACTGCTGACTGATCCATAAAGGTACTCCTGACCTATACATCACAAGGTATGACCAGGAACATGGGGGGGGGGGGTTGTTGACTGTTGTATGACAAGCGACCCCAGAAGGTGATCAGTGGAACTTGTTGATTAGATTGAAACCATGGCCAAGGACCTAGGGCTTGATCTCAGTTACAATACTGACTCACCAAGCAGATGAGAAGCGCCTGGAGGGCAGACGCACAACCCCTTATACCACAGGTGACAGCACAATCTCTAGTTTCATCCCTCCCTCTCCTTTTTGACCTCTTTCCCCTTACAAATGATGCTGTATGATTATCCTATCAATAAAAAGGCCAGGCTCGTGCTCTTCAGCAGCACCCTGCATCCTACAGCATGTTCCACAACTCCCGTTTCTCAATGCAGTTTTGTCAACGCGACACATTTCTATATCTTTCAGATCCTCGTTCACTAAAACGCTTGGAGATATGTTGATACTCTGTTGGTTGCTCCAAGGAGTCCTACTTAAGTCAGGTATGCATATTTTGAAAAGGATCATAAATGTTATAGAATGCTTCCTCTATCATCAAAATATTATATAACCTTCTCCCTGTTTAAGATTCCCATCACTCCAGCAATTAGAGCACTGCTACTTGGAACACAAACTTAGTGATAATTGTCCTGGAGAATCTCCTGCAGTTCAATCCTTGTTTGAGCTAGTAGACATTTGGTTTTCTGTTACTTGCAAATAAATGATTCCTAGCAAGTCATCTAATTCAGTCTTTCATCTCAGAGACCCTCTTACTTTATTTTAAGATTTTGAAAAGGCAGGAGAAGGAAACAAAGCAAAGCCTAAGAGTGGAAAAGAAATTTGTCTAAAATGTCTTGTGTCTCTAAAATGCCAGGGCTAGTTTAATAGACTACACAACTTTGTCTTAGGAAGAGCCACAGCTTCTCACTATTTTCAGGTACTTTGTCCAGATATCCACAAAACAATCATCAAACCATTGCATCTAATCAGCATGAAATAAAAAGATTATTTTTAAAAATCCTTAAATATTTTTAATTCTAAGCCTTTGGCGCTTTTAAAATACATGTGAAGAATAGGTTGCTCTTGGATTTTGATATGAATTAAGAGGAAGAAAACTGTAACTGACTTAAATTAGTAATAAAAAATTAGGTTGCAATGGAGAAATATGGAGTACATATGGATATTTGTTATATATTTTTAAAAGAAACAATTTCAGTTTATCAGTCTTTCTAAACAAAAAAAATATAGATAATTATCTCTAAAAGGGCAAGTTTATTAATAATCATGACATTTAAAATAATGTAAAAGAGAAGGAAAAATCTCTAGTATATTCTTCAAAATGCAGGTAAAATTGATTTAGCAAAAATGTTATGAAATCAGGCCCTTTATAAATAAGTACATATAATTTAATGTTTACCTTTCAGTAAAATATTGAAGTCTTAGATAACAAAATGTGTCATAACCGTAATTCACCTATAGAGAAAGAATGATCATGCCTTTGCATGTATTCTTTAGATTCACTTGAAATAGTTAAACAACAGAACACAAATCAAAAATATGCTATATCTATATACCTTGATAGACCATCAAATCCTAAAAGTTTGCTCATGGCTTGGTAGGACTACATTTTTTACATTTTTAAGGGAAAAAAAGTACAAAAAGCCACTAGCAATTTTCTCTCTTCCATGTTGACTTCCAAAATAATGTCAGCATGGAGCCTAAAGGGAAACTTGGGAACTGGAACCCTTTTTCAATTAGTAAAGGAAAGTCAGAGAATTTCCAGTAGTGACTCAATTAATCCAAGTACAGCAGGGAGTACATCCTAATAATTGGAGTAAAAAGTGGAGGAAGGATGCTTAAAATACATTTCAGTTCCAAAGCTTCAAAACTGAGTTGCCTAAGGCAATTCTAGTTTTCTACCTGTCCTTTTGGTTTTCCCACTGTAAATATAAGCAAGTGAAATTTAATTTAGTTCCATCATGTGCCAAATGTTTAAAATACTTACATGCTCTATTAACAGTGTTCACAGAGCAGAGCAAAGAAAGGCCCTAGAGACTGACAAGACTATTAATTGATAGTTATGTCCTACATTAAGTTTGTACTCTGCATCTTCCATAATGTCAAGAATTTCTGCACATTTATCTTTTGTCTTGGATATTTCTATTTTTCTGGGTAGGGAGATAAGTATCAATGTGGCTGAGACAGCTTACTTAGAATCCATTTTACTTCTTAAACTCTCTTCAGAGGCACTCACATCTTGCAGGTTCACCTAGGCTGATTCCATGGAAGTCTTGAGGATCTATCCTCAGCCACATGCATGTATTTAGCTGCCAGCTGAGATTCACTGAGTTAAGTTTGTTAAGATTGTTTTAAGAAAAATGGTCCTGAATGGCATGGCTCCAAATAAGATCTAAATTATCCTTTGTGAGGCCTGAAGAAGAGTATTGCTGTCTCCATGCCTCCTTTACAACCTGTTGCCAGGCAAGACAAAGCATAGGATCAAGTCGTGATAACACCCAACCCTCCATCCCAGTCACAATATGGCAGCCGGCCCCAGGGCAGACATAGCTCTTTACGACAATGCATTTTTCTTACTTCTTCATAACTGATGAAACAGTATCTGTCTTTTCTTTTTTTCCAATCAAAATACCGATTAAATTTTATCATGCACTACAGGTGCTCTGAAGCTGCAAACTGGTTCCCCAAAATCCACTGAGTAATATTATTAATTTATGTTTAATGCTGTACAGAATCAGGGTGCTTTTCTGCTATTAACTCTTCACACATGCTCCCTCTTCTGTTTAAATGCCTTTCTCGGGGCCTCCCTGGTGACACAACTGGTTGAGTCTCAGCCTCTGAAGCTGTCCGGAGCCACTGCAGCATGAGATCCATCCCTGGCCAGAGAGCTTCCCACATGGTGCAACAGACCTCTCCTGTCTCACCTGCAGCTCCCCTCAGCAGCGTACTTCGGTTGCTCTGCCTGTTCTGTTCCCCACTCTGTCTCTGGTGAATTCTCTCACCACCCTACATCTCTGGACTACATCCCGGTTCTTGTGTGCATAAATAAATAAATCTTTAAAGTAAAATAAGAATCCTGTTTAAAAAAAGTAAAATGCCTTTCTCCTTTTCACTTGAATAAAGCCCAAGCCTGAATAAGGAAAGCCTTCCTGGGGAGCCATGCCATCTCCTAACCTTGCCCTAATCCCCTCCCAGGTCCTCCTGGGACTCCTATTTAATAGCGCTTCTCCCAATCTCAGATATGATTTGACTCAGTCTCTTGGTCACTGCTACGTGTCTCACCTGAAGTAGAGGACAGGCAGCATCAGCTGGGTATCTGCAGTTTTTAAGTACAATGCCTCGCATAGAGTTTTACTAAAATAAACCTATTTGTTCAATGAATGCACCTAATACTACCCAGCAATAAATGCTCTCAATATGGAACTTAATTTGGATTTCCAGATCCAATGCAATTATTTTAGCACATTCAACACATTCTAGCATGGAGATAATGGGTTATCTTTAAACTCGTACTTCTCCTAGGTTGACCTCTGATTCAGTGTGCTTTCTTCTAGCCATAATTTATTCGTATTTGCCTTCTTTATTACCACGGGCTCTTTGAAAACAGACATCACCCAACTTCCTGTGGCTAGCAGGCCTAACAATAAATACTTTTGGAATAAATAAATAAATATGAAAAGATAACTGATGAGGCCTATGGCTAGGCAGAGGGCATAGCTGTTGTGGATGGACTCAATAGCTCCATCGTTCATCAAACAGAGGAAATAACTGGAACCTAGTAGGAGCTGGGATAGGGACAGTTCAGGAAATGAATAATAAAACTCTTCCACAAATTAAAAAAGACCAGCTACAGTCAGGAGAGAAGAAATTATCCCCTACATAATGATGATGTTGCCATAGAAATAGGAGATGTGACCCTACAGTGTGGAAGGGTTAAAATTTTGTCTACTGATGAAAGGTTTTTTTTTTTTTTAATCTGAGAATTAGAAAAATGACAGTGAGCTAGCCAAATGCAGGGAATGAAGAAGACCCATGAAGCATAGATCTGTAATAAGCAGTTTTCTAAGGAAAAGAACATGTGCTTGGACATAGGATGAAGGAGAAGGTATGGAGGTGCGATTGATTTCATCCATGGACAACTACCAAAGAATCATATAGAAGTAAGACTGAAAAATACCTTTCCTCCCAAACAGGTGTGTTCATTTCCAAACATGTTGGCCTCATTTTCAATCCGGGCTCATTGCCAAGTAGAATAATCATTTCAGAGCCCCAAAGTACCCAGCCCAGATGCTTAGACAATTCTGGCATGCCTCTCCATTCCATCAAAGCACCTGGACATCAGAGCATTGGTAATGCACCAACTGGAGACCAACCCCTTTTATCCTGATTCTTATGTGTTCTTAGGCTACGCAGATACTTGGAAATCATTTAGGGGAATTACCAGCTCAGGTATCACATAATGAGTCCGTCACGATTACCAGCAGAACCTTACCAACATCAGTACTTGCTTTTGCGGAGAAAAATTAAAAAGCTACTCATCTGTGAAAGGCATTTCCCTTCAACTGTTGCCAGTCCCAAATTGTAGTTATGTAGACCCAACTTAGCAATGGCACACACACATACACCCTTCAGTTAAAACTCAGGAAGCATGGGATTTAAGCAATCAGTGCTAGCAAGTAACTAAAGATGTTTTTTTCTTTCTCCTGCTTCTTCGCCAGCAGATACAACAGGCTGAACATGTCTGCAATCAGTTCCATCAAAGAGTGGATAAAAGAGCAAAAATCAGAAAGATTTTATGTATATAGCCAATAGTGCATTCTCAGGGAAAAACTGCAGAGGTAGAAAACATTCTTCAGAATTACTGCAATGTATGACCTCTCATTGAAGGTGCTTATCATGATTGATTAATTAAGTCTCCTCTCCACCTGTGGGGTTGGGATTGTAAAGTATCTTTAAGCAGGTTTGTGGACGGTGGCAGTGTCTGTAATCTGCACCAGGGTTGGCCTGATCACTCCCACATGGGACACTTCTGTCACCGTATGTTACTTCTGCCGTCTGTGTAGTCATGGAGAAGTCAGACTGGGTCTATTTTCAGGCACCTGCCTCTGCTCTCTAAAATTTGAGGGGAGTGATAAATCCTATTCCCAGTGGTGTAGCAGTGGGGACTTCAAGGAAACCAAGTGGCCAAAAAGGAACATGAAAATTGAGGAGAAGCCTTAGCATGAGAACAGAATGAGAATCACTCATGGTCTTTTGTACCCACTGGTTTTTAGCAATGATGGAGATCAATGAACTGCCCAAGGAGTGTGCTTGGTTGTTCCAAAAGAAGCGATTAATTAGATATATTCTTAATCTGTATTTAGGCAAATTTCTAGATGGTGGGAAGTGAAATTCATTTGGTTGTTAGAATTTTTCCTGTCTTTTTTTAGTATTTGTTTTGTATTTATTTATGCATACAAGAACTGGGGTGTAGGCCAGAGGTGTGCGTGGGTGGAGAGAGGATTCACTAGAGACAGAGTGGGGAGCAGAACAGGCAGACTGACTTAAATACACTATTAAAGAGAGTAGCAGGCGAGACAGGAGAGGTCTGCTGTGCCATGTGGGTTAGCACCCTGGCAGGGGATAGAACTCATGCCACAGCGACTGGTAATAGCTTGATAGTGCTGAGATAGTAACCCCTGTGCCACCAGGGAGGTCCCCTTTCCTGTGTTTAAATGAATGATTAAATGAATCCTTGTGGGTGTGATGGTTTCAATCTCAATATTTTCATTTGGGCTTTTTCTGTTAATACATTTCCTGATGTCTCTGATGGATTTTGCCAGAATACAAGGTCCTCCTCTCCATGAGTCCCTCTGCCCTGTTTCTGCGCTTCCCTGCCACATTATACAACTCAAGCATTCTTCCACGACACTTCACTCCACAGCACTGCACTCCTGACCAAATGTCCCACGGCTACTCCCCTTACCTGGCCTCCCTCCATGATGAACTCACCTGCCAGGAATGATGTTGGCTGAACTTCTAGCTCTAAATCACACAAATCACACTTGATTGTTCTAATCTTCAAGCTTTTTATTTTTAAATCATTTAAGACTCACAAGAGATTGCGATAATAATACAAAATTTCCCTCTTCACCTAACGGTAGCTCCCCAAAGGTAACATCTTACGTAATTATAATACATTATAAAACCCAGAAAACTGGTATCAGTATAATAATATTAACTACAGGCTTTATTCTGTTGTTACATGCATTCATTTTACGTTTATCTCATGGAGTTATGTATGGATTCATGGAACCACCCCAAAACCAGGATACAGAATTGCTCCATCACCACAAAGGAACTCCCTCATGTTATCTACCGAGATTCTTCTGCCCTCAATCTTCTCTCTGAAAATCACTGATCTGTTCTCTGTCTCTCTAATTGTGCTCTTTAACACTGCTATATAAATATAATTATAAAGTATGTCATCTTTTGAGATTGGCTTTTTCATTCAGCATAATGCCCCTGAGATTCACCCAATTTGCTGCTTGTGCCAATGCTCTGTTCCTTTGTATTGCTCTCTAGTATTCCATTGTATAAAGACATCATCAGCTCATCCTTTCACGTACTAAAAAACATCAGATTTTCACAGTCTTTGGCTATTCTGAATAAGCCTGCTATGGACATTCCTGTGAATATTTTTGTAGGAACATAAGTTTCATTTATTCGGAATAAATTTCCAGAAGTGCTATTGCTGAGTTGTTTGACACATAGCAATAACTTAAAATGCATTGTCCTTTCATTTTCCCACTCTTGAATGGTTTTCTTTCTTACAAATAAATCTCCTGAAAAATACTGTGTCTTTATTCAGCTCCAGAATGAGTCTCCAAGGAGAGGTTCTGTCTTAGTAGTGATTGCACACCCAGGGCTGTGGTCCACCAAGTATAGGCATGAAATGATCCTGCTTGGCTTTTCTCTCAAAATAGCAAAGGATGCTTGGAATCATTCTGATGAATCAATCACTCATATTTACAAAGAAGCCAATCACTCACATTTATAAGGAATTTACACAGCTTAGGGGGCCTATGGCCTATGTGGTGCCATTCTGAGCTACAATCATCTGGGACCAGAAGTCCATGCTTCAAAAGCAGCCCGCTTCCCCACTCATTATAACCACCATCTATAATTATCTTGTCTTTAAACTCTCTATCCAAAATCAAGTGTGGTTACCTCAATTTGGGGGTGATTAGTTGTCTTGGCCTCTTTTATTATAAAAGGCAAGTCTTTCATCAAATCTCAAGGGAAATAAAGGGCTTGCAATAGTAGGGAATGGGGAACACAGTTAAGACATGAAGAAGAGGTAAGCACAAATGAAAACAATCTTAATAGGAGGACAAATGTTTACAGAGAATTTGACTCATAAAAATGCACCAATTTAATGAATTATTCGAATTAAGGCAATTAATTATTTTACTTCCTCTTGTCCTTTCAATCAGCCGAATGTCATTATTCTTGACATAATAAAGCATATCTGTCACTTCTGCTACCTACAATGTTCCCTTGATGTCCCACCTCTTTTGCAAAATCAAAAATTATAAAGACCTACATCCACATCCCCATACCCTAACTTGAGCAACAATATTTGGTGTTTGCTAACAAAGTTCTTAATACCTGATGATACATATCAGGGGGCCTCAACACTACCACAAGCATCAAGGAACCCAGGCATGACTGCCTTAAAGCCAGAAGGAAACTACATACACCACAGCAAAAAGAATCATTATCAAAACCAAAGATATTCTGCTGAATGGGAGGAGATATTTGCAGATCATACATACAATAAGAGGCTCATATCCAGAATATATAAAGAACTCATAAAATACAACAACAAAACAACCCAAAAATAAAATGGACAAAAGAAATGAATGGTTGTTCTCCAAAAGATATGTTCCAAACTAGAAAGACAGATGGCCAACTGGCACTTGAAATGATCTTCATCATCTCTTATTATTAGGGAAATGTATCAAAACAACAATAATATGTCTTCACACCTGTGAGAATGATTATTATCAAAAAGAAAAGAAACAACCAGTGTTGGATTGGAATGTGGAGAAAGGGAACCTTCAAACACTGTTGCTGGAAATGTAAATTGGTACAATCATTATGGAAAATAGTATAGAGAATCCTCAAAAATTAAAAATAGAAATTCTATACAATCCAGTTATCCCACTTCTGGGTAATTACCCCTCAAAATGTGAAAACACTAATTTTAAGAGAGATACACGCCACCCTTCTGTTCATTGTAGCATTCAATACAATAACCAATAGTTGGAATGACATAAGTACCCATTGGACAAAAATGATATGGTATATATAAACGATTGGCCAAAAATGATATGGTATATATAAACACAGGCATACTACTCAGCTATAAAAAGATGAAATCCTGCCATTTGCAACAATAATGACGAGTTGATCATTATTGATGAGTTGATCAATAGTGACAAGTTAATGATGATAGAGTCTTATGCCTAGTGAAATAAGTCAGATGGAAAGTATAAACAATATATGATTTCACTTGTATATGGTATATAAAGGAATAAAAAGAAACTTTTAAACTCTAAAACCAAATTAGTGGCTACCTGTAGTGAGTAAATAAGATGAAAGTGGTCAGTTGCTTAGTGAAAGATGAAGTTAGATATTTAGTGCAGTATATAGAGATGTTGATACATGATGATGAACACCTAAAACCTATATAATGTTATAAAACAATGTTATTTCAATTAAAAAAATAAAAGTTATATATAACAGATTAGATAATCTTGGACATACTAACAGAGTAGTTGTTAAATGCCTCAATATGTTTTATTTTTCACCTCCTTATAGGGGCTTGGAAAATAAGGTGGGTGAAGGATTATGGAGAAAAGATGGGAAGGTACAGTGCTTTGAATCAGCACCTTGCTATCCTTTCATGGACATAAACACAGCTCTTCTTTCATTTTCTTTGAAATCGCATGTCACATTTCAGTGATTTTCACGTCAATTGGGTATTATGGAAGTGATACCACTGTCAAAAAGTCATACAAAGGTAGGTTCAACTAGATGAAATGGAAAGAAAACATATAAAATACTGCAAGAGAACTCAATTTTTTTCTGTATGAAAGTGATAGTTTTCTCTCCAAGTGTGAGTTGGGTTGATCCATACATGGAAAACCAGAGACTTCAGCTGAAATAAGAGTTTTGTTCCCACATGAAAACCTTAATAGGTGGAGCGTTGTTTGTTCAAGTCTTCCCATAGTTTAAGCATGGTGTTACAGAAAACTAGTTTCAGCAGCAAGTGATAGGGTTGCTCAAATTGATTCCTCATAGGCATCAATGAATTTTGGAAATAAATATTTCAGTGTGTATAGTGTATAGTTCCATGATTATCAAAGATCCAGTTTCCAAGTATCTTATTTTTCTACCGTCATCAACATATAGCGTTCACTCAATCATCCAAGATTGCATCTTAAATATGATGATGTCTACAACCCAGTGGTAAAGTGGAGAAATATCTGTAGAAATCCTCAGTCCTACCTCTTAAGAACATTTCCTAGAAACTGTATATGACACTTCTATTTATATGTCACCAGACAGAAATTACCTATCTGGTCATATCTAGATTCAATGAAGGCTGGGAAATGAGTTCATATTTTTGGATGCTCGTATACCCAGCTAACATATAGTGATTTTAGTATTAAGGAAGTGGGGAAAATGAATCTTGAGAGATCAATAGCATTCTCTGCCATTGTGTCTATACAGCAGTAATCTGTTATTTATGGCCTCCCCAAATCTTTTGAACATGCTATGTTTGCTTTTCTGGGAAAAAAAAAAAAAAATTCCATCATTGGAAATCCCTAGTGAGAGTGGTTGAGAGACCAGAAATGAGGCCAGAGAGAAAACAGAGGCTCAATTGTGGAGGGTCTCATTCATCATGTTAAGCAGTTTGGGTTTTACAGAAATGGATTTAGGTTTATCTGGAGAACAGATACAATAGATGATAGAGAGATAGATAAAGAGACAGAAACTTAATGCTTTTGGTTACCAATTATGTTTAAAGCTATTTCACCACGGAGAATGAAATAAAAATGAAATGTAAATCCATTGCTCTTAAGGAGTTTATAATTTTGTAGAGAAAATATGTCCATAACTAAAATCCAATGCAAAGTAATCAAAATTTATAGCTCCTTTTAATTTACAGAGAACTTCCACATAAATTATTGAATAAATGATTGAAGCAAAGAAAGAAAAGGATATTTGGGGGAGAACAAATGAGAATAGATATAGTGGGATAGTGGGAGTGGAATAGTGGAAGAATCCTAACAAAATAAATGAAGAATAGATCAAGGAATTTTTTGAGTATAATTTCTTTGTTCATGAACATTGAGAAACAAGAAATTTAAGACCCAAGAATTCTTGATTATATAAAATGTGACTTACTTGTATTATCAAATCCTTACTAAACCAGATGCTGGGGATCCTAAGTTTCAAAGGATCCATTGATTCCCCGGGATGAAAATATTATTGTTGATTCATAATCAATGCCATGATGTCAACTGTGTGAGGTCATAGAAAACTATGACCTAACTGCTCCAGCCATTCTATTGACCCCCATCGGTGACGTGACATATTTAACAATGTCTCCAAATATGCCTATTAATTTTTGTTATACCTATTACTGTGTTAAAAATCACCCCCAAGAATTAGTAGCCGAAAGCAATAGAAACATATTATTTCTCAAGATCCTCTGGGTAGCTGTGATTCTTATGGTGTGAGCTGCAGTGATAGGAAGACTAGAAGGTCCAAAATGATCTCACTCATTATGGTAAAGTGAGAGTTTAGAAGGGACTGTAAGTGAGAAGCCTCAATTTTCATATCACTGAGACCTCTTATTGGGGTTGCTTGGGCTCTTCACAGGATGGTAGTGAGGGTCTAAGAAGTGTACAAAACGATAAAGTGAGGCTATAGATCTTTAAGGACCAGTCTCTGGTTACATAGCACAATATCTCCCCTATTCTTTTATTCAATAAAGGTCATAAGGACATGAATTTTAAGAAGGGGGGTACATATCATGGCTTGAAGAAGAGCAGCAAGATCACATTGCAAAAAAATATATGGAATGAGAGATGTTGTTTTGATCATCTTTGTAAAAACAACTGTTAAATCTCCGGCCCTAAGAATTAATATTTCCCCCTCATGAACAATATTCTCACTCTATCCTCCCCAAATCTGATCCCTTTCTAAAATCAAGCTCAGACTCAAGTTCCAAGTTTCTTTCATTCAAATTAGGAGTTGAGAATGAGTTTTCTAGGCTTCAGATACCAATGAATCTATGTTCAGCAAACAGTGGAGAGGTGGGATAGAATAATCATAATAGACATTCCTATTCAAAAAGACTGAAAAAAAATGCCACTAAGCAGCCATTTGTTAACAAAATTCTTATATCCAACAGGAATGTGTTGCTAGTTTTCCCTGCTTCAGCATCAGGAAATTCACACTGAGTGGGGCCCAGTTCTACTCCCTCTGAATGATTCTCCTTGCTTTTGTCTTTGCCTTCTGAACTCTAGGCTCTGCCCACTGGGTCACCAATTCTTTTTCATAAAAAATGACCCCACATTTATCACTGAGAAGTTTTCTCTTCCTGCTTTTGGATCATAGATTGAGAGGGGTCCAAAGCACTGATTACTGTTGAACAATCTCAGTCACTTTTGGTCTAGTCCAACAGTGCTTCCTTCTTATGATAATTCTCTTAGGAGCTTTTTAGGTTTACTATCATTCCGATTTTAGGTTTCCTACCTGATAGGGATGGTATACTTGGACAAAGGCCACACACACTTATTAGGGTTAGGATGTGGACCAAAACAATATATACTCTTAAAAATGGGGTCTTTCAATTTTTGGGTGAGGGTTAGGGTAATACAGAACTCCCAAAATTTTGGCATGTTTCCCCCTTTTTTTTTTCAGCTGAACATGTCTATAAAGTGTGGACTTAGAGTTTCAGAAACTGTTTTTATCTAACTGAGAGAGTCTGGGAGGCACAGGCTTTGTTTTTTAAGTGGTGTTTATAATCTTACAGACATATCTTTTACTTAGCTTTGACCTAAGGCCACAATATATTAGCATCACCCTGGGCTTGAACTTTTCCCCGAGTCATGTCTAACTCTTCCAGCCTTTTGACATCTAGAGAGGCTTGGAATGAGAAACAGTTTTATTTTCCAAAGTTGAAACTTTTAGACTGGAAAAATTTCCCTAAATTCTGCTTGAAATCCACATTATTTCTTAAGGTCTTCTTTCTCTTTCATTACTTCATTATCGGCAGTTAAACTAAGCCAATTGGCACTTTCAACATTCTGCCTGGAAATTGCTTTTGCCAAATCTCCAAATTCACTAGTCATATTTTCTACCATACCTATTTTAGTTGGAAGCAGAATTGACAATATTGTCAAACCTTCCATCACTGCACCAAGACTGTTTACTTTTCCTCTAACCTCCAATATTAATTTCCTTATTACCTTTTCATTCTGTTAAGATTCTCCCTACTTCTCTTTAGACCTCCACACACAGTCCAATCTTAAAGCCAATATCATGTGTTTTAGTTTTATATTGTGACTATATCCCACCTCTATACTGCTCTAAAATATAGTTACCCAAAACAACAAAAATTTATTGTATATAAACACTTTGTCAATTGACTAGCTGGTTCTTCTATTTCCTACCTTGCTGGTTGGAGTGTGATGATGAATTGGAAGTCTAAAATAGCATTACTCACACAACTGGCAGTTCCTTAGCATTACTCATGTAGCTGGCTACCTGGGAGAACCCATCTGGTAGCCTCAGAGGATGTCTTGGTTATTATTGATATGCACCCCTTGGCAGATCTGTTTGGGCTTCCTGAAATGTTAGCACATTTATATTTTAGCATTTTGAGGTAGATATTATCATGCTCATTTGTTCATTCATTTATTCAACAAATAGCATCAAGGAGTAGCAGCTGTAGGTAGGAAATATGGCCAATTTATGAGAATAAAAATTCAAGCAAGAATTGTTCTAAAAAGTTTATATATAATGGAGAAGTTAATCAATGAGAGTAATGCAAATCATATGTGGGGAAACTAAAGTCCAAAAAGGTTAAATAAATTGCTCTTTCATCTAATAGCTGACTCAAAATGTGAACATAGAGTTATGCTTTCTGACTCTAAAATTATGTTTTTCCTGCAGCAAAAATGAGTATTTAGGAAGTCCATATTAGTGTACAGACCAATACTAATGAAGACCTGAAAGATGGAAATAAAAGAATGATCAAATGCAAAAATACTGTCTGAGTCATAAAGAGCATTTGATGACTGCTTAAATGTGGCAGATAAGGCCAACAGAAGAATAAAAGATGACTCCTATGGGACTGAGATTGGGAAATTAGATGGAATGATTGATTAGAAACAACAATTCTACTTGTTTTATACCTGTTTAATTTGAGAGACTGGTCAGATATACAGATGTTCCAACAAACAGGGTTAAGACACAAAACCTTACTAATCCATTAAAATCGTATTGAGCACCTGCTCTATGATTGTGACTGGGTAGGTGAATAAGAAACTATATCCAAATTTCAATTCTCTGATATACAAGGTGCAGAGGCAATCCTATTGACAAATGATCACACTTTGATATGATACGAACCATAATCAAAATAAACACAATAGGAGGTGCACGTCAACAAAGGCAGTAAAGACCCAGTGGGAATTAACAGTATGTGGATGGTCATTGCATCTGGGCATGGATGAAACTGCTAAGGAAAAGAAAAGAAGAAAATGGGCAATATTTATTAAAATGAGGATCCAAAGAAGTAAACAGGGGGAAAATCCAAGAAGTAGCAAGAAAATCAGTCACTGAAATGAAGAGAAGAAAAAAATTCTAAAACATCATTCACAATTCTGGAAGAATCAGAGGGATCCCACCTGAATGAGCTGTGGTTGGGGACTTTAATGTGTAATTGATGTGAAGTGGCCAAGTGGATGAAGACCGAGAAGGGATTGTGTTACCGGGCATGAATTCAGTTCTCTCTGTTTATATGGAAGTCAGATAGACTGTGATAATTCGATCTTTCAAAGGCATTAAAATGACTTCCAGACAAACAAGTATATTGGTTATATAGCTCTGTCATAATGACTCATATACCAGGAAGGGATAAATGAACTATAAGCTGAATGAGAAAGAAACACTTCGCTAAGATAATTAAGTTAGCTAAGCTTAATTGATGGTTCAGAAGCTCAAAGTTTTTGGAATGAAAATGGTAGAGAATAAGCTTATTTTCAAATACGGAAAGATATATCCGGTTAAAAACAGAAAAGGCCTTAGGATTTAGTATCTGAGCTGTCCTATTTCAATTTCTTGTTTTGTCTAAGGAAAATTCCATCATAAAAACAAAAATAGCATTATGTTTGGGAAGAACAGGACAACTACTCATTTTCAAACTTTCTATTCCCGATAAGAACAATATAACCAAAACAGGAAAGCATTTGTAGCAAGATTTTAAATTTCTTTTTCTGTCTCAGTTTCAGTAAGATCCCAAAGACTGAGAACAAAAATAATATATGCCAAATACCTTTATAATCTAACATGAAAAGTCAGGTCATATATGCCATGCTTGCAAAAGGATAATTTTGGAAACGTGCTTTGGCAACCTTTAGCATAATGGCTGCTTCCAAGGATATTTAAAAGGTTAGAGAGGACAAGAAAGAAGACTATTTTTAAAAAGAGTTTCTTTGAAGTTATTGGAGTGCTATAGAAATCTCTATCTGTCCTCACTCAAACACACACACACACACACACACACACACACACACACACACACACACATACACCTCACCACCAGGTGACAAGAGCAAGGTGTTCTTATTCCTTACCTCAAGTCAAGTAAATGGAGGCAAATGAAACTCCTTGGAGAGTTTGATGTTGATGCCTAGAAGTCTGAACTATGTAAATTGATGTCATAGCCATTTCAAGAAAAAAGCCAATGTGGAAAATGGTGGAGACTACAAGTGTGAATAGCTGCACTCAACCCAATGTCTCACACAGATTAATTGTAGGATTCAAACTAAGATCCAGCATGGACACCACCCAAGATGTCTACTCAGAAAAATCGGTCTCTTGCAGAATAGGTCACTGGAAGTCCATGATCTGGGGAGGAATTATACAAAAACAAAACAAAACAAAAACTAGAAAAGAAGCATTGTTTTAGCCTCAGATATGTGGTTGGAGGTTCCCAGCAGGGTAATCTTTGAAAAACAGAAGAGTTCTGCAGGAGATAATGAGTCACCTTTGGACATTTGCCAAGCTCAGAAATTAACAAAGTTAGATTATGGCCACATGGCATACTTACCATGTGAACCCTTTCCTGCCCCTAAGGCATCTCTTCCTTGCACTATTACCTTCCCCTTGCCCCTTCTTGTTATTTGCTTTTAGAAGTATGAGAGAATTTATTTTCATTAACTAAGAACCATGGGACCTGCCAAGTTTTTTGTGGAGGGTTCGGGAAAGAAATAGTCTATACAGATATTTTAAAGGGGTAGTTTTTTTTTTTTTTTTTTTTTTTTGTTGTTCTCTTACAACACATCAAGGAATCTAACTTATTTATTGTAATATTTACACCTACATGGGTTTCTCTGAACCCAGTATAATATCAAGATTAAAGACACCATGTGGATTAATATCTTCTAGATTCAAATGCCAGCTCCACCATCAATAAGTGCGTGAATGAGAGCAAGTGAACTAGCCATTGTAAGCTCTGCCTCTGTGAAGTGTAGATAATAATCACACCTAGACCATCATGCTGATGTGAGGGCTAAGTGAAACTGTGTTGGTAAAACCAGTACTACGCCTACTACTATTTACCAAATAGACAAACTTTTTTTCTTTATCTCCAGGAGCTATTGCTTGATATCTGTCTGTATAGTTTATTACTAATTTCCTTGCTACTGCTTAAACTCATCTTTGGGATGTGGCTTTCTAATTCCCCTCTGAAGAAAAAGTCTGCAGTCATTCCAAGCATCTCAGTGACACTGCAAGGTGGGGAATGGAATGACTAGACTACAGGCAGGACTTGGGCAGGCAGAAAGGGGCTACTTTAGCATCTCCCCAGCTTTCTGCAGAGTGACAAATCCTCTGCATCCTTGGTGGGGGCGGGGGGAGGTCCAGGATTTTGGAAGAGGTAGGCTCATCATGGTGATTTCCTCCCACTTCTGAGAGAGCATATCTACTGAAATTTTAGTTGCATGGGGGTACATGTATTAATATTTTCAAATATTTCAACTTACTTTATAAAGGTGATTGTTTGCTTTCTTCCTGATGGGTGAGGAAGGAATCAACATAATTAAATGAAACATTCTTACAAATGGAAAGTCACTCATCTTAAAGAGCATTAGGTAATCAATGTCAGGTGTTTACATTTTCCTCCAAAATCTTGAGAAAACAACCCATCAAAATTAGCATGCAATAAATAGGTATGGCTACTTCTTCAAAACAAAAAGAAGATTGGCATACAAAGAATGGTAAGCATAATAGACAGATGGTGTTTCTGTCTAGCTGCATAGAGCATCATGGTGCTATGAGACCTTGCCATTGAAAGAGGGGGTCTCGGGATCCCCTATATCAGCTCCTTCCACCCCCTGCTATTCTGGAATACCATCCTAACTCTCCCAGCTGATGATCCTTGGCTTCTGCACTGACTTATTGGAGTTGCTGAGTATTGTTTTATTTTATTCCATCTTTTCTTTTAGAAATGTGATACATTTGCATGGTTTAAAGTTCTTCAGGTCCAAGAATGTACAGTAAAACAATTCTGTCTTATCCTTATTCAATAGCAACCACTGTCTCTTCCCAAAGAGAACTAATAACATCTGTTTAATATGTATTTTTTCAGAACACAGGATTGAAACAGTGAACGTGTGTATAATGTACCCTTTTCTATGACACATGTTGCAATACATTACATAACAAGCTTTGCACCCTGATTTTCAACAGAAAAATTTCGTTTACAAATCATTCCTGTCATACAGAAAGAGCCCTCTCATTCTTATGGCTGCATGATTTTCTATTCTTTCAAGTACCCTAATTTTTTAACTAGTTCCCTATCTGTAGATATTTAGTGTGTTTTCAGTCTTCTGCTGTCACAAATAATGACGTGGTAAATAATTTTGCTTTTCACACATGGATATGACTACATCTGTAGACAAAATTCCATAAGTAAAATTGCCAAATAATAGGGATATGCTCATCTGTAATTTAGTAGTGCCCATACAGAGGTAATGTACATATGAACCCATGTACACAAACGCACACATGGTATGTTAGAAAATTTGGTATATTGGGAAAACTCCCAGGTGATAGGGTCAGCAGTGTGCAGGGGTTCAGTTCTGTGGACACTTAAGGAAAGTCAGCTGTGCACAGCTGTGTAAATCATGGAAAGTGTTCAAGGAGGTAGATTCTGCCTTCATTCTGTTCTTTTTATTTCTAGGGTGATCTTAAGTCCTAGGGCAAGTTAGGGTTAACTAGGCAGCTTCAGGGACAGTGCAAGAAGGACTTTGGGAGAGTTAAAGAGGCTTCTGAGATAAAGGCAGAGAAATTCAGGAGGGTTAATGAAGACAGGAAATTGGAAAAGATCTTTGACAGGGGAGGTCAAAGGAGAAACTCTAAGATAATAGCTGGGAAAATGGGCACATCTGCCTCCAGGAGTGTGGCCAACAGGGGAAAGAGCCAATCATAAAAAAAAGGATGATGAGATTTTAGAATAGAGAAAAAAGGGTTTAAATATCCCCTGGACCCAGGCCCGTAACAGCATCTTTTGCCCCTCTTTGGCAATGCTGCCTTGGACTCTTTGCTTTTGTTCTGTTTCCTCTAAATAAACTTTTTCTTACTTTCTTGAATAAAGTTTGATTCGCTCTGCTTACTTATCTAAAAAGTCTGTGAATTCCTTTTTATGGCTCCGTGAGACAAGAAACTGTGGTTGTTCAAGGGCTAAATTAACAGTGTACCCTGGCTTCAATCTTCCTGAGAACACCTCCTTAATTCTCTGTCAAGTGCTGTTTCCTGCAATGGTAGATGTCCGGACCAGAGATCACTTAGAGCCCATGCATACCAATGCAGTTGAGAGTACCCGCAGCTCTTCTGCTAACCCCATTGTCTAACTCCATCCTAGTGAACTAGTTCATGGCTAAGCTAAGAGGAGGGGAGAAGGAAAAAGCCAGAGAGCTGTGGGAAGTACCCAGGAATGATGATGATTTGTTGGGGCACAGTGGAATATTCCCCCATCTCTGGCTAAATGAACAAGTTATCTGAGGCTGGATGAATGAGCCAATTATCATCAGACAGATTAGCAGGAAAAAAGAAAGTCAGATTTAATAAAACATGTATGGAGAATTAACATGGCTATAAATTCTAATGTAAAATGGGGTGAACCAGATACTTTAATCCTATGCAATGGAGTCTGTGATGTGGAGAAAAGGGAAGGGTTTTCACACAAGGAAAAGATGACTTCATTTTTATTATCAGGGTAAAAAGATAAGATTCTCATCTAGAGGCACTTGGATGATATCCCTAAGCTACAACCCCCCTGGTCATTCTAGGGAGCAGTAACCATTTCTGATATTCGGGCAGGGCAGAGAATTTAGAAGAAAGGCCCCTCCAGGGCCTCGATGCACCTCTATTCCACATACTAAGGTGACTTAGGTCTTAGGAAAAAGCCTACTCTGGACATCTTGGGGCAAGCCTGTCTGACCCTTTGAGGACACTGATCCACACTCTCCTCAGCTAGAGGTTATAGGAATTTACACACACACCAATGAATGACAATACCTATTTCCTCAGACCTCACTGTGGGGACTTTATCACATTTTTTTTTTTTTTTATCTTTGATGATGTCGTTTGAGTCCATGGATTTGAGAGTGGAGCAGGGTCCTTGGGTTCACTCTGGGAAAGGTTTCACCAGAGCTCCCTTCAGCGGCATGTGACAAGTTTCTCCACGAGACAGAGACTCAGTTATACTTAAAGAACAGGTTTATTAGGACAAAGAAGTAAAGGACACTTGCACAGGCACAAGTGGACAGGAAGAGCTGCCCCTCTGATGGGGGCAGGTTTGCTAAGAGAGGCCTGCATGGTGCAGGTCACGGGCAGACAGGCAGGCCGCTGCCCTGCAGAGGGACAGAGTTGGTAAAGGAAAGCACCTGCATAGGCACAGGTGGGCAGAGAAAATGGCTGCCCCGAATTCTTGCCCGGATGGCACTGATATAGCCTTCTTTCAGTTGGGAGGGGGTCATCTTCTAGGATGGCTATTGTTTACTGGCTAAGTAGAATTAAAAAAGAGACAGGAGATTCTACAATGGGCTCAATCTCCATATCTTTGCCCCTAGACTGCAGTCTAGCTCCTACCTATGCTTTGTAACTTAGGAGCTGGCACCTAGGGATTGTGCTAATGGTTATGTTGATTTCTTCTACCCCCACTTTCTTGTGTTGGTCTAATTCTAGTCTTATTTTGGGTTACATCTCCTCCATCAATAATATGGTGAAAAGTGTAGGTTCAGTAAGGTTTACGTTTACATTTCATCTATTATTACCTAGACTGAGCTGAGCATTTTTCCATAAGCTTTAAAATAACCCATTATCTTCTTTTGTGATATGCCTGTTCATATCCTTTTGTTTTCATTTTAGTCTGTTGGTCTTTTTCTTACTGATTTATGAGAGATTCCTACCTATTATATATTAGGAAATCAATGCTTAGTTGCAAGTGTTTCCTAATTTACCTTTTTTTTTAAAAAAGACATTTATTTATGTATACAAGAGCTGGGGTGTAGGACAGAGGTGTGTGGGGGGGGTGTTTTTTTATTTTTGAGTTTTATGCTAAATTGAAAGACCTCTGTACTCTCAGATCACTTTAAAAGCAAAGCAAAGCGAGCAAAAAATGTCCTATACTTTCTGGCTTCTTTTAGGGCTTCTATGTTCTTTCTCTCTCTCCTTCCCTGCCACACTCCCTTCCTCCTTCTTTTCCTCCCTCTCTCTCCTTCCTTTCAGGCATTTTAATATTTAAATCATCTAATTATGTCTAACTTTTCAAGTTGAGGGCACAGTATATATCTGAACATTTTTTGTTTCTGGAAATTTAGGAGTTGTAGAAAGGTATAGCATTAAGTTTTGTTACCTGTTCTTTTTAAGTACACTATTTCCTCAGAATACTCTACTATGCTAAATACTCCATCAGTGGGTTCTTGCCTTCTTTCCCTCTCTAAGGATTTCCATTTCCCACAGATACAGAGTTCCGAACCAGAAAGACAATATTAGACCTCCATGAAACCTATATAGACACAGCATTCAGCCATGCTTGTTGGGTTTTAATGAGTATTGTATGACATTATCTTGCTGACAAAAACATACTTTTAAATATATTTGCCCAACAGAAATTATGTATGTGCATATGTGAAATTTAACAAGATGATCAAAAAATTTAAAAATATAGATCAGTGATGGTCAAGATGTTTTAGAAGAAAAATAAGATGGGGTTCTCATCTTTTCAGAAATCTTTTTTTTTTTTTTTTTATAAAAACAAGTCTGTATAGTGTTAGTACAGAAGTAGGCAGATCAATGAAATGAACCCAGAGAACATTCATATATAAAAATTTGATATATGATGGAATTCAAACTTTTAAAACACTGGATAGAAATGGTAGTATTTTCAATAAATATTGGATAGGTAGATGATAGCTAGCTAGCTAGCTGGGTAGATGAAACTGGATGTACACTTCATTGCATAAGCAAAATGAATGCATGATTTAAGGATTATGAGGCTATAGTTTGTTATAAAGGGAGGGAGGGAGGGGTGAAGAATGCTTGCTATAGTTACAAACTATAGTTTGTAACAACTTCTTGATTTTCGGGTAGAGAAGAATCTCATACAGAAACCAAAAGTACAAACCATGAGAAAAAATAATAAATTTTAGCTGTAGCGAAATTGGGAATTTAACACTTAACTAAAATATAGAAATAAAGTACCTCCCTGGTGGAGCAAGGGGTTAAGTCTCAGCACTATGAAGCTACTGGTAGCCACTGCAGCACGAGTTCAATCCCCCACCAGAGAGCTTCCCACATGGCGCAGCAGACCTCTCCTGTCTTGCCTGCTGCTCCCCTTAGCAGTGTATTTCAGTGGATATGCCTGTTCTGCTCCCTACTCTGTCTCTGGTGAATCCTCTCACCCTCCTCCCCCCACCCCCTACACACACCTCTGGCCTACACCCAGCTTGTATACATAAATAAATAAATCTTTTAAAAATATACTTATTTATTAAAAAATGGAAATAAAATTTTGGAAGAAAATTTTGCAAGCATATGATTGGGGAAGGATTGGAACTCAGACTAGATAGTGAATTACCGTATAAAAACAAAAAGAAAAAGGAACAGATATGAGCAAAATTGAAGTCACTTTATAGAAAATGAAACTTGAGTTATCAACAAAATGTCCTACATCTCTCACCTAGCTTGTGCTGTCTGCCAGCACCCTAAGCCTTCCTGGACTGGTAGACAAATCTCAAGATCTCTATCTCCATCTTCCCTGGGTTCTGAATGTCTTCTCATCATATAGGGCACTTGAAATTGGATTTAGCATCCACCTGGCTAATCCTGAATGATCTCATTTAGAGATCTTTAATTTAATAGCATCTGTAAAATCCCTTTTTCCAAATGAGTTCACATCCACAGGTTCTCGGTAGACATAACTTTTAGAGGGGACACAAGTCAGCCCAGTAAGTGATACGTGAGAGTTGACTGTTACTCTGGTGATAGTTCCCTTCCAGAAGCTGTAGATACCAATAGGCAGTAGTTATTGCTAATTTGAGGACAAACTTAGGAATTCAGGATGAAATCTCTCCTTTGTAAAATTTAGGCCAATTCAACACCAACCTGTAACCTGGACTCACACACCAGTGCCAGTCTAGCCATCCATGAGGAGATAAGGAATTCTAATATCTGAGCCAGTCATCATGGATTCTGCCTCTGATGGAGTTTAAGAGTGGAAAAGTTGGAAAGGTGGCACCATAGGACCAGAAACCTGGCTCAGGCAATGCTGAAAGCAGGAGGTGGGGGTAGAAGTTATTGACATAGTCATTAAACCAGCTATAGAAATGAAAAACCCTTAGGCACCAAATTCTAGAGCAAGTATCAGATGCTGTAGTGGGTATCATGAGGCGCAGATCAGAGGAAAGAGGATATGGAGATTGAAGGCCATTAGAGACTCCCTGGACCTATTAAAATTCTGCACAGTTATTCAAAATTCACAAAAGTAAACAACTCCACAAAGGAGTGAGCCCCTACCAAAGAGATGACTATACCAGTGCAATTTCTGCCCTGAGCCAGAGCAGCAACAGCCTTCCTTCCCACCTGTGCCTCACCGCCATGCAGGTGCTCCTCACCGCCAACTTTTTCCCTTTGCAGGGCAGCAAACTCCCTACACGCCTGTGACCTGTGCCCATGTCTCTTCACTGACCTTCTCCCTTTGCAAAGCAGCAGGGGCAGCTCTTCTCCCAAGGCTGGCCGCCTGTGACCGTGCGGGCCTCTCTTAGCAAACCTGTCCCTTTCAGGGCAGCTTTTTCTGCCCATTTGTTTCTGTGCAAGCATTCTTCACCCCTCCCTCCCTTTATAATAAATCTGCCCTTTTGGATATAACTAACACTTCTGTATTGTGGAGAAGCTCACCATGTGCCACTAAAAGGGGAGCTCTGGTGAAACTTTAACCAGAGTTAACCCAAGGACCCCACTTTCTGAGCGCAACATCTCCAAAACTGAGTTCACCTCTATTCACATCTCCTGGTCTCTGTTGGGGGGAAAGGATGTCCTGAACAAACTCCACAAATAGGTTTTATAGACCCCATCCCCACCCCAGACCAAAGAGACCCGAGATACCAAAGACTAAAAATCCCATAATGTCATCTCCACTGAAGGGAGGATTGCTGGGAACTGAGGGTGGAGTTAACACTTTGTGTGCCGGTGCCCTTTAAATTTACCAGCCCTTGGGGCCGGCCATTTTCTGTGCCACCGCATGCATGAATGGTATAAGCATTCAATAAAACACACACAACTCCTGAACTACTGGATATTAAAAAAAACTGTCATATCTCTCATAAAACACCTTATACTTTCACCAAAACAATGTATAAAGCTTCTAGACTGAGTACGATCAAAGAAATAGCTCCTAATAGTTCCAAATAAGTCCATTGTGGTGTGAAAAACCGGAGACTAGATGAACATGTATTAATACGTGAGCAGCTACCTGATACTGGTGACAAAAACACGTACTAATACGTGAGCCGTCCACAAAGTGTTAAGCAGCCAGGTTTGGTGTATAACCAGACATGTGGGCCTTGGAGGTCCTTGGTTTTTCACTGGCTTTCAATGTGCTATTGGGGTCCCAGTTCAGCAGGACTGGTAGGACATTCACCAATCTATCTCTCTCTCTTTCACCCTGAGTTATTCTTTTCTTCATTTCCCCTTTTTGTAAATAAACCCGTTATTAACTTTTTTGTATATGCCTGCAGTTGAGTCTCATTGTGAGTCCCTTTTAAGCATGTGGGTGAGGACCCACAGTCAGGCCAGCCCATTTCACATTGGGATTGCCCTGTAATGTCTTCTTATATCACGTAGTTTGGGGTTGCATCCCACAAAGCATACAAGTCATGTTGGGTTCTGGATTTCATGTTCCTCTGAGATGAGTTGATAGTTTTTGTTTGCTTTATTTTTATGGGCAATCGACTTTGCTAGCTTTCACCTACACACTGTCCTTTGGATGTCAATTAATGCTTCAAATCAGTTCTTTTATCTCGTTTTCTTGGATTCAGTCCCATGTATACATTGTTCAAGTGTCAATCAGTGCTTTGGGCAAAGTTTATAAGGAGAACTTGCAGCTCCTTCTCTCTGGCTCTCTTCTTTCTGATATACCCCTCAAGGCTCCCTCCTCCCCCCCAATCCTTTTGTTTTTCAGATATCTTAGTTCCTCAACTCTGTGCTCTCTTTTTTTTCCAGAAGGCTTACAGACTTTTTATAAGACTTTCACCATTACTGCCTGACTCTGCCTGCCACCTGCCCTCAGCTAAAAATGTGGTAAAAGAATAAAAAGGAGGAAGCAGAGGAGTGGGAGAAGGACAGATGTGAAACTCAGTGTCTTGTTTCTCCCAAGTGTCAGCCCCCTCCAGAATTTGGTTATGTTCATTCTCCAGAGCTTTCAGGTGCTCCCTTGTGTTTTGTCCTGTTGTAGTTGTTATCAGTGGGAGGATCCTTGAGGTAGGAGTTTACATAGCCTTTCTAGCAGCAGACACTTGTAATTAGAGTTTATTGATAAAAAGAGGGCAGCATTTTCTCTTAAAGGAAGAACTCTTGGGAAACACTTTAATGGCCCTTTTGCTATGTAAATGTTAAGCCCAGGGCTAGAATGGATAAGAGGTATTATGATAAATGGGAGTCAAGAATTGTTATGCATAATAAAATAACCAGACTATAGTTCCCAGGAGGTGAGAGTGGGGCTGAGTCTAACAGAAGCAGAAAAGGATGGGGAAGAAGGGTGGCAGTAGAGCACCAGAAGAGCTTGGCTGGAGGCAGGGTACTGAGAGATAAAACAGCTAAGAAAATAAAGGAACCCCCTCATGAAGAAAAAATTTAGTGTCAGGTCTGTCTGATATTCAAATTTAAGTTGTATCTCTCTTTTTTTTAAATCCTTCTCTTTATGCCAAAACTCAGAATATATTCCACTAGCTAACAAAACGGGGGTGCATATTTTACCTCTCCCCTGATTATTTTGCTATATAGATTACATACTACTTCTCATGCAGGTATATTTTCTGAAAATATCATCACTAAATTAAGTCTAGGACAACAGCCTCTTAGAAAGATTGATGATATATAATTTACCTTTATGAAAGAAGTAAGCATCCAATAAATTAGAAAATGCATACCATCATCCAAGTAAATTGTGAAATATCCCAGGTGCTTACCTTATTGAGAATTTGACAAATGAATTTCACATTTATTCAATTACATCATTACTATTTTCATGTGACCTCTTCAAATGTTTCCTTAAATGTGTATCTTTTTGCTAACAATGTTTAAGGAGGGCAATCTGCATTACTCAGTCTACTGATTCAAGCGTTAATCTAACTCAGAAACACCCTCACAGGCATACCCAAATCAGTGTTTGACAAAATATCTAGATACCCCATGACCAGTCAAGTTGATACATGAAATTAATCATCACACACACAGAGAAACCAATTTCCTTTGCTCCTAGATTCCGCAAGGCATGCATGAAGTTCTAACCTTACAGTTCTACCCTCTCTTTGCAAGTGGAGCCCAATGTTATTTCCTTATTTCCTATGTCATTTTGGTAGTCTTCTGTAATTGAAATCTCTTTTATTATATTCACAATGGCCTAGGGCCCAGATGGCTTCCAGTGGAAATCCCTGACAAATACCGTAGCTGAGATTGTATTTTCCACCTGTCAACATACTCAGACCCTCACAGAAAAAACTCTAT
The DNA here is from genome assembly GCA_004024925.1 of Scalopus aquaticus. Lineage (NCBI taxonomy): Eukaryota > Metazoa > Chordata > Mammalia > Eulipotyphla > Talpidae > Scalopus > Scalopus aquaticus. The sequence goes on from PVIJ01000003.1 coordinate 352,016, forward strand.
GCTCTATTTGGCTATGAACCAATAATTTTAACCATAGTCACCTATTCTTAACACAATAGATATAGTGTATCGTATACTCTAGTGTTGCTTTTTGCCTCACTCAGGAAAGAGACTCTACCTTTTGGCTAGAATATAGCTGGTATTTATGTTTTTTTCAAAACTTTTATATTTTTCATAGTTGTGCTCCCAAACCAAAATATCTCTTTGAAATATTAAAATAACAGTCACCTAATAGTTCAGGAAAGCAGATAATTTCATGTCTTAGCATAGTGATTAGAGGATTGATAAAACCCAAGCAGAAATTAATACTTCCAAAATTTCATGCAGTCTATAATTTGACATTTTTCTAGTGTTGAGATGTCTTCATTTATGACTACATATAGAGAAAACTCAATCAACCAAGCAATAAAATCAGGCCATTTTCTTTAGCATTTGATTTCTGTAAAGTTTTTTGATTGCAAAGGCACACAAACATAAAAATAAAATAAAATAAAATCCTCCCCCCCCACAAGACAGAAACTATACCAACTCAAAGATTAAATAAATCATCCAAAGGCAGTAAGAATGCCAAGTGGTTTTTTTAAAGGTTTATTTTCTCAGAGGACATCTGGAAGCTAGTCCTACCCTGTTTGACTTTATTCTTGGTCTCTGCTTCTTCTTTAGTCTGTCAATTGTGATAGTCAAGAATGGAGTAAAACTCCTGCGTCATGCGATCAGTGCCTAGCCAGATATGTATGGATGTTTCTGGAAAGCTACTTATAAATTGAATCAAGTCAGAGGATTACTAAAAGAAAAGGGTATCCAAAGAAATCATACTAGAAATGCTTTTTAAAAGGAAGACATCTATTTGGTAAAATAAAATGTCCTCCTATTTTATGTGCATGTATCAATTTGCTTTTTCATATTTTGGATTTGCTTTAAATAAGGAATATCTAGAGTTCTCTATTTTGAAATCCATCACAAACTAGTTGAAACTGAGCTATCAGGACTACTCTAAAGCAAGAAAGAGCAGAAAGGTTGAACCTAGTAACTGTGAACTGTGTATAGGGAAAATCAGTTTTACACTAGTCTCCTTTTGAGTCAGATTTAAAATATTTGGATTGAAATTGTGTGTGTGTGCACGTGTACATAAAACATAATAATATGATAAAAAATTTAATTTTGATAAAACTATAAAAAAGTTGAGAGATTGAGCAACACCATCTAAGCTGAGACACCAGGGCACAAGGATGCAAATCAAAGCCAGAGAAGCAGGAGCGCAAGAGTGTGTGTGATTTCTGGTTGGGCCAAACTCACTGTTTAACTCTCCCCTAGTTTCCAGCGTCCCAGGAAGTCAGGTTCAGGGCATGCTGGGAATTATAATCCTTGATGCCAGAGATGTCATCAGTGTGGAGATGGGGGTGGAGTCCCTAAAGACATGGTGGGTGGAGTTCATTCAGAACACTATTCACTGACTCAGAGTTTGCACCTTACTGTTCCTCTAATAATTTTACATTGTTAGTGCTGTAATTGTTGGAACACAAAGTGCAGTGGGGATGGAGACAACTAATGTGACCTGGGAGAATTGATGAATTTGTTTATTATGCTGTATCCACCAGGATTCATTTTGTGTAAATGAAGTAGATATCTGTTCCTGTGTCTAAAAAAAAAATAGCAAGTAATAAAAAAAAAAAAAAACCCTACCCTACACAAAATAGATGTAAGTGAAAATGAACATTTATTGTCCTCATAACTTCTGTGGATTATAAACTTTGCAGTGACTTTACTGGGTGGTTCTGATAGAGTCTCTCATAGTTTGCAGTCAGGGTGTGGCTGGGGCTACTGTCATGGAGAGTTTGGGGTATAGGTTCTGCTTCAAGGTGACACATGTAAAAGCTGACAAGGTGGTGCTGATGAGGTTGACTTTCACCCCTCATGTGTTCTTCTGCAGAGCTATCTGAGCTCCTGCATGAATGATACTGACTTCCTCCAGGCCTAGTGATCCCCAAAAGAGCAAACTATGTCATAGATGTGCTTTCTATGACGGAGTTTAAAAAGTCAAATAGTACCACTTCTTTCACATTCAATTTCTTAGAAGTTACTAAGAACTTGAAATTGCCAGAATTGGAGCTCTTCATTTCTGAGCTCAACTATTCTGTGTGTTGCTTTCCGTCCCAGTCAGGATCTTCTCTTGAGTTGTAAGATGATGCCAACTTTAATAAACCCGTCCTAGCATTTTGATGCTAATTTGCTCAGCCCTGGGCCACATGTTCCACCCCTAAAGCTGGTAGTAGAGCCAGAGGCAGATCACATAAACTAAAAGTGGAAGAAGAATAGATCCCTGCACAGAAAACAGAGATAACTTCGGATAAAGGTATAACTTATTTTAGTGAGACCAAACAACAACAACAAAAACAGTATATCCTATACTACTCATGTATTCAAACATCTGAATGACATTTGTTTTAAATTATACTTCTTATTGGGCAGGAATCATATTTCTTAATTTACTTTCTATAGTGCTAATTGCAGTATCTTACACAAAGATAAGGAATGTACTTACATAAGGATGTACTTACTCAGGGAGGCTGAGTAATGATCAGTGATGAATGATTTAGGACTATTTGACCATTGATGCACTTGACCAAGAGTCCAATAAAAATTTAGAATACTATATTGTAGAACATAGCTAAAGGTAGCCTGGGCTTCAGGGATATTCCAGCAAAAACTATGCTTTGCTGGGAGAGTTTCATAGCAGTAGTTGAAACAGCAAAATTGAATAGGTGACAAAACCTCATGTTTGTTGTTCCTTTAACCACTGAGGAGGAATACTATCAATTGCCATCATGAACACAGGCTCATTTCAATTTTTAAAACTGAAAAATGGGGGCCTCCCTGGTGGTGCAGTGGTTGAGCGCTGCGCTGTGGAGCTGTTGGCAGCATGCGATGTGAGTTCGACGCACAGCCAGGGAGAGTCCAACATGGTGCGGCAGACCTCTCCTGCCTCGCCCGCTGCTCCCCTCAGCAGTGTATTTCTGATCTGCCTGTTCTGCTCCCCATTCTGTCTGGTGAGCCCTCTCGCCGCCCCACGCCTCTGGCCTGTACCCCATCTTGTATGTATAAGTAAATCAATCTTTAAAAAATAAATAAAATAAAATAAAATAAAATGAAAAATGCATGATTAATGATGTCCTTCTAATAGCACATGTTTCCTATGTTTATCCAATTTTGATAGTAACATGTCACAAACTTATACCACTGTTTCCCCAAAGGTGACAAATATTACAGAGATTTGCAAATGCTACAATGTCTTACAAACTTTCTGCTGCAGAGAACTCTTGACAACCGGGTCTGCAGAGACCTCTCAAACCATGGTTCACAGTATCTGCTCAACTGAATGTCAATTGGGAAGAGAGAGAGATGAAGGATCCAACAGAGAGATGAGGATAAGCACCGCAGGTAAGCACTGTGGCTTCCCACACAGTCCCTACGTGCACCAGAGTGCCGGTGTCCACAGCACCCCCAGGAGAAAGGTGAGGCTGCTCAGGTGGATTCAACAATTAGAATCATTCATATGTGTTCACACTATTCTGTTTTAGACAACATCCTCATGACACAGCATTTTCAGGGTTAACACAACTAATTGTTTGTTTAATAATAGCCTTGAGGGACTCACTTGAGGGACTCCAAAGTCAATTCTGTTCCCACATTGCCCCCTTACTTTACACAAATGCTGAAATCCCTTAAGAGTGATCCAGTCAGATAAATGTTCTCACCACTCTAAGGGAAACCACAAAAAGTAAATAATCCAGAATGAGTTCCTAGAGTTCACATCAATGCCTAGGAAGTGAGTTCAGTAGTTTCTAAGTTGTTGCCTGCTGCGTAGGTGAGAGGCAGCCAGGTGACATTTACATTTCTGTGTGGTCCTGTGACCGGGTACTCTGAGGGAGAAGATGATGACATAGGCTAGAAGAGAACATACTAGGGAAAGAAAGGTGGTATTAAAGACAAATTGTATTTACTTCAAAAATTTGACTAGGGAAACCCATACTCAATTGATAGGAGGTAGGAATTACAGCTTTACACTACCATCTCACATTGGAGTCAGTTGTAGCTACTGAGTCCCTAAATCAACTAGTAGGGTTCTCCAGAGAAATAAAACCAACAGGGTATGGAAAAAATGTGGAGCCACAAACAATAAAGATAAAGAGAAGCAATGACATTCTCTTAGGGAGCATTTCTTGAGGTATTGATGTTGCTGCACCGGATGATGTTTTTTTCTTACCGCGTTTCTCCTTGGCCATAGGGATATTGTGCTTGGTGACACCTTTGATCTGCCAACACCTGCCGCAGGCACCCCATGGACTCACTTGCTCTCCTCCCCTCTATCCACTGAAATGCACTGTTCCTGATGCCTCTGGTATGGCTGTCACCAAAGGGCCTCAGCTGGGAACTGAGGGGTCTAAGTGCTAGTGGGGGAGGCTCTCTACGGACCAAACATGTCAACAACTGAGGTGGCCAAATGGGAGTAGCAGAAGTAGTTCATTCTCTATAACAGTCTGTCTGCCCGTGGGTCTGTCATCTAGCTAGCTAGCTAGATACCTCTACCTATCATCTATCAATCTATCTGAGAGAGATTGAGTGATTTTAAGGAACTGGCTTATCCAATTGCAGAGCTGACAAGTCTAAAATCTGCAGGTGGGGGGGCTCCCTGGTGGCGTGACAGGTTAAGCACAGCACTATGAAGCTATCCAGAGCCACGGCAGCATGAATTCGATACCTGGCCAGGGAGATTCCCACATGGCACAGCAGACCTCTCCTGCCTCTCCTGCTACTCCCCTCTGCAGTGTATTTCAGTAGATCTGCCTGTTCTGCTTCCCATTCTATCTCTGGTGAATCTTCTCACTGCCCCATACTTCTGACTTATACCCCAGCTTGTATGCATAAATAAATAAATCTTTAAAATAAAATATAAAATAAAATAATCTTCAGGGGGCAGCTCTACTGCCCACTTGTGACTATCCAGGCATTTCTTTTCTCAAACTATTGCCCTTGCAAAGAAGCAGCAGCAGCTGTCTTCTCACCTGTGTCTATTCAGGTGCCTCTCTTTTTCTCTTTTGCCTCTCCTTTTCCTAACAAGCCTGTCAGTAAGGATATAAAAATATATATAATAAATGTAAAAAATAAAATCTACAGGGTAAGCTGAGACCTAGAAAAGAGTGGATGTTATATTCTTACCACAGAATTCCTCTTCCTGGGGAAAGTCAGTTTTTTTCCCTATTAAGAATTTCAACTGATTAGGTAGGGATCACCTACATTTTGGAGGGTAGATATTAAGTCTATTGATATAAATGGTAATTTCATCTAATAATATCATCACTGAAACATCTAGAAAATGGAGGGTTAAATACCTGGGTATTGTGGCCTAGGCAAAACTACACATACCATTAATTATCACATTATCTATGGCCACTGATGAAGAAGAAGTTAATGGTTTTAGGATCATGTCCTTCAATTCAGTCTTGCTGGACAGAAAAAAAAGGGGGGGGGGAGGGTGGCTGTCTGGATGAAGTTTTCAATCATTCTTCTCAAAAACTGTGATCACAGAAATATGACATGCAATGAAGACTTGACAAAATGATCATCTTTGTCTCTTCCAGAGCAGTTCACCGAACCACATGAAGCATAAAACATTTTTGAAGATAGACATTAAAAAAAAAATTGCCCCATGTCAAAGGTAATTTAGCTCACACAGATGCCAACTTTCAACCACTGGCATAAAATAATTAATGTTCAGTTATCTGCTGTCAGGATATACCTGGTAGATTATCCGAAGAAAATGGCCACTTTTATAGTCATATTTATTTGTTCTCTCAATAAAAATATTTAACACCTAATATGAGCTAGCATGAATATATGAAAATGAGTGACTTAAAAATCCCTCTTCTCACAATTACAAAGAGGGGCAGATCTATTTCTCCCAGATGAAAATAAAAAGTGTTTTAGAAGGTTCTTACCACCCCAAAGAATGATTTTCTGATGTGATTTCTGAAATGAGGTTTAACTGTTAGTCATAATAGCTGATAACCATAATAGAAAATAACAAAGATTTCTTCTTGAGCACCTTTTATGTACCAGACAGAGTTACAGAACATTTGTTTATCTATTTATGTATTTATAGAGTAATATTTTTTTAAGATTTATTTTATTTCTGCATACAAGAGCTGGAGTGTAGGACAGAGGTGCAGGGGTGGAGGGGGGGTGAAAGGATTCACCAGAGACAGAGTGGGAAGCAGAACAGGTGGATCTACTGAAATATACTGCTGAGGGGAGCAGTGGGTGAGACAACAGAGGTCTGCTGCCATGTGGGAAGCTCCCTAGTCTGGGATCAAACTTGTGCTGCAGGGGCTGCTGATAGCTTCATAGTGCTGAGATTTAACTGCTAGCACCACCAGGGAGGTCCTACAGAGTAATATTCTATTAGATGCTTTGAGTTAGGATTTAATGGGACTTGTACTAACATGGTGCCCTAACAGGACAATCTCTGGGAACTGCAAATAACTTAGTGATGCAACATAGGGCTACTATGCAGAACATCGGCAAGTAACCGAAAATCCTGCCTAGTGGCGATCTCCAGCTATCAACAGACATTGTCCTCTTGCACCTCCAGCTCCAGCTTCCACAGTCAGGACTTTAACCTTAAGCAGTAGGGATCCCTGTGTTCACTCAATAGACTGAGTACTCTGACAGCAGTTCCCTATTTACATACAGTGTCAGTTGCTACATCATTCTTTGGCTAAGTGAGTCAAGAGTGCACCTAGAGTCCTTGGCATCTGCTTGGCTGCCCTTTCCTTTGGTGCCTTTGGTCATGGCTTCTTAGGATACCATGATTTAGATTCTAACTGGTTTTTACCTTTAAGTTATACTTCACAAATTTTAATTTGATGGTGGTGCTGTTTATGTTTTAGCATTATTCTGAATTTCATCTACATCAACTATAAATATAGACACATATTAATCATATCAAATAATTTGAGACTGGAAGAGAGGTCATTCTACAGTGCTGATAATTTTGCTTACTGGGCTAATGATCCAATCATCCCTTTTTTCCCCAGATTTTGCTGATGATTTTGAGTGCACTAGCTTTTTGTGATGAATATTGGGATCCTCCTCACCTTGGAATCAGGACCCCATTTCTTTCTTCACCTTAACACTTTGTGGTCCGCTCACATATGAATACGTGTTTTTGTCACCAGTATCAGGTGGTCGCTCACGTATTAATACGTGTTCATCTAGTCTCCGGTTTTTCACTATTAGGAGCTATTTCTTTGATCATACTCAGTCTAGAAGCTTTACACATTGTTTTGGTGGAAGTGTAAGGTGTCTTATGAGAGATATTACAGTTTCTTTAATATCCAGTAGTTCAGGAGTTGTGTGTGTTTTATTGAATGCTTATACCATTCATGCGGTGGCACAGAAAATGGCCGGCCCCAAGGGCTGGTAAATTTAAAGTTTGTGTTAAGTCTCCAAGGGCTGTTAATTCTGTCTCTGTAATTTGAGAGAACAGGGAGACACAGACAACATATGGATCTGCTGCCCATCCCCTTAGGGCCATAAATCTTTCTTGATGGTCTTTGTTTCCTATCCTTTCAAACACTCTCCCTTAGTGCCCTGCAGAGGAACAAAGGGTGTAGGAGAATGACAAACACGGTGGCTTATGAACTGCAGCCATCCAGGCCAGATCCTTCAGCTTCATTTCCACATTCTTTCTCTGTTCTGTGTACCTGGTTCTTGTCAGTCTGGTTAGTAGCAGAGCAAAAGCTGAGTAAGAGCTCAGAGACTTAGATATGGCTTAGAAAATAGAGAAAATTCTGTAGTTAGAGGAAGGTTTATAGTCAAAGGCCAGAAGTTGGAAATATCTCAGCATATACGTCTCTAAGGTCAGTCGTGGTAAAGAACAAAAGGTTAAGACATTTGAAATAGAGCAACTGCCTGCAGGATGTGACAGCATAGCATATCAGCCCAAAGAATCTCAGATTTTTTCCTCAAGTTATCCAGGTTTTCTATCAGAATTTCTGTCATTTTGCCTGAACATAGTGCTTTGAGATTACCAAGGGAACTGGGCTGCAGTTCCCTTTACACATATTTTTCTTCCTGTCCTGCATGTTTGCTATTTAAATTACATTTTGTTCCCCAAACCATTTTTAAATAAAGTTTTGATGTAAATTCATGTAAAGTTCAGTCTTTTGTATCATTACAACTCAGTGACTATAAATATATTCACAAAGTTTTGCAACTATCACCACTATGTAATTGTTTTAAAGATTTAGTTATGCATACAAGAACTGGGGTCTAGGCCAGAGATGCGGGATTGAGGGCGGGGGGGGAGTTGAAAGGATTCACCAGAGTGGGGAGCAGAACAGGCAGAGCTAATGAAATACACTGCTGAGGGGAGCAGTGGGCGAGACAGGAGAGGTCTGCTGTGCCATGTGGGTCAGCTCCCTGGCTGGGGACAGAACTCACGCTGCAGTGGCAAATGATAGCTTGATAACACTGAGACTTTAACCAATGCACCACCAGGGAAGCCCTAGATAGGGTTTTGATAAGGAAAAAATATACATTTCAAACCTACCCCAAAGATATAAAGTTGAAAGGCCTGGTTTATGTCAGAGTCAGAGGGAGGTTGTGCATGAAGGCATCGAAGGTCAAGTCAAGTGTGAATTCTAATTGCTCACCAGGAACCATTAGAATTTAGGGGGAGGGAAAGATAGGAACATAATTCTTTCTGGGCTTTATGAATGCTAATCAGAGAAACAATTGCAAAATAAAAAAGCATAGAGGCAGGAAAACCAACAGGAATCTCTGGCAATGAGCTAGATGAGACTTAGTGCAAATAGGGGACTTGACATAACGGTAGGATAAGGGAGAAGGACGCACAGATGCTATAGTGGTGGATCTGTCAAGTCCCTGGCAGCTGATGGGAATGCAAGGTGGGGGCTGACAATAGGAGCAAGATAACAAACTAGTTTCAATGAGAAAAAATTCTCTGATTAAATAGATAAAGAGCCATTTTGAAGTAATTGTGGTACATTGTTCTGATATTCCAAAGGGTTTGTAGTTTCCTTAATTAAAAATAATCTAAATTATATTGTTTTAAAAACTATTCTTGCAAATATTTTTTTCAGCCCCCAAGACAGGATACTTTTGAAGAAGAATTTATTCATTCGCCATTTTGATTTTAGCTGTAATGGAGAAAGGAGCCTGAACTCTATTTTCAGCTTCTCACGGAAACATCTTAAAATTCCCATTTCTCTATGCAAATTAAGTGTACCTTAAATGGTTGTTTGTGTTTCACTCTTGAAGATAGAAAAAAGGGTTGTATATATGTGACTTCAATAGCATATGAGGCAGCGTTCTTCTGCATTATATTTTTATACTTATATATTGCTCCACTGTAGGCCTGGGGGGTTTAACAGATATTAAAATTTGTACAGCAGATCTAAAGGAGTGAGAGGAAGTTCATTTTTTTCTAGCTTTTCTTTTCATAAACCTAGTGACTTAACCTCTGAAGAGCAAAGATAGCTAATCTAGCTTTAGATTTATAGAATTCAAGAAAGAAAAGCAATGTTATATATATGTATATAGGTGTATATATTTATATATATAAACACACATATAATTTAAAGAATTCAAGAAAGAGGCAATGTTTTACATATATACACATACATACATCGTTTAAAGAATTCAAGAGAGGCAATGTTTTATGTTAACATTTATATGTTTATTCTAATTCAATTAGGTAGTATTTACCATATTTGCATACAGTTATGTGATAAAATCTCCACCAGGACTAGTTCTAATTGTGTTCCAGATAACAGCTTTTGTTTGTAAGTTTGCTTTGTTTTAACTTAATTTTGTCACAGGAAATTCAGGATATGTGATAAAATGTATGGACCTTTTCCCAGAAAAAACACTACATTTTACATACAGTTTTAGTGGTTATGCAGATTTTGTTAAAACTCAGTCTCAATTGCTTGTGGAAGAGGCTGCAGTATCCAAACATTTGAGTGATGTGGACATTCTTAGGTAATAGTCTTGGGGGCCTCCCTGGTGACACAGGGGTTAAGTCTCAGCACTGTGAAGCAATTAGCAGCCTGCAACAGAAGCTTGATAATCGGCCAGGGAGCTGACCCATATGGCGCAGCAGACCTCTCCTGTCTCACCTGCTGCTCCCCTCAGCAGTGTATTTCACTAGATCTGCCTATTCTGCTCCCCACTCTGTCTCTGGTGAATCCTCTTCACCACCCCCCAACTCCCACACACCTCTGGCCTATACCCCAGCTCTTGTATGCATAAATAAATCTTGAAAAAAAGATGGTCATATTGGCACAAATACCTCAAAAATAACAAGTATAAGTTATATTAAAAAAAATCAGAGCGTATCTTATATACCTTAACATAAGTTAATAAGAAAGTGGGTAAGGGGCACAAGGGCTTAAGTCTCAGCACTATGAAGCTATCTGCAGCCACTGCAACACAAGTTCAATCCCTAGCCAGGGAGGTGAACCCACATGGTGCAGCAGACCCTCCTGCCTCATTCTCTGCTCCCCTCAGCAGTGTATTTCAGTCAATCCACCTGTTCTGCTCCCAACTTTATCTCTGGTGAATCTTCTCACCCCTGCACCTCTGGCCTACACCCCAGCTCTTGTATGTATAAATTAATAAATAAATATTTAAAATAAAATAAGAAAGTGAATGACTTCTCACATTTTAATCACTTCACAAGAACCATGGTATAGTTAATTTTTTATTATTCCCAAGTGCTATAATAGTTATATATTAGGACCCAAAACAGGAATATTTGGAGATATGACAAATATGCTATCCTGCTTTCCTACACAGGATTAGGCTGGTTCAAGGTACGTGTTTAAAACAAGGTTTACTAGATCTGGATTTTTTTCAAAATGTAACTGTTTTGTTCTTTGTTTTGGTGTAATTAATTAAATGCTTTAACTTACGAGCACTTTTATTGGACTGCAGATAGTACTGGAAAGTGCTAGTCCTACTGGCTTACAGTAAAATTAGGGTGGCTTGATGAGATCTTAGGTAGCCACTCTTCCCAAAGCCAACAGAACAGGCCTACCGCCACCCAAATCAGCACATAGAGAGACGGAGTCTCATAAAGAAGAGGAAAATAACATGCAAATCAGGCCAAACTTCCAAGCAGTGTTCATGTCCCTTTTGAACCAAGATCCTACCTTGGAAGTAAAATATGGAGAAACCTAGCAGGAAATCCAAGTTTGATTTTTTTAAGTATTTTACCCAAGTGAAATTGATGAACCTGAAAAAAGTGGTGGGAAGTCAAGAGTCTAATGTACCTCAAATGCCAAGTTTGAATCCTTACTTCATTCTCCAATAGACATACCCATTCATTAGTACTTGTTAAAATAGGTTTCATGCAGGTAGTGATAATACTTACAGAAAACAAAGAGCCCTATTTTTTTTGCATGACACTTGTAATGTGGCATTTTGGGGCTTGTATCTCATATCTCTTTTCCCCTATAGTTTATACCCGTCTCAACCACATATTTATGTACTTATTTGTGTTTTTCCTGAAACTTTCAAGAATACTTTGTACGGAAAATATACTCAATCAATTTTCATAGAACTCCTTTACTAATAGCTAAGGATAAGATGAGGCAAGTTTAATTCCTTCACCAGAAAACTGGCTGCCATTTCAGACTCCAAATAACTTATGTCTTTGTTTTCATCACATTTTATGTCTCTGTTGTCAATGTTTTGGGTCTTGGCAGAAGAAGAAAGAAGGCAAACTTGTTAGCTATATGTGTGCAATATATACACTTGAATGTTGGCGGATCCACAAGCTAAGCCTGATAAAAATCTGTTCAACAATCTTACTAAATGAGTTCTTTAATCCAATGAAAGGAGAAAAATACTAGAAGATGAATAGAATTCTTGGAAGATGCTAGGTTAGCAATTCTCAAAGCTAATTCTGAAGATTTCTCTAATTCAGTTAGAAATAATGAGGCATGTTTATCCCCAGCATTCTCATTTCCAAAACAATAACACTGCACTTAATCCCTGGGTGACTACAATTTCTTTAGAGGATGACATTAGTCTGTCTTCCACCATTTGTTTGTGAGTGTTACCTGCTACACACTTAGACAAATCTAGACCAGGCACCAATATGAAAGGCAATATCCATTGTTTACCGAGAGTATACAACATATTTATTGTAGTATATTTCCCTGTTGAAATAGCTTTTGATATCTATTGTTTTTTTTTAAATCCTAAAATATCTTTTCTTTCCAAAATGGAAATCTTTATAAGTTCTTTTTGATTAATCCCCAATGCTTTTATTTCAACTTTCAGTAATTCATGTCATAATTAAATATAATAAATATAAGCAAATAAATATAAGTAAATACTAAACAGCTTTTTTGCTACTACATTACTTGTTTTCGTTATGTACGCAGTCCTGGGTCAGTACACATAGGCTGCCTTCACATTTTTAAAGGATGTATACTATTACATTGTACAGTCCCCAATCAATGTCTGTCAATAGAGAGTGGGTTAATGCCTATTTTACTTTCATAGTATGTTTACAATTAGTGGTGTATAAACATTTCAAACAGAAATCTTCATGTGCTTTCCAGTAAAATTATCTGGATTTCTAGAAATAGAATTTCCAAGTTATATCATCAGGGAAATGCAAATCAAAGTCACAATGTCACACAGCCTCACTCCCATGTGTATCACACACACACACACACACACACACATACACACACACACGTATAACACACACATATAACAAATGTTGGCAAGGGTGTGGGAAAAAGGGGACCCCTGCACATTGTTGGTGCCAAAGTAGTCTGGTATAAACAGCAATATGGAGGTTCCTAAATAGCACATGTGCACTCTCTCCCCTCCCCTCCCCTCCCCTCCTCTCCTCTCTCTTTCATATGATCTAACAACTCTACTCATTGGTATTTATCCAACAAATGCAAAACCACTAATTCGACCGGCTACCTGCATGCCTATGTTCATTGCAGCACTGTTCACAATAGCCGAGCTATGGCAAACTAAGTGGCCAACAACAGATGAGTGAGTGTGTTAAAATGTGGTACATACACATGAGGGAACACTACTTAGATATTAAAAAAAGATGAAATCTTGCCATTTGCAACAACACGGATGAAACCGGTAAGAATTATGCTAAGTGAATAAGTCAGAAGGAGAAAGACAAACACTGGATGATTTTACTCATATATGGAATATAGATTTAAAAAAAAAAGGCAGTGAAAAAACTAAACCAGAACAAACCCTAGAAATATGGGTGCAGAACTGGGGCTACTGGAGGGAGGAGGAGGAGATGGGAGCAAAGAAGGGAGGGGGCCCAATGGTCTATGGTAAAGGGACAGGGGTGATTTAGTGTTGGGTGTGGTGGGGTGCTATATAACATCTGAGGAAGTTTGAATTTGTCCTCCTAGTTCATACACAGTATTATAAAGCAATGCAAACTCAGAAAAAAAAATTCCCTTGAGAAAAATTAATACCATGAAAGTTTGGCTTATATTAAGTGGTTCACATTGACTTTTCCAAAAGATGACTAAAATATCCACTGTATACTTTATTTCCCTGAAATTTTTGTTTTAAAATTATGTGTTTATTTGAAAAAGTATAGATTGAAGAGCAACTATTATTCTAAATAACATTACTTAAAAGTGATGCATGCATTTTTTAATTGAGGTCATTTTATCTTGGAGAAGGTCAATTTAGTCCATGTGAAAAACAAAAGAATTATCAAGCTAAATTGTAGGTTGTTTAGACTGCTGATCTGTCCTGCCAACCTACTCTAATATAATTGTACTACACTGCACCGACCTGCTACTTCCCATCCTTTTTAAAGTCATGAGCAAAATGACAGTGTTTGGTTGGCATGAGAATAAAGAGGATCAACCAGTCCAGGGCTTCCAGCGTCACTTCAGGTGGATTTCCAGCTCAGGCAGCACTGTCACAGGCAACAACATGTTTGGCTAAAAGTCTACTATCAATATTTTTAAAACTCTCCAGTCTAATCTGTGAAAATTCCCCATTTAAAATTTTGTATTTTGGGGGGCAACCCTGGTGGCACAAGGGGTTAAGTCTCAGCACTATGAAGCTATTAGCAGCCACTGAGGCATGAGTTTGTTCCCCAGCCAGGGATCTAACCCACATGGCACAGCAGACCTCTCCTGTCTCACCTGCTGTGCTCCTCAGCAGTGTATTTCAGTAGATCTGCCTGTTCTGTTCCCCACTCTGTCTCTGGTGAATCCTCTCACCACCCAACACTTTTGGCTTGCACCCCAACTTTTGTACACATAAATAAATAAATCTTTAAAAAAATAATAAGGGCCTCCCTTTTGGCGCAGCAGGTTAAGCTTAGCGCTGTGGAGCTGTTGGCAGCTGTAGCGCAAGTTCAGTGCCCAGCTGGGGAGATTCCCACATGGCGCGGCAGACCTCTCCAGTCTCGCCCGCTGCTCCCCTCAGCAGTGTATTTCTGTTGATCTGCCTGGTCTGCTCCCCACTCTGTCTCTGGTGAACCCTCTCACAGCCCCATACTTCTGGCCTGCACACCAGCTTGTATGCATAAATAAATAAATCTTAAAAAAATAAAAAGTGATAAAAATAATAAAATTTGTATTTCTTTGACAAGCAGTAATGTCACAGTTTTTTCTCTGTGCTGTCTATACTTTTCTAAGAATTAGCTGTGCATGTGCTTTGCCCACATGGGCATGACAGGGGCTACCTGGACACCCCAGCCTCCAGGCGTCTGAAATTCTCTTCCACTGGCTAATCTCTCTCCCCACATTCCATGAAGTCATGATGAGACTGGTCACATTCACTGGCCATCCCCTGTGACTCTCTCCTAGTCAGCACCACTGTCCCCTACACTGACCTCAGCGCCTCCTTTTCAGTTCTGAGCACAGTGTTAGTGTGAGTGTGTTTTAGATTGTACATGTTTAAGGAATTTGGAAGTAAAAGGGCTATGACATAATATTGCCAATAAGTCAAAAAAGAGTGTCAGATTGCACTGCCCCAGGGATGTCCAGGACCACGGAGGGAAGACACCCAGCGGCTTAACTCCTATCGTGCCTCTTCTTCCTCCTGGGACCCTTCTCAGATCTGCAAATCTTACAGCCTCTCCACAAACCTTCAATTTCTATCACTTAGAGCATAAGGGACTATGGTGACGGTTCACGGGTAAATTGGTGCGGAATACACAATAATGTAAAATATATAAAGAAAAGAAAATACAAAAAAAAATTCTATCACTTAAATGCAAAGCAATGTTGATCTCAGACCTAAACTTTTCCATTAGACTAAACCGAGAGGACTTTTCTCAGACTACATCAAGCTGTTTTCTGAACAGAAAATCCAACCGCTTGTTAGATCAAGATAAAAGTTCCACAGTCTTGAGCCTCTCTGGTGGCACAACGGGTTAAGTCTCAGCACTATGAAGCTAACCCACTGCAGCATGAGTTCAATCCCAGGCCAGGGAGATTCCCACATGGCACAGCAGACCTCTCCTGCCTCGACCGCTGCTCCCCTCAGCAGTGTACTTCAGCCGATCTGCCTGTTCTGCTCCCCACTCTGTTTCTGGTGAATCCTCTCACCACCCGACACCTCTGGCCTACACCCCAGTTCTTGTATGCATAAATAAATAAACATTTTTTTAAAAAATTCCACAGTCTTTTGTTCATGTCTGTTGTCTTTTTAAGGAGCTTTGCTACCATTTCTTTAGTGGGTTATTTAATTTTATTATTATTATTATTTTTAAATGTTCCTTATATCCCACTTCTCACATCTATAAACTACATGCCTTAGATAAGCAATTTAACTTCTTGTAGCCTCGGTTTCTTCATCTGTAAAGTGAGTCTAAGAGGTGTGTATACTAGCCTGGTGAGTAGATAATTAATATAATAAGTTTATTGCAAAGTCTGGCTCATAGTAATCATACAGAGCTCTATTTTATAGGTCTCTTTATTACTAATATTAAACTTTTTTATATGTTGCAAATAACTTCTCCAGTTTTCCAGTAATCTTCAAATTAAAAATTGACAACTAGTCTTCTATTTCTGTAAAAATGTATGTGTAATCTGTCAAGCTTATTTCTTTATGGTGTTGGCCTTATAACATGTTAAGAAAGACATTCTTCACCTCAAATTTATTTTTAAAAATTTATTTGTACTTTTACATTTACTGTTAAATTATCTTCTAATCTGAAAATATTTGTTAAAAGTAAGAATATAGAACTACCCACCCACAGGAATATTCTTATATTCTCAGACTCTCTGAAGGGTTTCTGTACCTTCTAGATTTAATAAAGACAACAACAAAAACTTCACCCTAATATGATTTTATTTTCCCTATGGCATGAAATAGATTCAATACCATAAACCAGTCACTGGATTCTCACTTTTACTCCCAGACCTTCCTCAGTAAGGCGTTTTGAAACATGAGTCAGTTTGGCTTGGAAAATATCCTCTCAGAGTTTGGATTCTTCTCTCACTTTCTGTTTGACCAAACCAAAGACTCCACAATCCATTAGAGTGAATTTAGAGCAATTATAACAGTAGAAGTCAAACTTCTTTATATTAATATACAGTCTGTGATATGAGGGGGTAGCTATTCCTTGTAAACCAATACAGGTTCTTCCTCAAACTGCTTATAAGGCTCTTATCCCTGATCCTCCTAACTACTGCAGACCCCTGCGATAATGAAACCTAAGGAGATCTATACTTCAATAAATTCAGCTACATCCCTGCTGTGGCTGCCAGTTATGCAGGAATAGCTTCTATTTCTCTGTACTCAGTGTATCTCTGTGCAGAAAGAAATAAAAGAAATATGTTTCTTGGCAGTCTCACACCCTCTCTCCCCCAGGAGTCTATGACACTGCCTGGGTCACTACCATATACTTTCACAGGGATTTAAAAGCTCAAATGCTAATGTTGAGTTATTTATACCTACTTGGACAGGGGATACAGTCTTCTGGGTGAGTTCACATCGGGACAACTGGTTGTACAAATGTGTGCTATACCCAACCAGCTCTATCCGTAGGCAGAGCAAGCATCAGAGAGACAGAGATGAAAAAGTCCCTTTTCAGTAGGTAGCTACAGAACCTAGCCTTCGTTAACAGCCCTTTTAGAGGTGGCCTTGAGAATACAAGAGTTTGCGTTCAATTAAGTTAGGCATAACCATTTTCTAATTGTAGATCAGAAAACCTTTGTGTATCTAGTAGTTCAGTGCAACTAAGGCATGAAATGACCCCAAATAGGGGGCACGGTCAGGAGCCAGGAAAGATAAGCTTTAAAGGGCCATTGAGAGAGTACTAGGTTGTAGTGACAACAGTCAAATCCATTCATTATATGACAAACATTTAATAACCACTTAATATGTGTTGGGTGATGATTCTGGCATGAAATACAAATTGAGGTATATAATAGACATGACCTTGGCCTTTAGGAAAATAACATACTGGTGGATGAGAAGATTTAGAGTTACAAATGGCGATGCTGGGCCTCCCTGGTGGAGCAATGGGTTGAGCACAGAGCTGTGGAGCTGTCTGCAGCCTCTGTAGCATGAGTTAGATGCCCCGCCGTGGACGTACCCACATGACGCAGCAAATCTCTCCTTTCTTGCCCGCTGCTCCCCTCAGCAGTGTATTTCAGTAAATCTGTTCTGCTCCCCACTCTGTCTCTGGTGAATCCTCTTGCCACCCCACGCCTCTGGCCTATGCCCCAGCTTGTATGCATAAATAAAATAAAAGTTTTTGAAAATAAAAAATGGCGATGCTTTCTTTCCTTGGGACAGATGAACAGGACTTGGGGTAGGAGCAGATTTTGGAGGTGGGAGTTTTTCATTATGTAAACTGGTCAGAGAGGACATTTAGATTCAAAATTCATTTAATTTAGATTCTCTGAGGACATTTAGATTCAAAATTCAAAGGATAAGCAGGAATTTGGTCATATGAATGAACCATACAGGAAGAAAGTATGTGAAAATGCCCAGAGGGGTGATGAGTTTAGTGAGTTTGAGGAACTAACAAGGGATTGATATGCCAGGACAAACCTGGGAATGGCAAAGAGTGGCATAAGATGAGGAAAGGCTCACACTACGAAGGTCCTGACTGGCTACCATGAGCTTGGGTTTATTTGGAAGTGCAATGGGAAGTCACAGGAAGGTTTTAAGCAAGAGAAGATATGATCAGATTCCTATTTTGGGATGATTCTCTAGGTGTTGTAGGGTGAATAGGCTGTCTTATAGTCTTGATTTTTGCCCTTTCTCTGTTCAATCCACTTTGTGGGTGGCAGATGCTCTTTAAGCTTGGGGTTGTAAAATCTTAGACACTTACTGACTCTAATAAAGACATATGATGGAAAAGGAGAGAAGAGAGTGTGTTATTTGATGAGGATCTGTAGATGATACTTTAGTACTTTTATTTTTATTTATTTATTTTTAAAGATTTATTTTTTATTTATACATACAAGCTGGGGTACAGGCCAGAGGCGTGGGGCGGCAAGAGGGTTCACCAGAGACAGAGCGGGGAGCAGAACAGGCAGATCAGAAATACACCGCTGAGGGGAGCAGCGGGCGAGGCAGGAGAGGTCTGCCGCACCATGTGGGATTCTCCCCGGCAGGGCGTCGAGCTCGCGTCGCCGCTGCCAACAGCTCCACAGTCCAGCACTTCACCACTGTGCCACCGGGGAGGCCCCTACTTTAGTACTTTTAAATGGGTGCCTATGGCAGGGGAAATAGTAACTCAGGCAAATGACTCCCAAATCCCAAGTTCACCCATAGCCTGTCTATCTTTCTCACACACCAGGACGAGAGCAAGATGCACTTTTATTTCACAAAACTTGACCTCCTACATCTTTATTTCCATTTTGGGAATCTAGTTCAGTAGACTTTGGTACATGCTTTTACCAAATATTTACTCTTTCTGGTATACATGGCAAAGGGAGGGATATAAAAATTTGGTGTGCACTATCAATATATGTAGGATTCAGTTCTGAGTTAAAATCCAGCCGCTGAAATTCACTTATTTACTAAATTCACAATGTCAGGTTTCTCGGTCTCAACGTTCTCATCTGAGAAGTGGGAATGACAGTACTAATCTGAATCTGTATGTACATCAAGCATCTAATTACAGAGACTATCATTGAGTAAGCACTTAATATGTATGGCAACATTTTAGGACCACAAGGATTATTTCTGATAAGATGGGAACTCACTGTGTAACACGTTTTTCATATGTGGTCAAGTGGGTTCAAGATTACAAGCTCATCTGTTGAAAGTATCTAAATATTGGTATTTCTGCTTCTACTGTAGAAGGGAAACAGGGTGAAGAGTCACACCAAGAAAAGGTATCAGTCATACATATTCCCCAGAGAAATGCTGTCATTTAATTTTTCCCTTTAGAAGTAGATGTGTGCAGGGCCTCCCTGGTGGTGCAGGGGTTAAAGTCTCAGCGCTATCAAGCTATTGCCAACCACTGGGACACAAGTTCGATCCCCAGCCAGGGAGCTGACTCACATGGCACAGCAGACCTCTACCATCTCACCTGCTGCTTCGCTCTGCAGTGTATTTCAATAGATTCGTGTGTTCTGCTCCCTACTCTGTCTCTGGTGAATCCTCTCACACACACACATTCCCCCCACCCCACCTCTGGTCTATACCCAGCTCTTATATGCATAAATAAATTAAATCTTCAAAAACAAACAAAAAAAGAAGTAGATGTATGCAGACATTTGAAATTGTGTTGCTCTTTTTTACCACCTCTCCACACCCCCACCGCTCCTAACTTCCAGTATGAGGTTTGTACAAATGCACAGGGGGCTTTGGATTAAAGTCCTGAATATTAGATAACACAGTCTGTAAAGGTGATTTTATATTGGGGTGAAAGTCTTTAACAATTTTCATTAAAACTTGAGATCTCCTTCAGACACTAGAATCAGAACCAAATCAGATTTTCAGCTGTAGAAAGTAGCAGAAGCCATGAACGAATTTTCCCTTGCCATTTCTACCAAAGATCCATTCATTGAAAAGTCATAGAAGAATTAACCCTAACCCTTCCACTGTTTTCTCTACTCACTGAGGCTGATGCTTACGATTACAAGAGAAGTGAATTCCAAAAGTTCAACGAAAACCAAACATCGTGTTGAAAACAGTTAAAAGACAGATTCCACAACATGGCAATGTACATTAAGGCTTTAACTTAGAGTGATACAAATATCTTCAATGAGTTTTTCATCTTTATAGTGCAAAGTTGTAATCTCTTTGAAATGAAATGCAGCACACTATTTATTGGTAACAAGAAGCTCAAAGGATGGCTTTGTAGGAAGGGGAGGTAAGACTTTAAGGGCAACTTGTCCTAATATCACTATTCAAGAGTTAATATTCTTTCTACCACAGCATCCTTTGGAATGCAAACAAAGAGGTAAGTGCATGGTATTATCATATCTGATGCATCCTCTCAAAGTTAGAGATCCCCTTCACAATATGGGGTTCACCTAGATAGCAACTGACTTTGTTGAGACAGCTTGCTCAGGAGATGCTTACCCAGACTGATCTCCATTGGCTGCAGAATCTTAAATTGAAATTATAATTGGGTCCTTCTGTGTTTGAGGTACTTTTCCTATATGGTATTCCTCCTAATTTAAATTGAAAGTAATTATCAAGGAGGATTAAATTGATCCTCAAATTAAGTATATATAAATTTATAAACAATAATGTATAGGTGTAAAAACATATGTTAGTGGGACTATACTTTCATATCTTTATGCCAATTATGGAGGTTTTGACCAATTGCAATTTGTTATTTTTGTGCTCAGGCTCTTCAGTGGGGTTTTCAAGATTCTAAACTGGTTATTTGCAATATGTCCATATTTATATCGGGATCTACATGTTTACCTGAGTAGTACCTCTGAAGTATCTGGGACTTGGGAGATTATGGAATACAGCATAGATAAGTTTTGATAAGCATATAGGAGAGGAAGTGGGAAAATTGTCTTAGAATATGTCTAGAAAAGGCAGAGGGGACACAGTCTCTTGCAGAACCCATATACTTTGGAAAATCATGTGAAAGCCTTGGGTAACTGGTGGAGGGAGAAAAGGTGTAGTCTAGAGCAAGAGAGAAACTCTAAAAGGGCAAGGAGAAGGGCCTCCTTGGTGGTGCAGCGGTTGAGCGCTGGGCTGTGGAGCTGTCGGCAGCGCGCTATGTGAGTTCGATGCCCAGCCAGGTAGAATGCCACATGGTGCGGCAGACCTCTCCTTCCTCACCCGCTGCTCCCCTCAGCAGTGTATTTCTGATCTGCCTGTTCTGCTCCCCACTCTGTCTCTGGTGAACCCTCTCGCCGCCCCACACCTCTGGTCTGTACCTCAGATTGTATGTATAAATAAATATTTTTAAAAAATAAATAAAAATAAAAGGGCAAGGAGGAATTTCCAGGCTTCAGTTCACTTCAATGTAGTCTCATCTATGACATGTTTTCATGAGTGATCCTAGTCCAACACATTTCTGTAGGTACTTAACCACATTGCTCTCTATCTCTTGATCTGTTATCAAAATATGACAGTGTTAGACCAGACAACATGACAAGTTGCATTCTTGTAAAACTTTCCACAAACTCATTCATCATCGAGAAAGGTAGACGCAAAGGCAAAACTTTGCATTCCATGGGCATTTGCAGGTGTGTCAACAGCAAGTCAAACTGTCCACAATAAAATTCATGCAAATTGCACAGAAACTGGAGGGCTACAGCTAAGGCTGGAAGACTTATAATGGAATCACATTATTCTTTTAAGACATTACCCCAATTAAAATGAGAAGTGGCCAGAGGCATGGAAAGAGCTGCAGGTGAATATTTTTGTTTTGAGAATGTGAGCTATTGATAGATTCCTTAGCTGAATTCAGATCACATGCTTAAGAATTTGGAGAAAACAAAGGCACTCTTGAGATATTCTAAATAGGAAAAAATCTGGGTGAGGGGCATCATGGAGTCAGGGACTATCCCTCACACACCCCATAAAAAAGATCTATCATGATGGTTTCATGATACATATTATCATGGGGAAAATATATGTACTTTGGATCCCTCACCATGCTGTATGGAATTATTGGAAAGACAAGAAAAGAAAAGGAATTTTAAGGCATTCTTCTTTTTTTTTTTTCGATTCTTATTTTTTCCTGGAAATTAAACTGCAGAATGGTAAAAAATCTCAAGGCTCTGAAAACTGCCTAGAGGAAGCACCAACAGTTACTTTTAATTCAATTCCTTCCTGTGCACTTAAAACTCATGCTTAGTCTCTTTAGTGGCAGAAGGGTTCTCATACTGTGGGCTTCATATACAACCCAGCGTGTTACAAACAGGAACACTGGAGCAATCGGGAAGACTTGCTTTTTGTTCTCGGAGAGTGATGACAGGGTCTCTCAGAGGTCAGCAAGCCAGTTCTGCGCTGTTTTCTCAAGTTGGCTCCAGGAGTCGCTTTTACTTAAGGAAATAAGAATCAATTTTTTTTTTTGAAGTAGCTTCTTGGCTAAATTACAATCTTAAAGTAGGAAGATTTTTTTTATTTTTATTTTTAATGAACTCAGACCAAAAGGTAGTTGAAAAACTTATTGGTAGAGATAATAACATTTATTTGTACATGGTAGCTCTTCTTTTCTTTTTGAAGATTTATTTATTTATTTATGCATACAAGAGCTGGCATGTAGGTCAGAGATGTGAGGTGGTGAAAGGATTCACCAGAGACAGTGTGGGGAGCAGAACAAATAGATGTACTGAAATATACTGCTGAGGGGAGAAGTGGGTGAAACAAGAGAGGTCTGCTACGCCATGTGGGAAGCTCCCTGGCCGGAGATCAAACTCGTGCTGCAGTGACTGTTGATAGCTTGATAGTGCTGAATCTTAACCCCTTGTGCCACCAGGGAGACCCAGAGTCCTTCAATTTTGAGGAAAGCTATAAGAAAATGTCACTGGGTACTTTGATGTCTTATTTTCATATCACTTGTATGGGAAGTTAAGTGTTTTTCTCCATCACCTTCATACTCAAATCCAGAATGGGATGGTGGAATGGAATGGGAGGTGGTCAAGAATGCTGTAGAATAGGCTCTTGAATCACACAAGGCTTGATTAGAAGGACAATTCACCATAATCTGTTTGTGCTGTTAACACTCTTAGACACAGAAAATAGGACCCCTGCTCTGAACTCTGTGGATAAAGGGATATTGCATATTCCAAACATGAAAAGTACATTTACTTTACATGCCCTAGCTGATGGTCACTTGGGATACTGCACTCACTCTGGGACACAACCAGAAACATCCTCTCTCATGATGAAATAATTCAAGACCCAGGGACTTGCTTCTCCACACCTTTTGCCCTCAGTCTTTGAGGAAAGTTTCCTCTCTTCCAACAGTGTGAAAGTTTGCTGGTTGTGCCACTGAGGACAGCAATAAAAGAACACTGGTTTGGCATGCAGGGAAGATTAGAGCTGCAGCAAAGGCATTTAGATAAAAGACAAATTAATTAACTTGTCAAAACTTCCTCTCAGATAGCATAAATGCAATAAATTCTTACATAATGAAGTGTCATTTCCAAGTTGTACTGAAACAAATGGCTCCAAAGGCATCCACTAATTAGAGCAGTTTCTGCAACAGTTGTATATGGTGTCTGTAGAGCATTTTGTCACATTCAACGTGAAGCAATTCATATCCCAGTTAATTCGTGTGTGTGTGTGTGTGTGTGTGTGTGTGTGTGTGTGTGTTAACATGGAACATGTATGGTGTGGTCTCTTCACATTGGTGCTTAAATGGATATTGCACACTAGGAGGGAGATGATATGTTTATAAAAACTTTTGAAGAGATTTTATGAAATTTCAAACACTAAAACATTTCAGCTCTCAATTGTCTAATATTCTTTAAATATGCTTCATATTTGTGTCTTTAATTTTAACAATTTAAAATATTTTTGAGGAAAATCAACTGAAAACAAATTTGAAACAACATTTTTATCCTTTTTATTTACTTCAAATTACATTTTCATAAAATATATTTGATGTGCAATATTTGAATTTTGGTACAACATATTCAAATGTTGCACACTTTCAGTACAATTATGCTTAGTTTTTTAATCCCTTAGATCACTTCAATGGAGGGAATCCACACTACGTAAAAAATATTATTTATAACAGTATCATTGATGTGCTAATATGAAAATAAGAAAAAAATTTTAAGGAATAAATATATAATAGTTACTTGGCTTTTTTAATGTTATTACTTATTCTATCATTTTTGACCCAGCAATAGAATATATAAATATACTCATTAATAATTAAATTTAATTATTTTTAATATTTTATCAACTTTTAGTGACATTAAAAACATAGCCTTGCATGTTTTTTTCAATTTTGTTTTTATAAAAATTGATGTGTTCTGGTAGAGGTATGGGATATATTTATAAACCACTGTAAATGAGAACTGTTAAATATGTTGCCACGTGTCAGGAAGCCCTCTATTTATACCCTTGTCTGTGTCCCACAATTTCTATGAATGGGTTGGAGTGAAGGATTTCCAGAGTTAAACCTCTGGGGGTTTTAATTTCCTCATCTGTAAAATCAGAGTAACATTTCCCAAGGTGAATGTGAAGATGATGTGAAACAATTCCATAAGCCTTTCACTTAGTCAAAGATGAATTCAATTGTGGGAGGTGATATTCATCATTTCCTTACATGAAGTCACATCTAACCAGTTTTTCATACAGCAGGAGAATGAAAGAAGCAGGTCATCTTATTACCTAGGCATTATAATGTATCAAACACGAGAAGTACAAATGGTTTTATTTTGTATAGGCCTTTTGTTTTTGTTTTTGTTTTTTTTTTTTTTACAGAGAAGAATGGGGGTGTAGGCCAGAGTTGCAAGGGGGTGAGAGGATTCACCAGAAGCAGAGTGGGGGAGCACAACAGATGGATCTACTGAAACACACTGCTGAGGGGAGCAGTGGAGGAGACAGGAAAGATCTGCTGTGCCATGTGGGTCAGCTCGCTGGCTGGGGAACTGAACTCAGGCCATAGCAGTGATAGCGCTGAGACAATTGCTAGGCTATCAGAGAGGCCCCAGTGATTTTACTGTATAAATATACTTAATAAACCTATTTTAAATTTCAAAAGCTAAAATGACCATTTTCACTTTAGTTAATTTTGGAACTAACTCCTAAGATGATGATAAAGGTAAAAGGAAATATTTTACCTAAAGTCCTTAACATAGTAAGTATTTGAAATACTGAGAATTGAATGATGGCACTTGTGGTTTATTCTAATTAATAAATGTCTCAAGTAAAACCTTCTTTTTTATTTTTTCTTTTTTTTTTTTTTTTTTTTGCACAGGTTGAAGCATGAAAATATATCTGGAAAGGCTTCAGCTGCTATAGAACATGACTGTTTAGAATGCAGCACTTTGTTATCCCCCCTTCATTTACAGAGAAGGTGAACACATCCGGTGCTTTTAGCCTCAGGAATAATTTTGTTTTATTGTTTTATTTTAGAGGTGCTTGTTATACTCCTCCAGCCCTTTTGTTTTTTTATTTTCTGTTTTATTGTTTACAATGGAGGTGCCACTTTGATAACACCCAGCATAGCACTGAGTAGGAGTTTAACAGGAATTAATTTAATTTTTGAGTACTCCTTGTTTTTCTTTTTCTGAAAATTTCCATAGCTATAAAATTTTCTTTTGGTTCTGTTAAAATGGGAAGAATGGAAGAAAAAAAAAAAACACATCATACACCCACTACAGGCTTCTTAAACTAAAACCCCTACTAGTCATCTCAAGGATTTCTGGTCATGAAGTTGGTGGCTATTGTATTTTTTTTTAAAGATTTATTTATTTATGCATACAAGCTGGGGTACAGGCCAGAGGCATGGGGCGGCAAGAGGGTTCACCAGAGACAGAGTGAGGAGCAGAAAAGGCAGATCGACGGAAATACACTGCTGAGGGGAGCAGCAGGCAAGGCAGGAGAGGTCTGCCCCGCTGTGTGGGAATCTCCCTGTCAGGCTTCGAACTCACATCGTTGCTGCAGACAGTTCCACATAGCAGCGCTTAACCTCTGTACCACCAGGGAGGCCCTGTTGGCTATTATATTAAGCACACTACTTTCTTGACTAAAATAACAACAATAGCAAAATTCATACTAGAAATCACAAGAGTAACACATAGATCATAAAACAGGCAACATTTGGCAGACAGGTCAAAGTGAAAGTCAGAAGAAAACCAAGCATCATACGAATAATGTCTTTCTTTAGTTTAAAGCCAAACAATTTTAATACCTAAGTTTTTGAAAAAATGCAGTCAATAGCTCATCTTCTATTAATTGAAATAACCAAATGGACACATCTTCTTATGGGAATTGTCAAGGTATATTATTAACAACAGTGAAAGCCTAACCTAAAAATAGAGTTCATTACTCTGATTAATGTGCAACTGACCCATGAAGCCTTCCTAATATTTTCACTAAAAGCACCCAAATCAACTCAAATCATTTAGTTCTAAGTTCTCTTAATTCTGTTCCATCCAACCAGCACAGAGAAACCTTGACACCTTTCCATGGCCCTCCATAGTCTTATTCTGACACGTGAGATCCTCCAAAATATAATCCAATGACTCATACAATTTGCTTTTGTTCTACCTGTAAGCATCCAATGATTCAACCAAACTGTACCTTTCTTGAACACCTGAACATGTTGGGTCATTTTATCTCTGATTTCTACCTTAAATGAGAGCCTAAATCGTACTATAGACATCCAAACTACCCCTCAAGTTTCATCTTTCCTAAGCTCCTCAATCACTAGATGAGTTCTTCCTCTTTTAAATCATTTTGCCTTTTATCCCAAAACATTTTACATTGCTTATGGTATTTTTCATATTGTTCCTTTAGCATTAGATTTTGTTCATTTTATGGGGAAGGGGTATGTATATCCTTTCTGGATTCTTTCTACTTCAAGGCAGGAACTGGGCTTTTCTCACTGGACAATGGCAGTACTCATCAGCCTATTAAGTATTTATATTGACTCCTTTTCTAGAATTTTAAGACATCCCCACATATATCTTAATTTGGGAACTATTTAAAGAACATCACAAAAGCTAAGGGATGCTGGATTAGTTGAATAATTGAATTTCTTGGGTAGAAACTTTCCTTAGTTTACTGTCCAAATTGTCTGGTGTGGTCTTAAAACAAGGAAATACTTGAAGATTTTTTTGATTTTTGTAACTAGAAAAAAAAATCACTACACATGTACCTGTTTAGTTATTTCCTCCCCTAACACAGCGAGCACACACACATTATGTGTTAGGTTCACCTATGAAAAGTAAGAGAAAGTCACACTTTGCATATATATTCATCCTTCATTTAACAGCCACAAAACAAAACCTAAATTCCTTTCCAAAATGTTATAATCTATTGAGCTCTGCTGTCAGAAAGTAACTTTTCTTCCCATTCTCTTTTCCTTCAAATGTCTTATTTTGCATTGCTTGAATTTGAGTCTGTAGTCTTCTCAAATATAGGTGAAGAACAAATAATGACTATTAATGACTCTACCTTGCTAATACTCAACACTTACATGTCTCAAAACTTCCATGGGTCATACTGAAACCCACAGAATTGTTCTCTGAGTAGTGTCATGCTCTGTTTGGGAACAGAGTAAAAAATCGGATAATCTCAAATTTCTTTCTTGCTAGCTGCTATGAAGTATCAAAAATTTGGTCACTGAACACATTTAGTCATTAATGGTCCCTTAGCACAAATTGCCCAAAACAAGATGCTCATAACCCAGACACCTTGGCTTAACTCCAAAGAAATGAATTACATTCGGGCTACCTAAAATTCCCAGTGCAGGAGACCTGGAATCAGGTTTTGTGTGCTGCTTAGTTAAACTATTATGCAGTATCATTGTACAGCAATACAACAGCTGCTATATTTGACTGACCTGCATTTCTCCCAGTTTCAGTGACTAAAATAGCTTTGTACAAAATTCTTTCAATAAAAACTTGAACAAATAAGGACTAGAGATGCTTTCCTCTTTTCCTGAGACTGAGGAATCCTGATGCCAAGAATATATATTGATGAGATTACATAATCTTAACTTTATAAAGAGATAGTTGCTATGTGGTATACACATGTTTAAATTCATCATTAGGAGCTTGCTTTCGATCATCTTTTTTAAAGATTTATTTATTTATGCATATCAGCTGGGGTGTAGGCCAGAGGTGTGCGGAGGTGAGAGGATTCACTAGAAAGAGAGCGGGGAGCAGAACAGGCAGATCCACTGAAGTACACTGCTGAGGGGAGCAGCGGGTGAGACAGGAGAGGTCTGCTGCGCCATGTGGTTCATCTCCCTGGCGGGGGATCGAACTCTTACTGCAGTGATGGGCAATAGCGTCATTGCACTGAGACTTTAACCCCTTGCACCACCAGGGAGGCCCGCTTTCTATCATCTTTTAGTAAAGAAAAGTCAGGGGATATTTGACAAAGAATCTCTAGTTTAGTTTCTTCAACAACCAAAGTTTACACCTCTATGAGGAAGCACTTCTCTGTATATTATTTAGTCAATGATCCTAAACTCGGTGTGTGAGAAATTATGATGTCTGTTATAGATGATTCTTAATAACCTCATGGTATTTATTTTTCTTGTTCTCAGGTCAAGATATGTTTACGAATTCTTAGAATTGTAAACCTTTACATATCCTACTGCACGCCATTTGTCATTAGGTAATGTAATCGGCTATTTTAGGGAGATGCCAATTACTTCTCCTCTCCCCTAGATATTTATTTTCTTTTTTTTTTCACAAGGTGCAAATGAAAATAGCAAGTCTTCGTCTGAGCTTATTGATGGGAGATCAAGGGGAAGTGAAACAGCATCTATCAAAGGGAATAGTTAATAATAGCTATCATTTATTGGAGAACTTATAACACACTGGGCACTGCTATAGAAAGGATATGACTGTGTGACCTAATTTAATTGTCACAGTAATCCTACCATGTGCATGGTTCAGTACTTCAGTTTAATAACAAGGAGAACCAGCATTTAAAAATAACTCTGGGCCTCCCTGATGGCACAACAGGTTAAGTCTCGGCCTCTGAAGCTATCTGCAGCCACTGCAGCACGAGTTCGACCCCTGGCCAGGTTGCTGACCCACATGGCGCAGCAGACCTCTCCTGCGTTGCCCCCTGCGCCCCTCAGCAGTGTACTTCAGTAGATCCGTCTATTCTGCTCCCCGCTCTGTCTCTGGTGAATCCTCTCACCACCCCACACCTCTGGCTTACAACCCAGTTCTTGTAAGCATAAATAAATAAATCTTTAAAAATAAAAAATAAAAATAAGTAACTCGCCTAATATCATAGAAAATGGGAAAACCAGAATTCAAGTGACAGTCAGATTCCCTAATTAATAATACAGATGTTGGGGAAATTTTAAACATCACAGTATCTTAGACGAAAATGAAATTCAGGAAACACTAAGCAAAACTCTCAAGACCTTTGTAAATAAAATTGGCATTAAAGTTCAACCTAAATTGTTACGTGGTCAAAAGGACTAGTAACCCACATAGACTAATAAGCATGACTCTGCTAAGGTTCCAAGAGCTGGTGCGCTTGACCAGCCTTGCTTCCAGGCAACTCAATCAGGCATAGCTTACCTCAAAGAGAGCATTCAAATAACTGTACTGCTTTGTGCTTGGCTTGGAGCCAAAAGAGAAAGAATATAATTGATTAAAGCACAATCTTTTTATCAAATATTTCTTCATTACCATAAAACAATTAGTAATACTTGAAGTAACACAATGAGAAGACCAACAGCACCTGTTCATATAAAAAAAAAAGTTCCTTGGGTTCATTTCACTAAGACAGGAAAGTGGTTGAGCAAATACAAACAATTTTGTTTCCATCTCCCTGAAGATCTGAAATATATTGTGTTGTTGTTGTTTAACTCTTAGTTGCCTAGAAAAGTCCATTAAATAGGACAATATACTTCTAGTAAATTTAGGGTTTGCTGTATTACTTAGTGAAAAAGAAAGGGATACTCAGGCGCCGGTCCCAGCAAGGAATTTAAATTACCTGGTCAGTTCTCAATGTTCTGGGCAGGTTCTTGGAAACTGGCTTTAAGCAAAATGATAAATAACAAAACTCATTTTACTATAGGTTAATTAATTTTACTATAGGTTAATTGATAAAAACAAGAATTAAATTCCAATGACATATTTCTGGTCCCCAAAATAAATCACTAAACATTTAAGCAAAGACACAGAACACTTCGCATATTAGATAATCATTTATATTCACTCATCACTTCATTTTCAAACAGGCTTATTCCAGTTTGCGTGCCAGATGGCTGAAGCCTATTTGCAGCTGAGGAAACAGAATGGGAACCAGCAGAGGACAGGATGCCCTTCCACTGCGGGGAGCATTCACACACACCTGCACTCTCACTCCCTCCCGGACACACCAGGGAATCTTGCCTTACCCGCTTATCTTGGGGGTGGGGGGAAAGGAAGTGGAAGTCCTAGAGGACAGCCACGCCCACATGGAGAGAACCTACAAGGTCCCAGCTGGGGAGGTTGATTATTTTTTCTTCATCAAGATAATAAAAGATATTGAACAAAATGATGTTATCAAGGACCTGCTGTACTGCTTCTAACAAGAGGGCCCGGTGGGGAGAGATGTGTTGAGTGAGCAGTGTGTCATTAATTTTCTATGTCATGGGTACCAAAACATCTCACAAATGTTTTCAGTTACTAGAAAGTAGATTTGATTTTCTAAGGTAGTGGTTTACAAAATTTGATGTACTTCAGAATCACCTGAAGGGCTTATTAAAAAAAGATGACTGGACTCCCCCCCCAACACACACACACCGAATTTCTCATCAATACCTCTACAGTGACAGCAGGGGTTTGTATGCCAGCCTCATCCGTAGGTGAAGCTGAGGCTGCGGGGAAGGGGACAGCGCAATGGGAAACACTTCCTAAGTTATGCGAAGTATCCATTTGCCAGGCTCACAGCTTTGATAGCTTTGAAATATCTATTCCCTATTTTCCACCCTGTCTCTCATTATGATACACTTTCTAGAATAACCAACCATGCATCTCATGCAATATCGTTTTGATTCTACAGATCATGATTACAGGTGACTACACACTTCTGATCTCTGCTAATCAGAACATTTCGTTGTGACTTCCTTCCTCCGTCTCTCTCTCTCTCCCTCCCTTCTCTGATGTATTGCTACATTTCTCTACCATTGCTGTTGTTTGAATAAATTCAGTACCCTAGTGATCTGCTATCCAAACTTTTTATTCTCCTAGCGAGTCACAATGACTTTTTTGTTATTTACTGCTGAAAATATAATGGTCCTTTTCATTTCTAGTCAATGTATTAGTTTATTTCTCTTAAGGAGTTAAAATCATGTGGAACCAGATAGTAAATCACTAGGATTTGGTGTATAATTAAGCTAACTTATGAAAACCATCTCTGATTACCATTCAGAAACTATGCATCTAATAGAAGAACTTAAAAGAAACAAATGTTTTTCTTGACTATGGCTGTCTAAGGTTGCCATGCTATCTGGAGACCTGGACCCAATGTCAATGTCTGGAAGGAAACCAGTCATAGGAGCCATAGGGCCATTTCAGAACAAGATATTTGTGTTTCTTTAGTAACCAAGATAGCCTCCGTGTCTTCTGGAAGCTCACTTTCTTCTCACTTTGAGGGTCTAAGGTGGCAACTCTTCCCAGTTTGACCAAGACTATTCTGGTTTTAAAAATGAAAGTCCCATGATTCAGGAAACTTCTCTGTCTTGTACAAGCAGAGATAACTGTCCAACTTCCATGTATGTCCACTGTTAAAGCAGTGATTCCCATCCCCTTCTTAGGGAAAACTATGGCCCTTCAAAATGGAAGCTAAATAAGTAAACCCAGTGGTCCTGGTTTCAAGAGACCATAATAGGAATAAATATATCCTGCCATTAAAATATCTAAGTGAACCCCCACATAATATTATGTTTAACATTGTTGATCTGTGCCATATATTTTAAGTTTTTTTTAACCATACTGAAGACTAAACTTCATAAATTGCCTTTTCTGATTCAATATTTGTTTGTCAGATTTGAAGAACTTTGTTCTGATATGTCAACACTAAACTGTGCAGAAACTGAAGATGATGTATTTTCTAGACTCTTACTTGTGTCCTTCCTTTTCATTAGCTAATTCACCTTGACATATAAATGGCTGGTATCAACCCTATGGCGGTATTTGCTATAATCGAAGAGTCCTCTGAACTTAATCTCAAGGAAATTTCTTACTGAAATTATAAATCATGAATTGACCTGAACTGAACCAATGCTCATTTTGAATAACACTGTTTAGGAAATGTGTTGCACTGTGTTCTGATCTAGTTATCATTTAACCAGATATATCAGGGCCTCTCAAAGAGAGCAGAGCATATGTTATTCAACACTTTTCTGTTCGATGAAGAAAAACATGCCAGTGAGGAGTATAGAACTTTGAGTATAGGTCTACTGTTGGGTATAGAATCTTTGGACAAGTTTGGGTGAATATTTCTCCATTTATCCATCACCTCTGGGTTAATGTAAAGCAGTGGCTGTATTTCAACCAGCAATGTCTCCTTCCCCTCTTTTCTAATTGCAAAAAGATTGCTGCCATCCTTTCAAATTCCCAGGTTTGAAAACTGAGTCTTCCCTCTATGTCCACAAATCACCTAGTCTTATAAATATCTTTTTTTTAAAGATTTATTTATTTATGCATACAAGCTGGGGTACAGGTCAGAGGCCTGGGGTGGTGAGGGGGCTCACCAGAAACATAGTGGGAAGAACAGGCAGATCGGCAGAAATGCGCTGCTGAAGGGAGCAGCGGGTGAGGCAAGAGAGGTCCGCAGAGCCATGTGGGAATCTCCCCTGGCTGGGCGACGAACTTGCATCGCATTGCCGGCAGCTCCACAGCGCAGTGCTTGACCGCTGCACCACCAGGGAGGCCCGTCTTATAAGTATCTTATGGTAACCACTCTAGTATTATTATCCTGTTCACACTACAACCTCCTATCTTGGGGTGTTCCCTTGTTTCTCTACCCATAATCCATTGTGACATTATCACAATACTAATATTTCTAGAACATGCTAAAATTATTGACTCAATTAGCTCTCGGGTAAAATAGTATATGTAAAACAATATATGTAAAACAATTGTCATTTATAAGATATTGGCAATAGTAATAAAAACT
Source organism: Scalopus aquaticus (assembly GCA_004024925.1). Classification (NCBI taxonomy): domain Eukaryota; kingdom Metazoa; phylum Chordata; class Mammalia; order Eulipotyphla; family Talpidae; genus Scalopus; species Scalopus aquaticus. The sequence continues at coordinate 385,334 of PVIJ01000003.1, forward strand.
AAAACTGTATTTTTGCAGCAGTTCTAATCCAAATCCCTTCTTGAAATTGGAAACTGGATGTTTTCTTCACTGTATACAACACATTTCTTATCTCCATGTAGTATTTTGCTACAGAACTTCTGGGAATTTTCAGGAGTCAGCAGCATGTGGTACATTTTGATTTACAGAGAACAATAAGCTGGTGGTAATGGAATCAAGCTCCCAAGATCACTTTCCTTTTTTTTGGTAATGAAGAACTCCACAGCTGCTAGTCTAATGAATTAGCCCAGCACAGAGTCCTAATTTTTCCATGTGTTTTTTTTCTCTTGAAAATCTACTTTATATCATTTAAGAAAATCACATACTAAAAAGGCAATACCATACAAAATTTATTGTGACAAAACTTAACTATGAAAATAAATATTTATAAAAATGAATAAATCTGGAAGATTTTAGACAAATGTGAATTTCAATAATCAAAAAAGCAGAGCTGCAGAGCTTCAGACTATGTTAGACATTCCATGGAATAGTGAAGTTCCTCCCTGAAGTAGTTTAGAATAATTTGGGGCATAAAAATTATTAGCGGGAAATAGAAGACAATCTAAAACCAAGGGCTGAAATGCACAGCACAAATATAATTGCTCTAGGTCATTTGTAGAAGGTGAGATAAAAGAGCCTTTAGCAGTCTCAGAAGTGGTTATTTTGAAGTGGGTATGGCTTGCTGTAAATCATGATTTGAAGATAAAAAGAGGATAGGTAGAAAATAGCAGAAGTGTTACAATTAAAGGAAAATAAGTGGGCCAGAAAGAAGATAGCACTTGGTGTTATGGGAAAGAAAGAGAGCATGACAAACTGAGGTTTGAAAGATGGATAAAATTTACCAGGAAGAAAATTAAGAAGGCATTTCAGAGGAGGGGGTATGAATAAAGAGCCGTGAAAGGGACTTTCACTTAGAGCATCACCAGATGTGGACAATGCCCATGGCATCATGGACAATGCCTGTGATGATAAGAGAAGGCTTAGAAGTATGATTTCTTTTTAAATCCCTCAGCAATATGGCTACCAGATTTATTAAATAGAAATCATGATACCCAGCTTATGCCTTCACCTTGCTCAGCTACTGATGGTGCTGTAGGAAAGGCAGGACCATCGAGTGTTCAGAGTCTGGAAAATGCCAGACTAATAGAGTAGTCTACTGAAAGTACATCTAAAACATCAGTTCAAAGGCAACACTCAAGGAGGGTGAAGTGGTAATAGCAGGTATGTCCCTACTTACAATTACTTCCAGTGACCCATTGAGAAACTTTATGCTGTATAGCCCCATGACTTAAAGGCTCTGGTCCTCAAAAGTAACATGCTTTTGACAGGGTCCCATAGAATTAAAAGTATGACTGACCACTAGGCGCTTTGAATTCCCTAAATCACATAATCAGGACCAATAGATAAGAAGTAGAGTATCCATTGTTGCAAGGACAAGGAGCCTAATCATCAGGAAGAATTATCCTATGTGTTCTTGTCTGTGTCTTGGTAATTACTTCTGCAATTATTACTGTAATTGGTCAGGTTCAGTAACTTAGATCTCAGAAGGCCATGATGACAAGATATTTAAGGACCACAGAGATAGGAATTTGGGTCACACCTCCAGGAAAACCACCAATTACAGCAGAAGTGGTAGCTAAAAATGAAAGAACATAGAATGGGTAGTGAAGGAGAGGATGGCATGTATCATTTATGCATTCAAGACCAAATGAGTGCCTGCCTGATGGTGCAAGGGGTTAAGTCTCAGCCTATGAAGCTGTCAGCAGCTACTGCAGCATGAGTTCGATCCCCGGCCAGGGAGATTCCCATATGGCACAGCAGACCTCTCCTGTCTCACCCACTGCTCCCCTCAGCAGTGTATTCAGTCAGTCAGCTTGTTTTGCTCCCCACTCTGTCTCTGGCGAGTTCTCTCACACACACCCACACCTCTGTCCTACACACCAATTCTTGTATGCATAAATAAATAAATATTTTTTTAAAAAAACACCAAATGAGTAGTGGAAGTTGGTCCTGCTGACTCCATCTTCTAAGTTTATTTGTAAGAGAAGCTGCCAGAATTGTAGATGATCTGCTCCAGATCTTAAAACTGAACATCACAGTGGATGGATGTTGGTAGATATGGAAAAATATTGTTAAATCATCCTCCAAAAAAGGAATTGCCACTCAAAAGAACACTCATTTTATGTCTAGCTCAGTTCAGAGCACCACCTTGAGCAAGGTCATACTCTTCCCAGGTTGTTAATACCTGATCCCCAAGCAAGGCATTGGCATAAGGACCTGCCTATCTCGACCTCATGTAGGCCAACTTTAATGGATATATTTTCTCTGTGTTGCTTTACTGTTTTGTGGAGGATTTGTTGGGATGTGCTGCAATTCAGCCTCTCCCTCCGACCGGTAATGACCCTTCTTCTTTCATCCTGTTACAAAAAAATGTCTTGCATCCCAGACGCAACATAAGATAACTGACAAATATATTCAAGAGTATGAAACTGGGTTTCTAGGGATATGTTGAGACTTATGTTCTTCCAGGAATGAGATCTCACTGTTAATTAACACTTGCATTTGCACACAATCAACCAGTAGGCAGTAATAATTAAAAGACTCTTGCTCAAGAGAACTTGAGCTTGAATCCTGACTCTACCACCCCCTAGATCAGTGATAATAAGAATTGGGGACCATTCTCTCCCTGTTCCCCTCACTCCCACCAGGAGACATCTTATAATATCTGGAAGTATTTCTGCTTCTTACCAGTGGAAGGCGATGCTATTAGCATCTAATGGGTAGAGATATTGCTCAACATTTTAAAATGTACAGGACAGCATGCACAGAGATGAAATCCCATCCAAAATGTCAACAGTGTTAAGACTGAGAAACCCTGCCCTAGATGAATAATTTCGTGGGAACTACCTATTGTTGATGTATTCGTTTCCTTTTATTGTTACAACTTACAAATTGGTGGCAAAATTTATTCTCTTACTTTATTCTCAGGCTAGAAGTCTGCAATCAGTCTCACTTGTCTTACATAGAGCTGCTGGTAGGGCTGGCTCCTTCTGCAGGCTCTAGGGGAGAACCTGTTTCCTTACCTTTTCCATCTTGAGAGGTCAACAGGATAATGGTCCTTTTCTGCACCATTGTAATGTCATGTCTTCTACTCTGGATCTCTTGACTCTGCTGTTTTCCTCTATAAGGACCCTTGCAATTACTTGAAGACCACCTGGATAACCAAATAATTTCTCCATCTCAGGACCCTTAACTTAAGCACATGGGCAGTCACTTTGCTATGTAAGGCAGCATTATCACAGCTTTCAAGGGTTAGGAAACTAACACTACTGGGATCATGCTATTACACTAAACCTTAGTTTTCTTATTTGTAAAATGGAGATAATGAGAGTAACTGCCTCCTAGAGTTATGGGGGTAAGAAAGGGACTATACGGATAGCTCTTAGCAGACTAGCACAGCACATAGGAGCTACAGCTAGCATCATAGGGTTTATATAAGGCTGTGCAGACACAGTGTACACACTATTTGGGTCCTAGCATGCTGGCCAGGACCAACAGAATATCATACACTCTGGAAAGCACAGAAAGTGCATCCATATTTTCAGGGTATTTCTAGCTTGCCTTTGGCTTTGGCAGAGTGAAAGATTTCAACTGGTACATCTTATTACATGGGTGGTCGAGTTATTGAACTCTATTGACAAAGGACTGGATTTTCCAGCATGATGGAACTTCATTAAAATTCTGCAGAGACTGAAAATTCAATAATCTTTCTCACAAAGCACTGCAAGAGCAGGGCTGATTAGGCAATTTCTTTCTCATTCCATTCCTTTTGCTAAAAGCATTGTTACTTCTTGTTTGGTACAAAAAGACAATCATTAAATGAGCATTCGCTATAGGTGATTAAGCGGAAAGTTTTCAAAGATGCACTGCCTTTCTCAAGACCTAATTGAGGGCTTGAAAGGGGAGGGGAGGGGAAAAAAATAAAACAAAATTCCATTACCATATTCTGACCTAAAATAGAGAAAGCATGAAACTAATAAATACTTTGCACTTTATTTTTTTTAGACCTTGAACGCCTTCCTTGCTTCTTCGTCATTCACCAACCAATTGCCTTCTCTCCTCTACTGCCTAAACCTCTTCCTACTCTCCTACACATCCCTTGAAGAATTAAATTGCGCTGGACATAGTACACAATTGTGCCCAATGGACCTCACTTTTCCCTGATTATATCTGCCATAATGATTGAATTGAAAACAGATAATTCTAAATACCTATCTTTTTATCTACACTTGTATCTAATACCAGATTAGATTATGAAGAAGATTTAGAAACGAGAACGACTTTCATGTAAGTAACATTTTAGGATAAGACCAAGGAACTTACCCCATTTATTCACATATAATATCTCTACTGCCATCTCTCCTTCTAAACCTCCCCTTCTCTTTTCTCTAGTTTTATATCTTGGCCAAAACAGATTTTGTCACAATAACTTTCTCTGTGGAACATAACCTAACCTGGCTTTGCATGAGGACAGAGATTTTGTTTTTATTATTTTGTTTTTAATATTTTGTTTTTAATATTTTGTTTTTAATATTTTGTTTTTAATATTTTGTTCAGTTTAATATTTTGTTCAGTTATTAAATTTTTGTTTAATATTTTGTTCAGTTTTTAATATTTTGTTCAGTTAAATATTTTTAATATTTGTGATCTATGTAAGTACTTAGAAGAGTGTCAAACACATAGTAATTCAACAAATAATTAGTGAATGGGTGAATGAATGAATGAATGAATGAACCTCCAGAGCAATAACAGTACAATCTGCCTTGTGCAGTTGGCCAATCTCTAACAATAATGTGATGGGGTTATTTAACTTGAGTCATTCTGAAGAAAGAGAAAATATTTATTGAAATCAGCCAACATTATGAGAAAATAAAGCTATATCTGAGATAATTATATTTAAGAAAAACGGAAATTATCTACTAGGTTCTGATGGAAAATTTCCATTCCTAAGAATCTCTATTTTAGTCCAGTTCAAATTCCTACTCTTGTATAATGCAAGTCCTGTTGATCTGCTTAAGCTCAGGTCACTCCGTTTTTGTCCTATAGCAACTGGCATTAGGATGCCACATTTTTATATTGGGCCTTTATACTCAATATTTTATGAACTAGGCTACAGATCGGATTTCAAGTACAAGATCTTCATCCACTCTACTGTAAAAAATACCTTAATCCCAGTCAGTGCCTCTGTAAAATAACTGCTGGAAGTTACTCGTCTGGCCAGTTTCCAGAAGACTCCAGGTGCATTTACTGACCTGAGCACCCTCAAGGTCCTGCCCACTATGTCTGCCTACATCTTTGCCATGGGAAAGTCACCTTATTCTGCTCCTTTTGACAGAAAGAGAAACAGTGAAATTACTTTCTGTCATGTCCCTTAGGACTCCCCAAATCTTTGGTTATATGAAAACTGCAAATTAAAATTAAAAAGTGAGTCCAGATCTTATCTGCAGGTCCCGAAGTTGGTGCCCCTGTGTCACGAACTAGCAGGTGAGGAGAACTACTCTAATGTCGCATAGGAGACAGGCAACCCCATTATGCTCCCTTCCTTCTCAGGAACTCCTGAATGATTCTTTATGGCTTAATAGTGGGTTATATGTGTGTTCTGAGGAAGTGAATGGAAAGGACAGCATGAAAAGAAAAGCAGGAAGAGGCAGGCTTTTCCTTGTGGCAAACTAGATAGTAGCTCATCGCAGGGCAGCTGTATTCACTGTGAGTCAAGACATGAAAATTAAGGCAGGGAAGATAGAAGGGGCTCTTCGGGAGTCATGGAGACTGCTTCTAGGACTGAGATGGTGTCTGAGGCAAGTGGGAAGCCACCATCACTGACAGGCCCTGACTGGCCAGTGTGGAATGCTAGGAGAGCTAAGCTTGCTCTCTCGAGCAGACGCAACATGTCAACTGTAACTGCAGAAGGCAGTTAAGAAATCAGTAATGTGTATTGTGGGTACTGGCAGAACTAGGCCCCAAAGATAACTAATATTTACTTAATTTCATCCAATAACCACAAAACAACAGAATTGGGAAACCTTTAAATTCTAAAGAACTCAAATTTCTTGCCCCTTGTTCTACTCTGTTCTTCTTTCTATATAACTGTGACATCCTAGGCAAAGTCAGAAACTAGGTCATCATTGTATTCTGTACAAGAGCTAATTTGTTCTCTTTATTGATCTATCTTACTTTTCCACTTTGGAATACTATGCCCCCCGGGAAGTTCTCTTCACCATCCTAGAAAGAGCCACTCTCAGCCAGCTTGTGGGAAAGAATCCATTGGAATTCTGGGTAAGACTGGCATTTGAAACAGTAGGGTTCATTAAGTATATTGCTCTCTTCAATGTGGGTGGACATTACCCAATCTGTTGAGACCTGAATAGAACAAAACTATAGAAGGATTAATTTGCTCTCTCTGGTTGACTGAGTTGAGTATCAGTCTCCTCCTGCCATACTTTCTCCTAGTTCTCACGTCTTCGACTTGGACCCAACTATACCACCAGCTTTCCTGGGTCTCTAGCTTTCAGATAGCAGATGGTGGGACACTCAGCCTCCAAATCATATCAGCCAGTTCCTTACAATAAATCTCTTTTTATGTATTATGCATTTATAGATGTTTCTCTGAAGAACACTGACAAATACAAAATGTCATAAAATATTTCTGAATATCTTTCCTAAATATAAAGTACAGATCTTAACACTTTTCCATTACTATTCAGAGGTAATATTATAAGCACTCATTTCAACAGAATGTTCTCAGCCATTTTTATGGTTTTCTGCCTTTTTTCTTAGGCTCAAAGTCATCATCTCCTACTATATCAGGATTCCTACCTCCAGTGGCGATGGAACTGAAAAAGCTACAAAAAGCTGAAATGAAGCTTTCAACTCTACTTAATCTACACGAGATCCAATTCTTTCCTTTATAAAATGAAGCTAATCATTATTGAGAAGTAGAAAAAAAAGGACATCTTAGCACTCATTAGGTATATAAAAATAGTTAATATGATCATAAGCAGCGAATTGCAGAGATAGTGTGTAAAAGAGGAAATGGGGACACAGGGGTAGGTGAAATGGTAAGATAATCTGTTACTAAGAAGTATAATACATTTCATATCTTCTCACTGTGCAATAGTCTTGACTCTACCTGTTAAATCCCAATCACCCTTTAAGGCTCAAAATCTCTACCACAAAGAATCCAAGGTTAAACATGCAAGATCTCTATGGAGAGGTGGGGGGCAAGAGAGCAAAGAACTGACTTATCCAATTTTTGAGAATTTCTATACAAGTCTTTAATGTATAGGATATTTCATCAGGAAGGGAAGACTGAAACACTCCAGCATGAGCTGAAACTATCGTCCAAAAGAGAATTTCTTATTTCTTTTTTTCCAGGAGACCACAACTGTGGTCTAAGAACCTTTCGATGCTTTCCATCAAGCTCATCCAGATTATCTAGAATAATATCCTCTACTTGAAGTCAAATGTTTATGACCACTAAATGCCTCTACAAAATACTATTATATCAACAACTATATTGGCATTTCATAAATATGCCATGGGGATTACAACCTATCCAAGTTGATGCATACACTAACCATCACAACCCTTCATCTTACATCTCCACTGTAGTAGCAACCACATGGATCTAATTTTTGAATTAGGTACATAGTCATATGCTTTTCCTTCGACAAAGAAATTCTTGAAGGCAAAATGTATGAAATACCATGGACCTACCTGGTGGTGCAGCGGTTAAATGCTGTGCTGTGGAGCTGTCAGCAGCGGTGACGCAAGTTCAACGCATGGCCGGGGAGATTCTCACAAGGAACTGCAGACCTCTCCTGCCTTGCCCGCCACTTCCCTCAGCAATGTATTTACATTGATCTGCCTGTTCTGCTCCCCACTCTGTCTCTGGTGGGCCCTCTTGCCGCCCCAAACCTCTGGCCTGTACCCCAGCTTGTATGCATAAATAAATAAACCTTTAAAAAAAGAAAGACTATCATGGTTGACTCCCAAAGAGTTGACATTGGAATTCTGTGCATATATGATTAATTGAATTCCTAATTTCACTTTAATAAAGAATTCTCTTTCCTGGTGACTGAGCTTGCCATAAGTTTGATCTCTGCAGTACATTGGCTAAAGGAGGCAATTATCATTCATTTCTCCATTCTGTTCAGGAAAGTTATGTATGTCCTAAATTAATATCTTTAGAAGATGTATAGTGTGGGTGACTGTGTGTGCCAGACTGATGAAGAAAATAAAACAAAGACAATTTCATTTTACCTTACTTATCTCAGTGGATCACCTGTTGACTTACGTGTTCATACAGATCATAAATTTTAGAACTTCTGTGCATTGTCTTTGAACTGTGAATTCTTCACAGAGGGGAAAGTGAGATGGACATATCAATATTTATTTTAGAAGTTCACATCAAAGGGTCACCATTACTAGAAAGACTTTGATTTAATCTTTTTATATTTCCATTATATCTGTACTACCATCAATAAATAAACAAAAAAATAAGTTACAGGAAATAATTTCTACCTTTAGAAAACACAGAGGGAATCCCACTGTGACCTGGGATATGTTTAAGGTTAGGAAAAGGTGTGATGAATAACAGTCATAAAAAGGCAGACAAACAGTGGAAAATTAGGAGATAACTGATGAAAAGGATGCCTATTTAGAAAGAGATGCAAGTAGGTCCCAGTACTATGTATGAGTATGTCTTATCTCAGAAAGAGAGAAAATAGAAAGAGAAGTACAAAACCATGAACTACTTTTCTGATTCTGAACAAAAGGAGGAATCCAAAAAGTTCAAGGTGGCTCAGAAACAAGCCTGCAGTTCAGGATGGAAGGGTAGGAGAGATGTCACACTGGCGGCAAGGTAGCTAATGGAACCCTTCAGAACAGGGTGTTCTGAAGTATCCAGATGCTTATAGGCCAACAGGGGGACACAACAACTCACTTAAGGGACAGAGATGATGAAAATCAGGATGAATGGAAGCACTTGAAGGGGTTACATTCAGCTGTATAAATGCAAGGCCACTATTGGCCACTGTCCTGAATGGAAATATAGCAAAGATGATTACAGTTGGATGAAGATGAACCCACCTTGATTCCCTCTGGTAGACAGGGTTCAGGAACAGGTGGACTAATAAGGGAAATAGACCAGGGCTCTTGGGGAGGAGAGGTAGAGCCAAAAAAATGGTGTGTGTATATTTGGTGGGGTGGGATTGCAGTCATGCCTGCTCCTGAAAAATGGCTACAGGCAAGACAGGAATCCAGAGAATTCATTAAGGGAGAAGGATTCTGACTGAAGAGCTGAGCTACGCATTGGCTAACTGGGTCATAGGTAAGCCCAGTTCCAATGCAATCCAAGCCCCTCTGTTCCCCATTGCCCTCAAATGGCAAAGTGACTTGGAGAACCATGACTGAGTGTGAAATTATATTTTCCTTTATACTCACCGTGAAAAAGTCTAAATTAGGACAGAAAATGTAAGAAAGAACTAGCTTCATTCAATGAGTTTAAATCCCCTGACCAAAATAAGTAATTTTTCTCATTACTAAAAGTCCTTACTTATGAGAGTGCTAAACCATTCATGCCGATTTCTGAGATCCAAGAGTAAAAGGAAGGTGTAAGCAGATAGGTCACAAACAAATGTGGTTCTGTGGCTGATTGCCTGGTGAGATTATTGTCAATTTGCAACAATCCATTCACTTAAAAGGTGGTTTATGAGCACTTTGCTTACAGGAATCATTATTTCAGTTTTAAACGTGAGCTCACAAAGAAAAACTCCTACCAGATCTACCTCCTTTCATTTTCAGATCATTTTGATCCTGGTAAACTAGAGTAGAGTTCTGTTTAGAAATAAAGTTTTTTTGTTTTTTTTTTAATTTTAACACAGCATTGACATGGTGTCTCCCTTGAAATGCTTGTGGACAAGATTGGATAAATAGCACAATTAGTGGCTTAGTACACTGTAATGACTATACTCAGTGAGTAGCAATAGATTGATATAAACATAGGAGGTCACTGATGTACTGTTAGCTTTGGATTTGTTCTATTCAATGTTTCTTAATTGATTATGATACTAATAAGTATATTAGCAACTTTTACTTGGTTTTTCCAGATGATCTGGGGTTGCATGTTCTTTCTCCTTTGCACTTCTCAAAATTCTGTACGATAGATATTAATATCATCTCCCTTTTAAAGGAGGAAACTAAGAATCAGAGATTTTCAATGACAGCAGACTAGCAGAAGTGGCTCATGTGACCTGTACTTTATAAATCCTGGAGAAATTTTAGAAATGAAATTAAGACATGGATCCCAGCAACTGATGACAACAGTAACATTATAAAAAACCTGTGGAAAGCTCTGGGCTATACTTTTTTTTTTTTAAGATTTATTCATGCATATAAGCTGAGGTGCAGACCAGAGGCATGGGGCAGCGAGAGGGTTCACCAGAGGCAGAGTGGGGTGCAGAACAGGCAGATAGGCGGAAATACACTGCTGAGGGGAGCAGAGGGCGAGGCAGGAGAGGTCTGCTGCGCCATGTGGGAATCTCCCTGGCAGGCATCGAACTCACGTCACTGCTGCCGACAGCTCCACAGCACAGCACCTAACCGCTGCGCCACCAGGGAGGCCCTGGGCTATTCTTGGTTGGGAAATCTAGTGAAAGGTAGAAAATGAAGACTGGAGCAGAAGTGGATGTTTCATGCTGTCTGCCTGCAGTGTCTTGAAACAATCGCTAGCCAGCACCTTATTGAAGAAAGCTGCAACAGTAAACCAGACCTTCGGTGCAGGCTTCTAAGGGCTAATAGGGAGCTCCAGAACCCTGCAGGACTGAGGAGTTGATGAAAGTTGGTGCTATTAGCCAGTTTTCCACAGGCATTCACTTGCCACCCCTTCACATCAACACCTTCAAGGTGTGTGTTCTACTGCAAGGAAATGGCCTCCTTTCATTGCCTTTCCAAGCTTTAGAAGATGAAATCATGACCAAAAGAATTACTTGATGAAGTAACAACAAATGGGAATAGTCTCTAGCACTTGGAGTTTTCAGTCCACAGATTTAGCTCTTCCCTTTCCTTAAATTCATTAGGGTCTAACACAGATGTTAGTTTTTCCCTAATTTCTTCAACAGATCATATCACCACTCAGAGTAATTGATGCCCCCAGGCATATGAAATCACAGACTCTAATAACTAGATATGAGAATAGTACAGTTATGCACACAGCGACTCAGATTATGTATATGCCATCACAAGTAAATGTATTAAAGGAAAGATGATCGCACTTTCACCATTTTTGTGCCACATTATCCTGAAGGACTTAGCCATTACAATAAGGTTTTATAAAAAGACATAATTACATGAAAAAAGAATTAAATGTGTTCCTAAATATAGAAGAAATAATTGTTCACATAGAAAACCCTAGTACATGTTCAAAATAACTAAAACTAGTAAATAAATGTAGCAATGTTACAGGATACAAATGTAATACAAAAAATCAATAATGCTCTTAAACATTATAAAAGATGGAATGTAAAATTACATTTTATAGTGCTATAAAACATGATATCTAAGAACAAGTTCAACAAAGATATCTAAGACCTCACCACTGAAAGTCACACAATTTTACTGAAAAAAAAAATAACCTAAGTAAATGGAGAGATATGTCATCATCATGAATAATCTGTGGCAATTCACCCCCAAATGACCTATTGATCCAGTGCAATCCCAATAAAAATTCCAATAGGCATTTTATAAGTGCTTCCAAACCATTCTAAATCTTATGTGGAAATTTAAAAAAGTCTCAAAGAACCAATGCAGTGTTTTTTAAAGAGCACAGAGTATTTAAAATATCTCATTCCAAGACTTAACTATATAGTTGATAATCAGCACAGTTGAACTTTTGTCAGAGAGGGAGAAGCAAATAGTTCAAATGAAAGATATTAGAATAAAAATATAGAATCGCTTCATCCAAAGGTGCCAAGACATTTTATGTGGAAAGGAAATTTCTTTTCAACAAATGATGTTGGGTCAATTAAATATTTGAATAATAAAAAGTTACAACGATCCTTACTTCACACTATGAATAATAATTAATTTCAAATTGATTATAGATATAACTGTAGAATCTAAAGTTATAAAGTATATGGAAGAAAACTTGGATTCCTGAGAACTTATGCTTTAAAAATTTTCCTTGGATAGAAATCAAAAAGCATTAACAAATGTTACCTCAATAAAACAAACAGATAAATAATAAATTCCCATTAATTTTGTAACTGAAGCTTCAAAAGCCAAAAAGCATAAACAATAAAAGAGCACACTAAGCTTCATTTATCGAAATTTAGAGCATTTGTTCTAAAGGCAACACTGAGAAAACAAAGTCAAGCTGCAGAATGAGAAAAATAATTATCACAAAAATATCAACCAAAAGACTTACAAGAATATATAAAGATTAGCTACAACTCAATTAGCTAAAAAATTCTAATAAAAATGCAAGCAAAAATGAACAGCTACATCACCAAGAAAGGTAGTCAAATAGACAGAAATGCACATGAAAGACATTTAACATCATTAGTAATCAGAGAAACACAAATTAAAACACAGTGTCAACTAGAATTCCTAAACACTTCTGAAAGATATTTGCAGTGGTTAATCATTATGGAAAAAGGATGGGCAGCTTCTTGAAACATGAAACATAATAAATATGATAAAACCAAGGGATTCCACTTCTAAATACCTACCCAACAGAAATAAAATAGAGATTCACTAATACTTCACACAAATTTTTCAATCACATTTTTCTAACATTCCAAATTGAAAAACAGTCAAACGCCCATTAATAGGTGACCAGGTAACCAATCTGTGGCATAAGAGTACAATGAAATGCTGCTCCACTGTAAAGTGAAATTATTGATACACACAACAATGTGAATAAATCTCAGAGTAATTATGCTAAGACACAAGACAAAAGAGTATGTAAGGTAGTGTTTTATTTGCATGACATTCTAGAAAATGCAAACAAATTTATTTTGGTGGTAAAGCAAGTCTGTGGTTGCTTAGGAAGCAGGGGAAGACTTACTTTATTACATAAAACACTATATATCTATTAACTGAAAAAGAAGTAAACCTGCAACTACATATATATATATATATATATGAATATAGTATATATATGTATATATAGTATATATATACATATATATACACACACATACATACATATTCATATTTTCGTATCATGAACATGAATGTGGTTCTGTCAATCTTTTTTGAAAATAAAATTGTAATGTAAAGTGCATGTTGTGATAATTCAATGAATGTGCATTCTGTGAAAGGAGTCCCACTGTTGAGTAAATTAACACATCTATAACTCATATATATATTTTTTTTTATATATATTCTGGTGAAAGCACAGGCTCTTAGACATGGGTAATCTCCAATAGGAGAAGGTTTATGCAGCTTTTTCTAGTCCTATGTGATTATGAAACCTATTTTTCACAGAAAATCCCATGAGTCCTCTATTGGAGCTCCCCTCTGGGAAATTCATGGAATCTTGGGTCATATTGAGGCCCAGGGGTACTGAGGGACCCCGAGGTTCTTCTACTCAGGAAAAAACTGATATCGGAGTCAGTGTAGGTGGGTTAAAAATGAAGCTTTATTGTAGTGAGAGTGCACACTCAGGAGGAAGTGTGGGCAGATTCAGAGAAGAATCCCCCTTTGGGTCTTAAAGCTGCTGGTATAAACCCTTGGTTAGTTTGAGGGGGCACAAATGGGATCCTGAATGAGATTTGACCACTTTGACTTAAAAAAACGGACAGGAATTCAGAGGTAGCGGTACTAAGATTTGGCCAATTTGTTTAACAAAAATACCAGACCCTAACCTTCTGTTAGATTAGAAAGTTTTACAACTAGTGGTGCCCATGTGTGAGATAAAATAATAGGGTTTGAGTCAAACTAATAGGGTTTGAGTCACTTTGTTCTGAAATGTGCACAGCTGTTTTTCAGAAATACAGAATTTAGCCATTGTGCTAAATTCCTCTTCTACTTCAATGTCAGCCCATGGTGGATGTGAGTATTCTTGTTGGTCCTCTTGCTCTATATTGAGAAAATATCCAGAATAATGAAAATAACTGAAATAAAATTATCTGAGGATTTAAGAATAATTAAATAAGAGGGGGAAAATTAGTAATTAGAGGATAAGTGTCCACAGGGTCTATCTGGTAGGTATATGAGAAATGTTTGGATTGGCTGGAGTTTGGAGGTAAGACTGAAACCAGTGGGGAGAAGTTAAAGCATTAGTTAAGCAGAAAGATTTTGCAAGTCAGAAAGAGCTCTGTGTAAGTAGAAATGGAATAGATTATCTTGACAGGTGAGTCTCTCACCACAGGTGGAATGATCCATTCGGGAGTTGAATAACACTTTGCAGAAACTGTGAACAATAAGGGCTTTCAGGAAGTAATGATGATGTGTTAACTAACCATCAGACTCTTCTCAATCCTCAAATTCTATGATTCTAAGTAGATTCTGTCCATGTACCAATAAACTCACAGCTAAGTATCATTTCTGGGATTCCAAGACCTCCCATGTTTCTGAGAGCTTCAAATAATACTTCAAGACAGTATTCTCTAAAAAATTCTTTCTCACTGAGTACTTATGCTCTGCAATGTTCTTGTGACTGATCACTACGTCATGGTAGCGGAAGAGAAATTTCAGAACAAGAGTCTTGAGCCTGTGTCCTAGCTTCCATGTGTCCTAGCAGAAAAGGTTCAAATTTTAATTACCAAAAGCTAAGACAGCTAATTTTGTAATGTATAAATAAGGGAATGATATTTGCTAAAATCCAGGTCAATTCTAGATACTGTATTTATATTATGTGTTTATTTGAATCTCAGGAAAAGAGGGAGTTTCATAACCTGTAAAAAGATAACAACGAAGGTACAGAGGTGTTAAATAAATTGTTCAAAGAAACATAGCCAAGAAAGGCATGCTGTTCTCATTACATCACTTTGTAAAATTCTTTTAGCCTTGTTCAGAACGGCATTGCCCTCCTGGATTTTAAAACATCTAGTTCATTCATGCTCTGTTTTATTTACCATCATCATCATTATTTTAGTAGTAGTAGTAGTAGTAGTAGTAGTAGTAGTAGTAGTAGTAGTAGTATCATCATATCATTATTATTTAACTCTTGCTTGAATTGGTCATAAAGGAATCTATAGTTTAACTATAAATAAATGGTACTTCATCTATCTTTTGTTTACTACTTGAACCTCAAATTTGTAGGACTGCTATTTCAATAAATAATAATATCTTTCAGAAAGAAGGTACTGTGCTACATATTTTTTTAAAGGACATCTACTGTCTTCCCGGATATTTGATTTTTTTTTGAAAGTCAGTGTGAGCTGTTTAGTAAGTACTTCATATCAGTCAATTCCCTTAATAATCTTAGGTGCCTGTCTAGCTGATTTATAAATGTGCAAATTTTCCAAGTTCTGTATTCCCTCATTGTGTTGTTGCCAATAGCTATTTGGAAAGGATTTCATTATATCCTGATAGTCCAAATTTGTTTGCTTCATTTTTCCTGTTAAAACTAGACTCAAAATAATGAGTGTGCTTGCTCAGCCATTTTAGAATCATCGTCAGTTTCATACCCATCCTTAGTGATTAGGAGCCTTTATTTCCCTCAGTCTCTCTATTTCCCTAGGCACATTTATAAAAGACTTCTTTTGTTGTCTTCAACCTACTTTAGCCCCACACATTTCACCACCTTTATCTTTTTTCCTACCAAAATGATGTAGAAACTTATGTAGAATATTTTTACTCCATGCTCTCCTTTTAGGAATGTCAAGCAAGAATTTTGCTCTCTGATCAGTCCTCTGTGATACCACATTGAATGTGTCATGTAATTAGCATTGCTGGTTTTCAGAAGAATTGAAGCACTATCCTGACAATTTGGGCTCAAGATCCACTTCGCCTGAAACGTCTACATAATTGCAACATATGTGGGTGCTGTAGAGTTTCTTTCTGCCTGAATTATTCAAATAATTGCTTTAATCCTCTTCTTTGCTTTATGTATAGAGACACAAACACAAAGAAAGATCTAGGGAATGAAAGCACCAAAGGAAGTTTGTGTAGGATCTTTATTCTACTAGGAGCTATGTCCTTAATATCTCCTCTTCTGAAAGGAAGGACCCTTGGGTCACTGCTCTACACTTGTCTGGTATGCTCCTATTTTGAGTAATCTTCAGTGTGGATTTCTGTTTAGCTGTCTAAGACTCAAACTGTTCTCACATAATTCAGGGTATTATTTTAGCTATCTTTGACATATATCTTGGATGAATCATAATATCTACAGGCAGAGATAAAAGAAGCCTAGAAATATTAACCAAGATATTAACCAAGCCTCTGCTACCAACATTTTACAGATGTATTAACTGAACATAAAAGGATGCAATAATTTCTATAAATTCTCATCAAGGATCGGTGCAGAGGCAGGACAAAATGCACATTATAAGTTAAGAAAACAACACACAACTGAAACTGGTCCTATATGAACTTAATTATGTTTCCTCCAAATGCTTGTAACATAAAGCATTGGCTCAGCCATCGAGAACATGTTTTAGGGAAAACTGGGATGAATGACACGAGATGCACACCATCTCCTGTACTCTGACACTTCTGGGGGGCAACAAGGGCAGAAAAAAATAATAGGAGGGACTACATCTTTCCTCTATAAATGGGGTGGTGGAGACGGCCTGATCTACATTCTCATTATCTTCCCCATTCCCTGTGCAAGAAGCCACCTCTCAGCTAAAACTAGAACCCATGCAACTCCAATTTTGGAAACTTCCAGATCAAAATTTAGCTTGTACATGGCTAGTTCCCATAGCTGTGGGAAGAGGAAGGGCAGGCAGAGCTGCCAGTCCAAGGCTCTGGCTATGGGAGTCCTCTCTGTTTTTCTCTGGTTTCCATAGAATGTGCCCTCTTTCCATCTCCAGTTTTATTTTCTGTTCAAAGAAAATCGCTCTCCTACCTTCTTCCCTAGGTGCCTTTTAAGGGTGTGTGCATGTTTGTGTGTCCACACATTTTTCCTTTGCAACCCAGCTGCAGGTGCCCAAGCAAATGCCTGGATGTTACCCCTCCACGGAGCCCTTCAACATGGAATCCCTGAGGAAGGAACGCCGACAGTGAACGTTACCCACCACTAGAGAGCAGCCAAGGCCAACATTTTCCTGGCAGAAGACTATTTCCTAAGTTATTTCCAAAGGATCCAGGTTCTTTTGGTCTTTTCTCCTTCACCTTCAATCTTTCTCTGAGCAAAGCTGTTGATCGGTTTCTTTCACAAGGTAACATTCCATGTCTCTATTCAGAGGCTATGGAACCAGTGAAATCTCTGCTAATTCAGCAAGTCATTGTCAAAACCTTTGTTCTTGAAACCCACATTCCTACTCCATCAAGATAATCAAAGTGATCTATTACACTATAAAATGTTAACAGTGGACTCATTTTGCAGCTAAAAAACAAACAAAAAAATCCCCATACATTCATGAGGCAACAAAAGTGGATCCTGCTTAGAAGAGCTAACAATACACACACCTCAGTACAGTTCTAAGCACACCCTTAGATGTGGTTCATTCCTATGGACAAAATGACTTTTTTGACATGAATGAAAATGGCAATTGTGTCTCACATAGGCTGACTTTCAAAGTCCAGTAGGTCCCTGCCTACATTATTTAACTTTGTTTAGTGAACCATAAAAGAAAATAACTAATGTTGGTTAGCCTGACATGGTGCAGGAAGAATCCTTAGCCTTCCAGATTGAAGGGAGAAAGAAATTCTAGAAGAAAAAAGTGACTGAAGATTTGGGACTGTGGACTCTGAATTCAGTTTTAGCTTTACACTTGAATAGTGTCTCTGGAACTTGCTTGATGGCCACCCCTGGCTAATGACTTAAACTCTCTCTGAACCTACTTCTTCCTCTGTAAGGTCAGGGTTATAACTTTTTATCAAGGAGGGTTGTTAGGAAGATTAAAGGAAATGATGTCTGCAATGCATTTAATGAAAGATTAGCAATTTTTGTTCAAAGGATTTATCATGTGGGAGGCTCTCAGCTGACTTCTTCTTGCCTTATTCTACTGCCATATTCTGCTTTGGTTTCATATATCCCATTTTATTTTAATTTTGTTAAATATTTATGGAAAAATGTGCTGCATATCAGGTACAATTTTGATCCTCAAGATGTTACAATGTAGTTTAAGAAAGAGAAAGTAATAGGAAGGAATGAAATTTTAAAAAGATATTCCTTACAACATTTGATTCTAAAGGGAACATATCAGACAAAAGTTGTATACTGTCAAGATTACTCTCAGGGGTCCTGAGTACACACAAAGTCCACCTCTGCATACGTGAGTTCTTTTTTTTTAAACTCTATTATCTAATGTTTCTTTATAGACTAAATTAATGCTCAGTGGCATCCTTGATAGTGGTATCTCTAATCACTTGCTTGATCACTTGGACAAGAGGAACACATCTCAGTCATGATGGAGAACTCTTAAACCTATTCACACATTCCTTTGGAGAGAATCACCAATGATGTTAAGTGTTTCAAGCTTTCTGTGTCCAGTGCCTGCTAATACAGATGACGCCGTGCAAGCATTGCCAAGTGTCTTCAGTTGCTCTGTCCCCAGCAATGCGACTCTGCTCTAAGTGTAAATGGAAGCTCAACCCACATGTTGTTAAAGCATAAAGTTCCACTTACAGCCCCCACATTAATTTAGGGCAGATCCTCAGACTTGGACTTAGAATTTTTTAAATTTAATTTAATTTATATCTTTTACATTATTGTGTATTCCCCATAGATTCCCCACCACAGCTTGCTCTTCTGTCAGCCCTCCAAAGGAATTTAATAAACAGAGAAAGGGAATGGGGAAGACGTGGAGGGCTGAGGGAAGAGCAAGACTAAAGACAGTGACAAAGAGGAGAAAGCAGCATTTATTGACTAACTTTTATATAACCTAATGAGACACGCTGGCTCTTCTAATTTGTTTTATTTTCTCCACAAGCCTGAAAGGTTTAAAGAATCTTCTTCATGCAAATTGAAGAAATTCAGAACTGGATTTGAATGAGACTAAGGATGTCACAAGTAAGCAACAAAACCAATACTTATACTCAGATTTGTAGGATTCCAACATGTGTCCTTAGTACCACATTGCCAGAGGCATAAGATGCATAATTACAGAGGAGGAGATCCTGAATAATAGAAAAACTAATGCATTGTCTCCCTGAGAGACAATGAATGAACATTTTAATAGGATTTTTCTTTTTATTAGAAAGGACTTATTATATTAGACACATTAAAATGATCACCCCAAATTGTTGATAGTTTTTTTGTGTGTGTGTGACTGGGATTTGTTTGCAGGAGATTACGAATCTGCAAACAAGTTTGTTCACGCGTTTAGGAAAGAAAAATCTGAAGCTAAAGAGATTTTAAAATCACAAGCTAGTTAGAAAATAATAGGTGATGAGTGTAAATGAAGCTGTGGATGAGAAAGGAACCTAGTTATTATGAACATATAAAATGTCCAAATGTTACTGTACTCATCTGCTTGAAATAAGAGTATTTCCTTCCCAATGCTGTTCTGTTCTATGATTAACTAAAGCTGCTCCAAATCTAAACTGCTGTCCAAGTAGTTAAAATCTCTTTTTTCAAGACATAGCTCAAAGCCACTTCTTCCTAGTAGTCTTATTGAATCCCTGAGAGATAAAATTCACCTCTTATTTCCTTGAATTCTTAAGGGCACTTTTGTCTGTATCTGTCTTGGTTATTCATTGATAATTTATATTTCTAACTACATGTAAGGTCCTGGAAGCTAAGATAGATATGATTTATTAGTGCATGCCCACCAAGCCCTGCTTTACACATGATAAGCACTCAAAATATTTGTTGGAAGAATCTGCATGTTTCAAGTGGGTTTGCCTATTTTTCAAATTACACGTCATGTATACGTGTATTATTTTCAGCCTGTTCTTTTTCCATGATTTGTCCCGTGTTCATAACTATAAACATAGATATTCTAACATCCCAGGTGACAAACTATGCTACAGGCCCAGTAAATTTGCTGAATATGGATTTTGAAAACCAGAAATAACTTTAAAAGATTAGCATATATTTAGTGATAGGCAAACATCTGTTGCTAATGATTCAACAGTGATTGTAACTTTAATTAAACCATCTAGTGAAATTTTTGGTCAAACTGGTTCCATAATTTCAGGCTTCAATATACTCTTAATAGTGAGATTTAAAACACAAAATATAGAAAAGCACTGAAACATTGTTATATTGAATAGCAAGATGAAGAACCATACGGGCAAAAATCCAGGTTCACAAGTAAAGTTGAAGGTCAAGGTCCCAGGATTTTGATGAAAACTAGACTGAGGGAATCATAGATTGGCTCCTACAGAGTATGAGTGTTTCAAAGAGCCATACAAGAGTCTGCTGATGGGAGTAAGTACACTGCTTGAAGCTAGGGAAAGGTAGCTTTTTTCACCTGGTGGGTTTTGGGGATGGCTGGGATAGTGTAATGGTGTAATGGCTTTTGGGGGTAATGGCTTTTTTGGTGTAATGGCTTTTTCACCTGGGGGGTTTTGGGGATGGCTGGGATAGTGTAATGGTGTAATGGCTTTTGGAGGGGGGGAAGGAAATTTATTTACAGGACAATTACAAGGAATAGAAAGAACTATGTACAGTCCATTTACATTCTCCAATTGTTAACATTTTACTGTATTTGATTCATCATTGCTCTCTATACAGATAACTGTTTGATGATTTTCTGAATCATTTGAGAGAAAGTTGCAAAATTGCATCTTTTCTACCCCTATTTGCAGTTCAATGACCAGAGGACAATAATGTCAGGAGAATAACATTGATGTTATGCTAGTCTACAATCTACATATTCAAACTTTGCTCACTATTGCAACACTATCCTTTATAGAAAATAAAGAATCAACTTCAGAATCACACATTGCATTTATGTTTCAGGTCATTTTCATCTCTTGAATTTAGTCTCTTTCTTTTATTGCTTTTAATGACATCAGGATTCTTAAGAGTACAGACCAAGCAGTTTTCAGATCTCTCTTAACTTGTGATGGTCTGGAGTTTCTTCATAATTTCACTTGGGTTTCATTGGTCTTGGCAAGTATACTTTAGGAGTGATAGACCACCACCTTCTGTTTTATATGTTTTTTTTTAAAGATTTATTTATTTATGCATACAAGCTGGGGTACAGGCCAGAGGTGTGGGGTGGTGAGAGGATTCACCAGAGACAGAGTGGGGAGCAGAACAGGCAGATCAGAAATACACTGCTGAGGGGAGCAGCAGGTGAGGAAGGAAGGAGAGGTCTGCCGCGCCATGTGGGAATCTCCCTGGCTGGGCGTGGAACTCGCGTCACCGCTGCCGACAGCTCCACAGCGCAGCGCTTAACCATTGCGCCACCAGGGAGGCCCCTGTTTTACATGTTTTTTATAAAAAGTCAGTTGCACTTTTTTTTAACCACATTTTCTTGATAGTTTTCTCTTGATAGTTTTAGGCTCTATCAATTTATATATCCCTAGTTTTCAAGAATATAATTGCCAGGTTCCTTATTATGGTTCTCATTGTATGAGTTTATCCTACAAGGCAATCATTGAACTTTGTAAGTATGTGCTTACAAAGCACATACTTTATGCTTGTCATCAAACTTAAAAATTTTTATGCCAAGTATTTTTTTTTCTGGCTTTTCCACTCTCTGTCCTTTCCTTCTTAAGTTCAATTGGGTTGGGCCTCCCTAGCCCAACTGGTTAAGCACAGCGCTGTGGAGCTGTCAGCGGCTGCCGTGCAAGTTCGACACCAGGCCAGAGAGCTTCCCACATGGAGCAGCAGACCTCTCCTGTCTTACCGCTGCTTCCCTTAGCAGTGTGTTTTGGTCAATCTGCCTGTTCTGCTCCCCAATCTGTCTCTGGTGAACCCTCTCACCGCCCCACACCTCTGCCTGCACCCCAGCTTGTATACAAAAATAAATAAAAAAAGTTCAATTGGGTTGCTTGATACTTTCTCCCAGGTTACTGTACTTTCTCATATATTTAAATCTTCTTTTCTTTATGCTCCATCCAGTTAGGATAGTTTCTATAGTTATGTATCTATAGTTATATAATGTTAACATTTACAATGTCTATTAATGGTTTGTATCCCTCTAGTGACTTTTATTCTGGATATCATATTTTCCATATTTTTGCAAGTAGATGATTCCTTTAGTGTACTTTTTATAGTTTTCATTTCTCTCTCATTATTCATATTTTTTCTTTAATCATTAAGCACATTATGTGTAATAGTTATTTAAAATCCTTTCCTGATAATTCTATTGCCTAATTTCCATATCTGTTTCTATTTATTTTTTCTATTCATATTTAATTATTAATCACATTTTTCTGATTCTTCACATGTCTAGTAATGTTTTAATTTGATATTGTACTGTGTGATTTGTGAGTTTTTGAGAGACTGGATTTTATTATTTTTCTTTAAAGTTTGGTGTGCTGTGCTCTGATAGAGTGTTAGTTTACTTGCAGATCAGCAGGATCCTTTTAAGTCTTGGTTTTAAACTTTGTTAGGACAGGTTTAGAATCCTTTCCTCTCAGGATTATTAAGTCCTATTACTAAATGTGGCCCTTCCAGGAACTTTATTGATTACTCAGATAATCAGTTATAACTCTTAATTCTGGATTGTTGGAACTTAAACATCTCCCTACCTTCTGGGTGCTCTGGAAATGTTTTATATAAAGCATATATAGATGTTTTATGTTCAGCTCAAAATCTACTGAGAAAAATTAAGGGAATACTTTATAATTATAATTCAAAAGAAAAGGAAAACAAGATAAAGCAATGAAAACTTGAGTTAAAGTAGTGGAATTGCAAATATAATTGGGACTATGGTATATATTAACATACAGGTCAGAAGACAGAGTATCCAACTGGATTTTTTAAAACTATAGCTCAACAATTTTTTATTAAAAAATTCATACAGATATGTAAAGATCACAGGAATATTAAAAGTTATACCAGGCAAATAGTAATTTAAACAAAGCTATTGTAGCTATGATAATAGCAAATACATTAGAATTTAAGATTTTAAGGTAAAAAATCAATAAAAGAGGAAAAATCCAAAAAGATTAACTATCACCAATTTATATGCACTCACCTATTTAAAATTGAAATAACTAAGGCAAAAATTGACATAACTACAAAAAAGAAAAGGGAAACTCACAATGAAGTGGGGGAATTATGTGATTCTTCTCTCAGAAGCCAGTTTATGAAGTCAACGAAAATTAGTGAATATAGTAAATTTGAACAATAAGTTTAACAGATTGATCTAATGAATTTTTAAATAAAATCTTGTAGCCAATAAATAAAACATACATTATTTTCAGGCTCTCATGGAATATTTAGAAAAATCACCAATGAATGAGGTTTCACAAATCCAAAGGAAAACTATTATAGACCATTCTTTAACCACAATTAAATCAACAATAAAAATAACACTGCCATTAAACAAAACAAGCAAACATGCAAAAATGTTTGGAAACTTTAAAATGTACCCAGGAAGATTACCTACATCAAAATAAACTGCAAACTAAACTCCAATCACTCCCAAACCCACTTCCCTTCTACCAATGCATGTGATTAATAAACCTGACAGTCATAAGATCAGGAACCCTGCTGTTTTATATTGCAACACAAGTTGCAGAAATCAAAGGGCTGTGTTAAAATATGGAGACATAATGTACTTGCTAATTTCTAGAATCAAAGAATTTTTTAAAGAACTAAGATTACTTTTGAGAAATGTGGTAAGAATAAAATAG
The DNA here is from genome assembly GCA_004024925.1 of Scalopus aquaticus. Taxonomy (NCBI): domain Eukaryota; kingdom Metazoa; phylum Chordata; class Mammalia; order Eulipotyphla; family Talpidae; genus Scalopus; species Scalopus aquaticus. The sequence goes on from PVIJ01000003.1 coordinate 409,286, forward strand.
CCCTTTGAGTATTAATAAAAATGTAATAAAATGTTTTTTTAACATGGTTGCAACATTTTGGTAAAACAGTGCTTTAAAGTCCATACTGTGGTATCTTTTAGCATTAACTACTGAAATATTAGTTTATGATAGTGAGGTTCCTGCATTATTTTCATCTCCTTCCATTTACATAACTACATTTACCCAATTACAGCTTTACCCCTCAAAATACTGCAAATTTCCAAATTCTTGGTAAACATTTAAGAATGGTCATTTGTTGTTTATATTAATCATTCCCATGACTGAAAATTCTCTTAGTGGTTATTGTGTTTAAAAAAAAAATTAAAGCCCTTCTTTCATTGTCTATGTTGGACTTTTAGAAAATTTGGGGATTTCTCCTGATTTTAGAAATGACTTATCAATGAATATGTGAGTTAAGTAGATGGCGGTAAAAAAATTTACCTTTGTTACTAATAAAATGATCAGAGAACATGATTCAACTGTGGATTAATGATAAGCTTCCAGATGCAGCTTTAGAATTACCCAAACATTCCCAATCAGACTCCCTGGCAGCAGTGAATAAAGAGTCTCTCACCTAACAAAGGAACAAAAGAGAATGTGGGCATTCTACAAAGCAGACAGACTCCAGGGTAATGGAAGTAGAAACACTATGGACCATTGGGAACATTCCTCATTCTTTCTCATTCTTCCAGATTTCCAGTCAGAGAAGAAACACTTTGTCTATTGACTTCATGGAGAAAGGATAAGAGTGGGTGATACATCATAGACACTCTCCAGGTTAGAATTCAAATCAAAATACTGAAGATGGAAAAAGAAACATCTCATCTTTCCATTTCCCTTTTAATCAGTAGGTGGAATTCATGATTAACTCTTATTTTGAGAGTGTAATGTTTGAAATACAAACAAGGTAACAAGGTATCCAAACTCCCTCTTATGGGTGCTGTGGTGGTTGGTGTGGTCTGGTAACATACATCTGAAAAGTATGAATCTAAACTCTTAAATCATATACAGTGCTGAAACTGCTCTGTAAAAGTTAGGGGGTGATGAGGAGGAAAGATTTAGGTGTCAGGATACTCCATTTACCTAGAGTTTCAGGAGGGAAGGTTGAGCATGATATAGGAGGAACTAGATGATATCAGCAAGATCCCAGATGAGTCTGGATTCAAGAAGCTCTAATATTTGAGTACCTAGTAGGTCAGGAAGAGACTAAGAAAACTATGAAAAGAAAGTTCTAGTGTAGATACAACAGGGCGTTCCTGAAGCATGATATTCTACAGGGAGCAGATCTTTTGTGCATCTTCACCTAAAATCAAGAATGTTTAAGGTACAAAATTTGCTGGAACAATATAGGAGACAAGTTCAGCTAAGGAGTTAAAAGCCTGAAATTCTAGTTACAGTCAGTTGAGGACCTTTGGGAAATTATTTTCTTCTCAAGGTAATTTTCAAGGAAATTATTTCCTTCTCAGTTTCCTCATTTATTCAATATGGAATTTATCATAGATTGGCTTCCAGTTATGGAATTTCCAGGGACTAGTCCATTACACAAAGACCACAATGAAAACTAAAGACAGAAATTTTGAACTTTTACCAGAAATAGTATTGAAATATTCTTTCAGGAAGTTTTCCATTGAAAGAAAGCCTATTTTATTTAATGCTTTCCATAGTTATATGGTCCTTAGGGTCAACAATTTGCCAAACATTAATTTTCTTGTGCTCTGGGACAATGTTTTGAGAAAACTATAGATGTTACCCTATAGATTTCTTAACCTTAACTGGAGAGAAACACCCTCTTGAAAAGAATATCAGCACTCCCCCAAAGGTCTTTATAATTTAAAAAAAAATCACCTTCAACATTATGCATTTCATATTGTAATTAGATTTGTATTTTGCAAATAAAAATAAACTCTACCACTTTCATATTACAAAATACTACTGGTGATCTTTAAGAGAAACTTGACTGGTAGGGTAGACTGAATAAACATTGATATTAAATAGGTGTCTTCATCTTGGGTAGGAGCATAAGACAGATTCATGGAGAAGCAAGCAGAAGTTTTAAAGCATGATAAAAATTATGTATGCCTTATTTTGGATTTCCCTGAAATGAGAACCTGAGAGGGTATGCAGAACCTTTGCTTAGGAATAATCCCATGAAGAAGGAGAGAAGGAAAGAGGGTAAGTCATTACTGGGTCACTTACTGCAATTGGGTTCAATTCTTTGGGGACCTCCTGATTAACTTATGAAATACAAGAGGCTGGAACATTAATGTGTAGAGTCTTATCTCCATTGGTTGAAGATTGTCCCATGGCAGTAACTCCCCTTCCTTCTTATGTGTTCCCACTATGTTGTAAAAGGCCCTCAGAGAAAACAGAAAGGCACATGATGTCCACTAAGGTAGGTGACAGAGATCATGAGGTGAAGTTGATCTCACATGGAACCACACCACAGTTGCAGCACCAAAAGCATTTACTACTATAGACATTCCTGGCCAACATTAAGAAATTTTCCTTGTGAAGTGACATGACTTAATATTGAATCTGATTGGCTGGATAAATGACTTAATTCTATCTAGGGGCAAACATCCAATGCTCTCTCTTTCACCACAACTAAGCTTCAGTTCACTTTCCCAATTGACCTTCTTACCCTTTTAAATGATCATGACAATTTAAATCACTTATTTTCATATTTCTAGAACCCTCTTCCATTTCATTCATCTCTTGGCTCATTTAAACATTTACTTGCTTTCAGTTATATGAGAGGCAGTGTGAGGCTTTATGGTAGGCACAATGCTAAACTCTTCACCTGAATGACATTAGTTACTATTCTCAATAATCCTAAGAAATAGATACTATTATAATCCTTACTTCACAGTTAAGCAAATTTCATATCACGGCACATGGCTACTCAGTAACTGAGTCAGCAGTATAAACTAGGCAGAGAACATGGCCTCTACATAAGCAAAAGCTTGAAACTACGCAGTGGATAGCATGATGCAAGGCACTGTCCTGTTTTTCCCATCACTATAACATGACATGTCCAGGTACCTCTTGGCCCCAGATCTGAAACTGACATAGCGCCTCAAGCTAAGCCCGCTGAGCCTAACCTAAAGCAGCAGAACCCCAGCTAAGATTCTTCCAGTTTTGTTTTCTATTGCATGTTTTAAAATATTATATACTAATTCCACATCCCATCACTCACTGTTTTCTTTGATATTTTCTTCACACAACACAGCAGCCTCTTAAGTGAAAAACACATGTTTGGTTTTGTATGAATGGTTTTTCTTTTGTGACTGTTTTGCAATAGCTTGTCAGCAAATGGCTGATGGAGACAAAAAGTGAATGACCAAAAAAAAATAGTGTGGTTAGTGTCCTTATGAAAGAACGTTCTGGGTGTTAATGGATTTTGGGGGAATTGAAGACAGTTCCATGCAGAAGCTAGTGTGCATGCCTGCCTAGGTTTGGGAGTTAGGCATTTTCTGAAATTCAGCAGCTAGAATGTAGGGTTCCACAGAAAGACTGATACTTAGATCAATTGCCCCAAACTGAGGAATTTTCCAGAAGATGAACATTTTATTGCTTCCATCACAATATTTCTGGGCAAGCCAGCATGGTCACCCTAGACTTAAAAAATATTATAATGAGAAAGGAATCAAGCTCCCCCCCAAAAAAAATAAGGAAAAGAAGCAGACTGCAAATAGATAACTACAGATACATGATAATGTCACATATATGCATTCCTGTAAAATATGTATGAGTAGTGGGCCTCCCTGGTGGCACAGTGGTTAAGTGCTGCGCTGTAGAGCTGTCGGCAGCGGCGATGCAAGTTCAATGCCTGGCCGGGGAGATTCCCACATGGCGTGGCAGATCTCTCTTGTCTCACCCACTGCTCCCCTCAGCAGTGTATTTCTGCCATCTGTCTGTTCTGCTCCCCACTCTGTCTCTGGTGAACCCTCTCACTGTCCCATGCCTCTGGTCTGTACCCCAGCTTGTATGCATAAATAAAATAAATCTTTAATAGCAATAAAAATTCAATGAAAGAAAAAAAAGTATTATCACTAAACAGTAGGCAAATATTTTTTCATCTTTGAACTTACTCAATGTCTTTATGAACACTAATGTGTCCACTGAAATCATAATAGAATGTATCTTAATTTGTGTATACTTTGTTACCCAGGCTCTTGCAAGGATTCATCCTCTTAAAAATGTCTCTCTTGGGGTCATAAATCCACACATATGATTAAACATTTTGCACAATTTTGTACAAATGCCAAGGATGAGAACACCACAGTCAGTGAGAGGTAAGAGTGGCACATACTGCCAGGATTCAAAATAGGAGAAGGAAGGACAATATATGAATTTAGAGAGAAGCTAGACTCCAGTATAGCAGGATAATAAGTTCAGTAAGTTTTCTCCCCACACAAAAATATAAAACTGGGAAAAAATTCAGGATTATAGAAATTGAACAAAAGAGGACACCAAATCGAAAGGTGGGTTTTCTTTAAAAAATGAAAAGAGGGCCTCCCCGGTGGCGCAGTGGTTGAGCGTTGCGTTGTGGAGCTGTCGGCAGCGGCGACGCGAGTTCGACGCCAGGCCAGGGAGAACCCCACATGGTGGGGCGGACCTCTCCTGCCTCACCCGCTGCCCCCCTCAGCAGTGTACTTCTGATCTGCCTGTTCTGCTCCCCACTCTGTCTCTGGTGAACTCTCTTGCCGCCCCATGCCTCTGGCCTGTACCCCAGCTTGTATGCATAAATAAAAATAAAATCTTTAAAAAAAAATGAATAAAGAAAAGTAACTGAATTTTGTGTCACAACAATAGGGGAGGGGGTCTATACTATTCCCCCTTGAAACTACTTCCATCTTTCATATCCGCTTAGCCTACACAGTAACTCAACCAACGCAGGGCAACATATAAAACAAACAACTCTTGCTGGAGGGGCATTCCTTGATTTGGAACAGAACACAGAAATATCCCACAACCCATTGCATTGTCTTTAACAGTTGTGACAACTGGTGCATAAATTGGGAAACAAATGAATTTAAGTAGCAAATGAACTGGGAAGACTGGAAGGTCAGCTAGCCTGAAGTGGTGGTCCTGCCTGGAATAAACAATGGATCAGCAAAGTAGGCCAACATTTTATAGAGGTACTGGAAGTAAGGTATCCACGGAGTGTCTTGAACTTTCCACACCTCTTTATGGGGAAGACTGGAAAGAGTCTATGCTACCTACATATTCCTGATTGATCTTGACACTCAACAGAGCTGCACAACCCATCACAGGAGACACAAAGAGCTCAGAGAAAAGTAAAATATGAGCACATTTTAAAATTGCTTGAACTTTGAATGCATTCCCCAGTAAGCAAACACAGTCACTAATATAGGTCGTAAACTTTTTTGGCTTAAGGTGTTCCAACACAGCTTCCAATCAGTCACTGATTGATTATTCAAAAACAAATCTCACTTCTAGGTATTCATGCTTAAATTAAAAAAAAAAAAGTCTGTTAAAAAAAATCAACACTGACCAGAAACACCACCACATTGACCAATACTCATGTAGGTTGGGTAAACAAATTCCACAGAGTATAATTCAGGCAAGTCACTAAACAAATAAACAATATTAACGACCTTTTGTGGGGGGGAGGGGATTATATTCCAGTTGCTACAATGTTATTTAAAATGTTCAGATTTCAACAACAACAACAAAATAAGACATGGAGAAAAATAAAAAAGCACATCTCATTCTCAGAAAAGAGGCAATAAAAAGAAAATATCTCTGAAGATGCTGCCATTTGGTCTTAGAAGATTAAAACTTCCAAGGAGTTATTACACATATCTTCAAAGAACTAAAGAAAGTCTGTCTAAAGACCTGGAAAAAAAGTATGAAAGCAATAAATTGACAAATAGGAAATTATGTCAAAGAGATGCAAGTTTAAAAAATTGAAATTTTGGAGATTAAAAGTAAAATAACAGAAAAGGTAAATTCAATGGGGGTACTAAGTAACAAATTTAAGACAACAGAAGAATCAGTAAACTTGAAGATATGTATATAGAATTTATCCAGTTTGAAGAAGAGAGAAAAATATGAACAAAACACAAGAGGCCTGTAAGACAATATCAAGCATACCAAGTAAGTGTGATAAAGTCATAAATGGAGAATAGAGAGAGAAAAGGCCAGAAAAAAATATTTGAAGAAATAATGATTGGAAAGTTTTTATATATAATGACAAACATAACCTAAAGATAAAAGGGACACAACAAATCTGAAGATGGTGACAAAACCCAAAATTTTACACCTAAACACATCCTGGTAAAACTACTGAAAGTCAATGAAAAATCTTAGAGGTATTAAGAGAAAATCTATTTATTATATCCAAGAGAACAAAAATGTATCTATTGATAAATTACTGAATTTCATTAAAAATGATGGAGTCAAGAAAGTAATGAAATACTATATATAAAATATCAAAAAGTAACTGTTAACCAAGAATTCTATGTTAAACAATATATAGACACTATGGCAAAGACTGAAGAAATAAATTTTATACAAAAAATATTAAAGAAAATTCTTCAGACTGAAAGAAAGGAAGTGATATCAGAAGATAAACAAAATAAGCACAACCACAGGCATAAAAACAGGCAAAACACTAGAAAAGGTAATATATACACAAATATTAAAGGCTATATAAACTATGTTAAGGACAGACTTAAAATCACATAAAAATAATTTTAACAATGTTACTGTACAGTTGTACTTAAAATACATATGTAACAATAATAACCTCTAAAGCAATGCTTAGAGAAATATCTACTTCTAAACACACTGAAAAAGAATAAAGGTCTCAAACTAATAGCTTAAGATTGTGTATTATAAAACTAGAAAAATAAGAGCACACTGTTCACCAAAAAAGCATAAAAAAAGGTAATAATAAAGATAAAAGCAGAAGTCTTAGCCAAAGAAACAGGAAAGTTATAACAGAAAATATATGAAATCAATGGTTGAGTGTTTGAAGAGATCAACATGATTAACAAACCTTCAGGTAGGCTGACCAAGGAGAAAAAAAAAAGGTAGAAAACACACATTGACAAAGTCAGGAATGGAAAAGGAGACATCATTAACAGCCCGACAGGTATTAGTGATTAAAGAAAAATAATATGAACAACTTAATCATAAAAAAAGTAGCCAAATTAGGGCCTCCCTGGTGGCGCAGGGAGCTGTCAGCAGCAGCAACACGAGTTCAACACCTGGCTGGGGAGATTCAAACATGGCGTAGCAGACCTCTCCTGCCTCACCCACTGCTCCCCTCACCAGTATATTTCTGTCCATCTGCGTGTGCTGCTCCCCATTCTGTCACTGGTGAACCCTCTCACCTCCCCACACCGCTGGACTGTACCCCAGTTTGTATGCAAAAAAATAAATCTTTAAAAAAATAGCCAAATTAGATGAAAAAGAAAATTTTCCAAGAAGATACAATAAGCACAACTGACTCGATGAAAAAAATGAAAAAGAAAAATAGGCATATAATGAGAAGAAATTGAATTAGCAATTAAAATCTTCCCAGAAGAGCTCCTTCTCACAAGGAGTATTGTAAATTACTGAGGGAGGCAAAGAACAAGCCATGCATGGGAATGGCAAACCCACATAAGAAAATTAACAGAACAGGGGCCTCCCTGGTGGCGCAGTGGTTAAGCGCTGTGCTGTGGAGCTGTCAGCAGCAGAGATGCGAGTTCAACGCCCGGCCAGGCCAGGGAGATTCCCACATGGCGTGGCAGACCTCTCCTGCCTCGCCCACTGCTCTCCTCAGCAGTGTATTTTGGTCGATCTGTCTGTTCTGCTCCCCTTCCTGTCTCTGGTGAACCCTCTCACCGCCCCACGCCTCTGGCCTATACCTCAGCTTGTATGCATAAATAAATAAATCTTTTTAAAAAAAAAAAAGAAAGAAAGAAAATAAAACAGAACAAAAAATGTCCCCTAAAAAAAGTCCAAATCAAGACAGCTGTGAATGGTGATTTCTAATTAATATTTTAAGGAGAAAAAACACATTCATGAATTCTGAAAACAGAGGAGAAGAGTTAATCTTCAACTCACTTGATGAGACCAACATTATCTTGATACTAATTCTGATAATCATAAAAAAAGTAAAGTATAGGCCAATATCCCTTCTGAACATAGATGCAAAAATCTCCCTAAATTATCAAATGGAGTCCAGCAAATTAAAAAGAATTACCCACCGTGACCCTGTGAGATTTATTTATCTCAGCCATGCAAATTTACTTTCAATTGTCAGTTATTGAAATAAACAATACTACTAGAATGAAGAGAAAAATTAATTATTTCAACTGAAATATCAAGACACATTTTAAAAAATGCAACCACCATTCATGGAAAAGAATCTCAACAAACTAGTCATAGGAAGAAAATTCTTCAACCTAATAACGGGACTAAGAGAAGCACAAGGAAAACTTATTTGAGTGATAGAAATATTCACAAACTATATTGTTGTTATGGCTCCATCTTATAAATTTATAAAAATATATGAAATTGTATACTTAATATGCACACATTTATGTTATGTACATTTTATCTCAAGAAAGCTCTAAAATGAATAACCTGAAAAAGATAGGTATAGATAAAACTAGTCAATACACTGATAACACTGGTCAACACTGAGATTGTTACTGACTTAAAAAGGCCCTAATCTGTAGTATCTTGCTGTGCTGAACATGAATATAACCCTGAAATTTTTTTATTAGCTGTCATTTTGAAGATATTTCATATAATTCATTTTATATGTTTTACTGTGTAAATTTATCCAGTAGGACTGCAACAACATTCTAAATCAGCCTAGAATGATGTAATATTGCATTGCATTGCATAATACCATCATGCACACATCATCCAGAGTTGATGCACCATTTTCTGATGCAATGCAGTACTACTGAGAGGCAGCTACTGAAGTAAGCTGACATTAGCAGTGCACTATAGAAAGCCCTGTTGGAAAGATTGAGATTTGAAAATATTTCAGACTTTCTGCGAGAGAGTTGAAGCTACTGTGCCATAGAACTGTTATATTTTTATCCATTTAGGCACAATACATAACAGTAATGCCTCGAAACTGCGTTAAAGCACGGGCATTTTCTGCTACTTTTGTGGGGAAGTGACATTTGCCAACCAGAAGGAAGGTATCACTTCTCCAGTGAAGAAGGCTTATCATCTTTACTTTGGATGCAAGGTTGGTGACCAAGACAAGTCTTGGGCCCCGCATATATGCTGTGCTTCATGTACAACACAGCTTTCACAGTGGTTAAATGGCAAAAGACCATCAATGCCATCTGCAGTCCCCATGGTGTGGAGAGAGCCAAGCAACCACATAAAAGACTGATACTTCTAATTGGTTCCTCCTCTTTCCAGAGGAATAATGAAGCAAAAGAAGTCGAGAATTGTTTACCCAAACATTCCGTCTGCATTGAGACCAGTTCCACTTGGTCAGGGACTTCCAGTTCCAGAACCTGCAGCAGAATATTCTTTTGATTCATCTGATGAGGACAAGGGTGATCCGACCTGTTCTTCTCCTGTTCCATCAGCATGCAGTGATCCAGATTTTCACTGTGGTGCATCATCAACCCCACACAGGCTAACACAGGAAGACCTAAATGACCTGGTTCATGATTTGGACTTATCCAAGAACAAGGCAGAATTGCTAGGATCAAGACCCCAACAATGGACTCTTCTAGAAGAAGATGTCACAATTAATTTCTATCGAAAGCGCCACCAGCAGTTGGAGCCTTTCTTCAGAAAGGAAAGTACTCTGGTATTCTGTTCCGAGATTGAGGGCCTCATGAATGCCTTAGAAATCACTCATGACCCACAGGAATGGAGACTATTTCTAGACTCTTCGAAACTGAGTCTTAAGGCTGTGCTTTTACGCAATGGAAACCATCTTCCATCTATTCTATTCCTGAACAGCTAACAAAGGAACAAATAAATGACCTGGTTCTTGATTTGGACTTATCCAAGAACAAGGCAGAATTGCTAGGATCAAGACTCCAACGATGGAATCTTCTAGAAGAAGATGTCACAATTACTTTCTATCAAAAGCGCCACCAGCAGTTAGAGCAGTTGGAGCCAGAATACTCTGGTATTCTGTTCCGATATCGAGGGACTCATGAATGCCTTAGAAATCACTCATGACCCACAAGAATGGAGACTATTTATAGACTCTTCAAAATTGAGTCTTAAGGTTGTGCTTTTGCACAATGGAAACAGTCTTCCATCTATTCCAGTAGTGCATGCTGTCCACACAAAAGAGATACGATAGCTTAAGCCAGCTACTGAATTCCATTGAGTATAACAAGTACATTTGGCATGTCTGTGGTGATTTGAAGCTAGTTGCTCTTTTAATGGGACTGCAGCAGAAATATACAAAATACATGTGTTTCTTATGTGAGTGGGATAGCCGAGGAAGTGAATTGCAGTACTTGTGGAAGGGATGGACTCGCAGACAAGATGTAGCAGTTGGAGAGAAGAATATCCAGCACCCAGATCTAGTCGAGGCTCACAAAATCCTGCTACCATCCCTTCACATCAAACTGGGTTTGATGAAGAATTTCCTGAAAGCCATGGACCGGACCTCGCCAGCTTTCCGATACCTGCATGAAAAAGTTCCTTGACTCAGCAAAGCAAAAATTAAAGAGGGAGTTTTTGTGGCTGCTCAAATTCGAGAGCTCTTCAAAGATGCCCAATTCAACAACTTGCTGCAAGGTGATGCGAAACAAGCATGGAATGCTTTTCGCCTAGTGTCTACAAACGTTCTTGGGAATGTTAGGGCAGAAAACTACAAGGAACTAGTAGAAGACATGGTGATGCAGTATCAGAAACTTGGCTGTCATATGTCTCTAAAGATCCACTTCCTTCATTCCCATATGGATTTATTCCCTGAACACTGTGGTGTGGTTAGTGATGAACATGGAGAACATTTTCATCAAGATATCACATCAAAGGAACAAAGATACCAGGGAAAATGGTCCACTACAATACTGGCTGACTATGCTGGACACTCCCCAGGGATGCTCCTGAATAGCTGTACAAGAGACAAGTGGAGAAATCTAAGAAGTTTTCTATGACTTGATTTTTTTACAGGTATTAACCATAGGCCTATTACTATTGGCATGCATTTCATGATGTAAACATCAATTTATTGCAGATTACAAAAAAACTAGAGCCAAAATTAGAATTTGACTGTCATATTCATGTTGAGCACCAGCAAATTGATAGGAAATGACTAATTTTATTTCATTAACATGACTTTTGCAAAAATTTGTTGACCAGTGTAATTGTTAAAGCTAGGCTAAAGATAATGGCCAATGATTTCACTATTCTATTTTTTGGGTATGTTTGAAATATATCATAATATTATATGGGTTCATAAAATGAAATCATCAAGTGAAAACAACTGTGGGATAAGTGGGGGATGGAACAATTGTTATATGAAAACACATCTTGAGTCATTTTGACATTCTCTTAACTTGAGGAACACCTTCTTAAGCCTCTAATTACATAGTTTTTCCTTCAATTTTCGCATTTGATCTCAATAGTTGGAGAGAGGAAGATAGATATTATTATCTCTGTAATGTAGATAAAGAAAGTACAACCCGGGCCTCTCTGGTGGTGCAGGGGTTAGGCGCTGCGCTGTGAAGCTGTCAGCAGCAGCGATGCGAGTTCGACGCCCGGCCGGGGAGAATCCCACATGGTGCGGCAGACCTCTCTTGCCTCACCCGCTGCTCCCCTCAGCAGTGTATTTCTGATCTGCCTGTTCTGCTCCCCGCTCTGTCCCTGGTGAACCCTCTCGCCGCCCCGCACCTCTGGCCTGTACCCCAGCTTGTATGTGTAAATAAATAAAATAAAATAAAAGAAAGTACAACCCATGATGACAAAATGTAAGGGGCAAGATAAGATCAAACCCTGTGTATCTGGTGATCTGTCCAAAGCATTGAAATGTTCCTTGCACAACAGTCCTATGATAAGGTTATAAACACGTCAAATTGTATAGTACTGAGGAACTGTCTTGTGTGTCTTCATAATATCCCATTCCCCTGAGAGCTCTTTTCTTCTCATTTAGCTTCACTGACAACTCTTAACCAAGCCCTACACTCCCTCTCCAAGACAATCATTTTATACTGATACCCTTTGGAATGTAGTGAATTTCAATTAGCACCCCATAATCTAAATATCCTTCATCTCCTCTTCCCTATTCAATCAGCACCTTCTCTCTCAATTCTTGTTTGAGAACAGGTAGTAAAATACTCACTTCAAAGAACTACAAGATTAATGCTACTCTTACCAGAACTATTTACATGTTAACAGAGGCCAATAAAATTCCAAGGACTATATATCCAATTCATAAAAATTTAAAGTTCTATTGCTTGCTGATAGGGAGAATATTAGGGAGTTCTCTAGTTTCTTAAGGTCCTATAGAATGTCAAGCCTTGGTATATTACATTCCAGTCCATACATTAAGTCAAACTTAACTTGAGACATCATTCACAAATGTTGAGGATGACAAACAAGTAAATGACAGTATAGTCAGCTAAACTTCTGCTCATGTACTATGGAAAATAATCTATTGTTTAAATAAGATGGAAGTACCATGACAAGTAGGCTATGAATGAAGTTTGTGAGTAGATTGAAGGGGCACAGGTGGTGCTTGAGATTTGTCTAGTCTAGAGGTTTCTTCTCTTTAATGTGGGTTTATTCAATAACCCTAAAAATTCACTCTTATTTTCATGTGTGTCTCAGTGAATTAACCTGTTGGATATTTGGTTTAAGTTATGTATTTTTCTCAGAATTTTCTCCCCCAATTCTTTATAATTAGTCTCTACTCTTTGGGCCACCTTCTTGAACACTTTGTTCATTATTCTCATCATGTTGCAGTGAATAAATGCATTTTTATTTATTCATCCAACGATTATTTTTGAGTACCTGCTGTGTCAATACTGTTCTTGTATATGGAAAATAAGCTGTGAATAACATCAAGACCTTGTCTTTCTGGAGAGTGACAAAGGTGAGGGAGACAGAAAATGAATTATGTAAATTATGTAGGAGGTTAGGAGTTGTTAGATTCTAGGAAAAGGTTAGCAGTGCAAATGCTGGATCATGCACAGGCTGCTTGAAAAGCAACAGAGTCAGTGTGACTGGACATGAGTGAATGGAATGAGGTTGGCAGGAAGAGCATTAGGAGATACTCTCTAAAAAGGTCAGGCTACATGGGGCGTGGTAGACCTCTACAAGGACTTTTTCCTTGAGTGTCATGGGTGGCCATTGCAGGTTTTGAGCAAAGGAATGACATGATCTGATTTATATTTTACAAGAATCACTTTGGTTGCTCTGTTGAGTATAGGGGAGAAATGTAAATGCAGAGAGATTAATTGTTACATTAGAAGAAACCAGGTGAGCAGGAATGGAGGAGAGGGGCTGGTAGGGAATATGTGCTCTTATTCTGGGTATAGTGAATATAGATTCATGAAAATTTCTATCACCAGGGAATAGGTCTATCTCCTTCACTAAACTGGGAGGTTAGCATTCCTGAGAATGCAATGTGCTCAATGAACACATGCTTAATGAATCAAGAAATGAATGATTGAATGTTGGGTAGTTGTACTCAATGTGGAGCAGGGAAGACAATGATAATTCAAGAGAGTATGGGTACAGTAAATGTTATCTGGGTCCACAAGCTGGTGATTTTTATAAATAAAGAACACCTATAGTCATTTTTGTGTCCAGAAGTTACTGGTATTTTTCATTTGAAAATATCTGGAATAGACATTTGCAGAATAGAATTGGAGAGTTTTCTGCCCAAGAGTTGTCCTCAATAAATACCTCTTCTAATAGCTATTATTAAAGAAATATGTGAAAATAACATACAATTTTAGCTGCTTTTAGGTTCCTAAAATATGGTGAGTGGTTGACAGGTTATAGCAATAGCCTTCTAACTCTTCTCCTACTTATAGTCTCCATTGCTTATGTTGACCTTCTGGATCATTCCCAGGGCATCCTTTCTAAAGCATACTTCTGCTTAAAGACTTTCAAAGCAACTTTAGGAGTTTTTCCAAGGCACTTGGAAATTTTCCAAAGATGCCAAGGAACTTCAAAATTTCTCACTTTGCATATCTAATATTACCTAAACTCAGGATAATTATACTCACTATTGAGAGAAATTTAAAGTTTTCAGGGGACCAGTTCTGAAGATGAGCTCTGTAGATTCAAGTTTCAGTTGAGCACAAGACTTAACCTCTCTAATCCCAGTGTCAGCCTTTGGGGAAATTAGTTCCTACCTTATGGCTTGCAAGCATTTATTTAGATAATCAACATGCTTTCTGCTATACTCAAAACTTCATGAAGGAAAAAAAAACTGAATTTATTTCACACTGGAGCCCAAAGTAGTAAACACAGAATTTATATCCACTGAATAATTACATAGTTGAATGTATACCATCTGCCTAGTACTTTTCCAAACCCTGAGAATATGATGGCCATTCTTCATTGAAGTTCTCCTTTTGGTCAAGGAAGATAGGCCATAGTCAAATCTACCAATAAATGTACACATGAATTTCATATATTAAATAACATTTGAAAAATTAAAATGAGGTAATATACAGAAGTGGCTGATTTTGTGATCATAAAGGAACTCTCTGCGGAACTCATATATGAACTAGGATCTAAATGTAGGGAAATGGAAGTCATGAGAAGCTAGGGAAGGTGAAATCATTGTGTCAGGAATCTAAACTGAGCAGACTTGGGACAGATATGTTCCATTAACAGAGAAAAGATAAGCACAACTAAGTAATCTTGGTGAGAATAATACAAATTGAGTTGAGATTGGTATCTGGAGTCCTTTGTCTAAGATAGAAGATGATATTAAATTTTTAGTGTAAAAGGTAGCCATTTTAAGGACTTTTTAAGCAGAGGAATGATGACAGTTCCCTGGTCCTTTGTATAGAAAATAGATTATATATACAAGAGTGAAAGGGTAAAAGTCAGGCTCATACTCCATAAAAGAGATTTTGGTGGTTTGTCTGTCTGATACAATGGAAATAGAGACAAAGGAAGGATTTTTGAATGCAGCTTGGACTTAGAAACAAAGAAATGAGAGAAATCAAGAATGATTTCTTACAGGATCATATTATATCTTCTGTGGTTCCCAGACACTTGACTTCGTGAGAACTTCCACTATGAAAATAAGTCAAAGTTATATTTTATGACTGCACTGGTACAAAGTCTAATGTAATCCAGATTGGGTTATATTATTTTTCCTTCTGATTGTGAGAGAAACTAAAATACTTACTGGGCCCCTAAAAGTATTGTAGGCCCTAAGCACTATGCCTAATGGATAAAATAACCATGGTTCTACTTTTTTTTAAATTGAAGTAACATTGCATTATAACATTATGTAAGTTTCAGTTATTCATAGTTGAAAAGAAACATATGTTAGGACACAAGGGACCATGGAGATGGATCACGGGTGAATTGGTGGTGGGTTACCCAAGGGGAATACAAAATGTAAAAGATATAAATAACAATAAAAATATATATTAAAAAAAGAAAATAAGCATATGTTTATACTCAATTGAGGTCACTGCTAAGAACACAAATCTATTTTTAATATAAAAGAATAGTTTTATAGAATACATTTGAAAATAGTAAGACCATAATGCATATAAGTATCACATTATCATTACAATTATTTTATACTGGCTATGTCCAATGCTTGCTAACCTCTGTAAATTTACTCATGTTGTTTCTTGAATGCCTCTTTACCTGTCAAAAACTTATCCATCCTTCAATGCCCAGATTAAATGCCAGCTCTTTCATTAGATCTTTCTTGATTCCTTAACTGATCTAGATTTTTCTCCTCTCTGCCCCCACAAGTTCATTCTGATAGCTCTCCCATGGCTCCAATTAGAACCTATTCTTGATTTATGCAAATTTATGTACTTCTCTCCCTTACAAGTATTGTGTTCCTTTTAATGCTTGGCGTTATATCTTACACCATGGCTCTATCTCCTACTGCACCTAGCCAAGTTTCTTGCACAAAGTAAAGCCTCAATAAATATTTGTTGACTTGAATATCAAAGAAAATAGTCAGTCGGCCAAGTACTGTCACCAAAGTCTGTTGGGGCATGACTGGTCTCCGGTATTGCTGCCCAAACCTTGGCACATAATTACTTTGAGACCATCTATTAAGCAACAAAATGCTAAAAACAGGAATGCCAATTTGACTCCCCACTTTGCAAAGGATGCTGCCAGCCTTCTAAATAACAAACTCATGGAGCATCTATCCAAAACACCATCTGGAAAGCAGACGAGACTTGTACCTTGCTGACTTCCAGAACCATAAATCTAGAGCCTTGGCTAATCTCCATGATGGTTAACGACGACTATGATCTATGGCAACTGAAAGATAAGGATTCTGATTAGGTACATAAAGAAAATTAGATACTGGGTAAATGGAAACATGATTCATTTAAATCTCATTTATTCTTATACTAATTTTATACAAGACACTGTGCTGGGCACTATTGAAAATACAAAGAGATATAAGAAAAGCCAGCCATTGTTTTCAATGAGATGTTTCTAAAATAGGGGACACTGTTGGGGAGGAAGATACTGGTGGAATGAGAAATATGAAGATGTCTTTCTCTGTGTCTTCAAGGAGAAGAAAATACTCTTTAACTCTGGGATGGAAATCATTATGTGACTTTGACAGAATCAGCCTGTATTTCTGAACTTTGATTTCTTTTTCTGCAAAAACAATCTGTTTGTCTACCAGAAATGCAGATGGGTTTCACTACTTAGCAAACATAATAATTTCTGTGTTTTTCAATAATTTGGAGATTTTACTGCTCATTTTTCAGTTAAATACATGGATTGCATTTCAATTTACAAGGTACTATTTTGGAGAAGGATTAAAGAACAAATATCTCAACATATTGACAAAGTTAAAATAATTAATTCATATATTTATGAACAACTATTTATCAAGCACCCACTCGGAGGAAGGCATTGTGGTATGTGCAAATGAGTGGTTCTCAGCTGGTGACTACCCTGCCCCTTAGGGAACATTTGACAAATGTCTAGAGATTTTTCTTTGCCTATTGAAATAACCAAAACTCAAATAATTTTCAAGAGGAATCATGAGATTTTAGGACAGATCAGGCCTTGCTGCAGAGTCTGTCCTGTGCATTATAGGATGTTTGGGGCTATCCCCCCACCGCTACCCTCCAAAGGCCAGTAGTACTTTCCTAGATGTGGGAAAAAATGCCTCCAGCTGTTATTAAGTACTTGGGGAGAAGACCGTCACAACCAGGCGAGGATCACTGGGACAGGGAATTGGAAAGAACTTAGAGGTGTGGTGAAATTTTGTAGAAATAGACCATTGTTGGGCCTCCCTAGTGGCATAAGGGGTTAAGTCTCAGCACTGTGAAGCTATCCACAGCCACTACAGCACAAGTTCAATCCCTAGCCAGGGAGCTGCCCACATGGCCAGGGAACTTCTGTCTCACCCACTGCTCCCCTCAGCAGTATATTCAGTAGATCCACCTGTTCTGCTCCCCACTCTGTCTCTGGTAAATTCTCTCACCCCTTCTTCCCCCCACAAACCTCTGGCCCACACCCCAGTTCTTGTATGCATAAATAAATAAATCTTAAAAAAATGGACCATTGTTTATACCACTGTGTGGTATATCCATTTTGTGCTCTTTATCAGAAGCCTAACAAATGCCCACAACCTTTGAGCTGGATGCTAATCCCACTTCTACAGAATCAACCGTAAGGGAATAAACCTCAAACAGTATTTTTAAATTGCCTCAGTGTATAATTTTTTTTCTGAGGAAACAGGTAAGTAAAGTCTAGAATGGCTATATCATAGAATATTATGCAAACTCTGAAAGGTATGTTTAAGAAGAGATTTCTCCAATGTTGAGAAAAAAAAAATCCAGTTGCTTGACTCCAATTATGTAAACAATGCTTAGTAAAAGGCAAACAGTACCAACGATAAAAAAAAAAATCTAACATATTAATAGTAGTGTTTTTAGATACAGGAGAAAAACAATGATTTCCTCCTTTTTAGCTTGTATATTTTAAGTTTTTTAATATTCAAATATATTCTTTTTTTCCTTATTTTTTAAAAATATTTATTTATTTATGCATACAAGAGCTGGGGTATAGGCCAGAGGTGTGGGCGGAAAGAATTCACCAGAGACAGAGTGGGGAGCAGAACAGGCAGATTAAAGTACACTGCTGAGGAGAGAAGTGGGTGAGACAGTAGAAGTCTGTTGTGCCATGTGGGAAGCTCCCTGGCTGGGGATTGAACTTGTGCTGCAGGGGCTGGCGATAATTTCATAGTGCTAAGACTTAACTCCTTGAGCCACTAGGGAGGCCCCTTTTCCTTATTTGTATAAATTGAACTGACATCACATAAAGATAGATTATGATTGGTAATGTCTCTGCACAGAGCAAAGGATTGAATATTACAACATTTTTTTCAAGCCGCTTATGACATTGCTTTGAAAAAGAGGTACTGGTCTTGTTGTCAGCATTCTATTTACTGGTTAAAAAAAAAAGAGCAAATGATCAGTAGGTAGTCCTCCTTTTGCCCCAAAATTTGGCATCCCCAAAAAACCACTGATGAAATGCATTTGCATTTGAATTATGTCCACCCCAGAGCCAATCCCAGGTCTCTTCCAAAAGCTTTTTATGTGTGATGTGATTTCTTGTTCAGTTCATTCCAACAGTGGGCCTCTCTTCAGAAAAATGACTTCCAGTTGAGCTGAGTGAGGAGAAGGACTGCCAGGAGAAAGCCATCGCTTCATAAATATAAAATGTTCATAAAAGAGACAACTTCAGTAAGTCATTCCTCAAAGGAGATATTGATGGTACAAAGGTCCAGAAATCAGAGTGCAAAAGGATAGCTTCCAGTGCCTACAACAAACCCCATTTTATAAAATCCATAAATGTATATATTTGTTGTCCTCAGCTAGCCTGTTTTCTAGATGGTCATGTATGAACAACTTGAAATCAAACAGGAGGATGTTTTAAAACACAGTATTAACATGAGGAGTTGTTTTTTGACTCCACTGAATTTTTTCAATATTAAGTGTTAAGCAAAAATGCTTGAAGAAACACACAATCCCAAACCTATGCACTCATACATTCACTTACCAGATGTGACCAGCCTCAACGAGCTGTACTTGAAAACATACTTTATTACTTTCTTTGTAGTCATACCTCATTTACTCAACGCAGTCGTACTTTGAAAATTGATCTTTTCCCTAGCTATGCTGAGTTTGCCTGTAACTGAACACATCAAAATATCCATGTTTTTACTATATGCCACAGGAAAGTGACAACATCCTTTTTTGTGGTTTGGTTAATGTCTACATATCCTTCCCAAAACACCACCAGAGAATATTATTTCTCCGATGGGATGCAATGATATGCCCCACCTATGTTATGCTCTGCTAAGGATGCTGGCCAAGAACATCACACAGTGCACTGTGAGAGGAGAGTATCATTTAAATATGGAATTGCAGCCACTGCCTGGATTTATCTCCCCTTGAAAGTGGTGGGAAATCATTCATATTTTTCCACTCAAAGTGGAGTTCCGTCAGCTGTGCTACTGACTAAGCATAGAAGGAATGATACAGAGACACATAATCATCTAATGTGGGACAGTAATGGTTTGAGGGGACTTTTCAAAGCTCTCCCGGCTCAGATCCATGTGATTGTCTTTCATTTTTCAAGTTCACTTCTTTTGATTCCCAGCTTTATATCCAAAGACACTTGAAAGGAGATGTTTCAGGAAACTCGGCATAGGACTAAAGTTCAAAGACTCAATTTTCTCAACTAGTCACTGTGGGCATTTATTCTCACCATTCTTTGAGTTCTTACATGTAAAGTGATAAGCACATTGCTATTCTTATGTTTTATCAAATCCTTGAAATAACCTTATTACATCAATTCTATTATCCTCATTTTACATACTCAGAAACTATAAGAGAGAGAAACCCATGTTCCCATAACTGGTACAAGTAGGTTAAGCTGGGATTTGAAGCAGTTTGTTGGGTCTCTAAGGAAATTATCTAACTTTTCTGTGTCTCAGCAATAAACTTCTAAATAATCTAGAACTCATAGCTATTTGTCTCTCCAAAGTTCCATTTTCCCCAACAGGTCAATTAAGGTTAATTGAGTAAGGTCTTTGCTACACTTGATTTCATGTTCAAATGCTATTTCATTTTCAAGAAGAGTCCAAAAATGAGCCTCAATGATTTGACTACCTACCCATGAGGTAGAGTATGGATATATACTACATACTAAGAATGTGCCTTCAAGTGGGTGCTTCAGAAACAAAATAGCCAAAGATGCAGTTATGATGCTGAAAAAATACCCACATCAGAGAATAAAAACACACAAGTTAGAAAGTGTAATTGAAAGCTCAGGCATTGCAAATTATCATGAGCATATCTTTGACTCAGGTGTGGTTTCCAATATTTATTCATAGAGCAAGTTTACCAATATATGAAGTAGAGGTGTAATTATATATACTCATGCTTGCCTCCACTATCTCTTTCCATGTTTTCCTTCTTCAAATGATTTTTATAAAACCAATGAGGGATTGCAATGGTGCATCACTTATATAAATATTGTCTTTTAAACTGTACCATGTGATAAGGCAATTTTGAAACAAAGGAATATGTTTCAAGCAGTGAGATTTCTGGCATCTCAATGTTATATTGTGGGGCAAGGAATTCCAAGGACCCTAAAGATTGCTGCCTACTTAGACAATGTAGGTGCACAGAGATGACTAAACAGAAGCTAATCAGCCTTCAAATTCCTCTGAGTTCCTGGCTTACATGCTTAACTTTCCACAATCTTCACCTCATCATTACACAGTGTTCTCAAATCCATGTAGATAACAGAATGCAATGCTTCTGCACCAAAATCTGACCCATTTGTAATTTCTCATATTCTGATTATATCACACAAGAGTCCAACTCTTCTCATGCCTCTGGAAGATTCAAACTGACATTTGTCATTTCTTCTCCTGAAAAATATCTCATTTCCCATTTCATCCTCATTGTCAAGACTGATTTAAGCCTTCATTATCTCTGGCTTGGACAACTAAAAAGCTTCCTACATGATGTGCTGCATTCATTCTCCTTCAAGCTATACTCCAAATTGCTATTAGTGAATGTTTATAAAATAGAGCTGAATGTGTGTTGCTTCTGCATGAACATATATATATTCTAGAGGCACATCAGGGTCCAAACTCCTTTCCCTGAGTAAAGGCTGTTTAAAATCTAACCTCATTTACTTTTCTTCTCAAATGGGTGCACTCCTTACTGTCTCAACAGCCCACAAAATTTCAATGTGAAAAACTCTGAATTTTCTTTTTTTCCTATAATTGAATTGAACGTAGTTCTTGAGACACCATATTCACTCTAGTAAATCTTAAAATTTCCAAGTAAACTCAATGATTTTTGTTGGTTTTTTTTTCCTATTCCATTCCAGTAATTTCTTAGTCACTCCAGTTTAAAACAACATAATTTGGGATTTTTCTCTCTCCCCTGTCCCTTCAAAGTGTTCTCTAATTCTCCCTCCTCTTGGTGTTGATTCTAAACTGATGGGTGTCTTCACAGTTCCTTTATGTCACTGCAGAGTAAGCAGCACTCTTTTGGGTCTCACTGTTATACTGACAATTGTGACTAAAATTCTCATCCTCTCTTTTTCCTAGTTTACATAATGCCCAGTGCTTGATTGACAAGTGGCAACTGGTCTACCTGTCATTTCCCCATTGACACCTATGCAGCTTTATAGCCTCTAAATTACACAAAGAAGCCTTATCCACTCCATGCAAAAAAATCCAGGTCCCCATTCTTCATGTAGTCTTCTGGTTGTCATATTAGCTTTCCTAATACCCAGCTTTTATAGTCTCAGAAGCCAAAGTATTATTAAAGTTACTTGAGAACCATGGAAAATTGAGAGGGAGGTTGTATATCTAGACATCCATACCACCATTGTTTTTAACCTTCATGTATTAGGATCATCTGTGGAAATGCTATACACCAGACAGGGAGTAGATTGTAGTTACAGTTAAACTTAAATCTTGGATATCAATTTTGTAGGAAAGCTTATTCCAGGGAAGGGCATAGAGTGTCCCAAGTCTCTTCATGGTTTCATCATCTCTCCAAAATACCTTTACCTCCTGTCTCCCTAAATCAGAGTCCTTTCATCTGGCTGGGAATAAATATAGGAGTGACAGGAAATAGAAAGCCCTGTCTATTTTCATCTCCTTACCAATCTATTGGTTGTATGTCACACTGAGGAGATGGAAGTAAAAATTTAGTGTCTTTTATTTAAAACTTCTAGATTGAAAATGAAAAAAAAAATTGAAAGAAAATTATA
The DNA here is from genome assembly GCA_004024925.1 of Scalopus aquaticus. Lineage (NCBI taxonomy): Eukaryota > Metazoa > Chordata > Mammalia > Eulipotyphla > Talpidae > Scalopus > Scalopus aquaticus. The sequence continues at coordinate 431,738 of PVIJ01000003.1, forward strand.
TAAATGAAATGATACGATGCCATGTTCTGGGATTGGAAAATATATAGTCAAGTAATTCTTTCAACAGTGTTTGCCAAGATTGTTCATCTATTCTTGGATGTTTGACTTTCATATAAGTATTACAATTTGTTGATTAATTTCTAAAGATGCTGCTATTTTATCAGAAATTACAATAATTTATAGATCAGTTTAGGGAAAACTGACAGATTCACACTGTTCAGTCTTTTATAAGCTTTAGCAAAAGAAGTCAGACACAAGAGTATATGATGTACGATTCTTTTATATGAAATTATAAAAAGCATGCTAGTTTATTCACCATTTTCTAAGCATGTCAAGCATTTTCATACTTCCAAACTTTGCACATGGATGTCACTCTTCTGCCTCATGACTAACTACTCATCTTGCAAAGCCTATTGTGTCACGTCCTTTGTGAAGTAAAGAAGAAGGAAGCATGTAATCCTGTGGCATTGATTGGCTGCATCAATGGTTCCCATTCTTCTTGCTGGGAACTCATCCTTTGCCATGCAACCTTGTAGTGTGTTTTTGTTTTAATTCTGGAGCTGGCTGAGAAATCTGTCTTAGCCTATAAGATATTAGAAGGCCTATTATGAAAGGAGGCTTGAAAAGCACCTGCATAATTGGCTTTCTTCCCACTTGACTTCTGATATTTCCATAAGAATATGTTTGGCTAATCTTTGGAAAGATTATATAATATATATATGAATTTTATATCATATATTATATATTTATTTATAAATATATATTTTAAAATACATGTTATATATTATCATATATTATATATAATATCTATTTGACTCATATATATATATATATATATATATATATATCTCCTATATATGTCAATTGTCCTAGATGAAGCCTCCTTAGGTCAGTCATCTGTCAGCAGACCTTGAGACATGTGAGCAAGCTCAGCCAAGATAAGCAGACTCAGCTAGAAGATCTGCAGCTGACTATAGATGCATGAACTGGTCTAGCTGAGTTTATTGGCTTACTCCAGCTCAGCAGAATACTGCAGATTTATGTACTAAATAACAGCTTATTAATGTATGCTAGTGAAATTTTGCAGCATTATTATAGCTTAGAACTCTTTCTGTCTAGCCGACATTGAAATTCCATTAATAAAGTCTGGTTTCCTGGGGCTTCATGTGTTGTTCCTTTTAAATGTGGGTGACAACATCGGTTGCATCAGACAGGGTTTCAGAAAAAAATAGGCACAATGAAATTAGAATAAAATCCTGAGGCTTTAGTAAAGAGGTTATTTATTAGGGGATGGAATAATATAAAAAATAAAATCCACAAGAGATAATGCATCATCTTAAGACCATAGATCTTAGGACTCTTAGATCTGACCCAAAGGCTCTAGAAGAAAAATAGTAGTTATCGAGCTCTGAAAAATAAAAGTTTTGTATGAAGGGCCACCTTGACAGATGTTGTGACTGTCCTTTAAAGGAGCAAGAATGAAGCACATTGCAGACAGGTATCTAAGGGATTAAGTACCATGACTTTATTTTTCTCCCTGTCTTCAATCTTTTGCCAGGGGTATCTGTTGTCCAAACCAAACTAAAAGTCAGAATACTAGAGAGCTTTTTGATATAATCTACATATGTCATTTTTTGGGACAAACTGAATGGTGAAAAACAACAAAGAGCGAATCTGGAGAGAGAAGTAGACAATATCAAGAAAACAATGGTCAAGGGCTAATAAGGTGGTTTGTATAGATCTGTCAAGTCCTTTCTCGGGAACATATTTTCATACGCAGGGTAGGGTAGGGTGGTTAATATTGCCAGCTAGGCACCTTAAACTAGAGAAAGTAGAGTGTGCAGAATGTAGAATAAAATGGGAATATGTTGAAACTTTCCCCAGCTTCAATTTGCTTGAGAATGTCCCTTCCCTAGTTAGAATATCTTAATCACTCAATGAGTATCCAAGAAGTAATTGCTAAAGTTAGTTTCTCTAAACTCACAAGGAAAATCTAACCTAAAAATGTATTATTGGTCTCTTGGCACCAATGCTGTAGGGAGTCTTCACATAAATCAATTTTGTTTTGCCAGTAAAAATGATACTAAGGATACAATAAAATATCCTATGTTGTATTGTTAGCTTTTCTCCATTGTGTAATTTTCCTATTTCCTACTTACTTTGAGGAAAGAATTATAATAAGATTCATATTTCTTTCTTGATGAATATTTCTGTTTAGTAAACATGGATACTTGAATGGCAGAACTGTGTTCTGTAGGAGGCAAGAAGCAAGAGGAAGGGGGAAAGGAAGCTTTCAATAATAGACCTTGTGGAGGGCAATCATTATTCTGAAATTGATCTCAGTAAAAAGGAATAGATGCGAATTCAGTTGCCTTAGGAATTGAGGCTTGGTTTTACTTTTAGTATTCAACTAAATTTGAAAATCTATTGAGACAAATTAATTAGGCATGAAAGACTGTAGAAATATAAAGGATGACTATCTTAGAAAAAGACCTGGGTTCAAGTGCTGACTATGCAATGTTTTGCTTCGGGCCAGCCTGATAAAGTGGAGACAATCCACATCTCATGCTGGTGTCAAGATTGGAGGAACCACAATTTCACACAAGGAGGAGTCTATTCTAGCCTTCTAGTCATGTTACTACAACAGGTTACAAAGCTTGGTTTGAGAGTAGAAGCCAAAATGCTATAGCAGAAGCCAAGGACAAATGATCAAACTAATTATGTCTTATGATAGGATGCCCTCAGCCTAATCAGATGTTAGACAGAACGATATTAATCTCCAGTGAGTCTGTTTTGGTCCATTTGGTTTGATATTACAGGATATCAAACATGGGTGGCTTACAAACAAGTGCTTATTTCTCGCACTTCTAGAGTCTAGGAAGTCCAAGATAGGGGTTCTGGCAGTGTCTGGTGAGGGCCCACTTCTTAGTTCCTGGTTCATAGATGGCTAACTTTTCACAATAACCTCATATGGCAGAAGGAATGAGGGGTCTCTTTGGGGCCTCTTATTAGGCTACTAATATCATTCCCAAGGAATTTAACCTCATGACACAGTCACCTCCCAATAGTTCCACCTCCACATACATCACACTGGGGATTATGCTGCCACATGGGAAATGCTGGTGGGTGCAAACATTGAATTTATAGCAGGACCTTTTATTAGTTTGACCAAGAGTCAGAACTATGGTTCCAGTCACCTCTGAGAGAAGCACAGGGTTACAACGTGTCAGTTGAGACTGATCATGTGCTCATGCAATCCAGTCTCTGAACCTGATCAAAACTTTCTTAATTGCAAATCTCATCCTCATTCTGCTTTCTGCATCCTTTACAATGTTTACAAGTAAACATGGCAGACCCATAATCAAAGACTAGATATAATTTGAATGCCGTTGAATGACATGTTTCATCATAGATTTGGCTACTGACTTGGTTCATTCCTTTCTACAACCTGCTTTGAGTCATCCTGGGCCCACTGTCCCATTTTCTCAGAGTAATCACTTACCTTATAGTGACAAAAAGGTAACAGTTAAGAAGCTTGTTCAGAAGTTCTTTAAAAAAAAAAAAGATTTATTTGTTTTTGCATACAAACTGGGGTGCAGGCCAGAGGTGTGGGTCAGTGAGAGGGTTCACCAGAGACAGAGTGGGGAGCATAACAGGCAGATTGTCAGGAAAAATATAAAGTGACATCCAGTGTGTTGTCCATCACATATAAAGGTCTATGATTCTAAGAGTAGAAATCTGAGCTTTTGAGCACAATTAGTTTAGGAGGGGGAGAAAGTTCTCATATAATGAAGTTTTTACTCTGCAATGATTTTGCAAAATCAACTGAGTTCTTAACAATGGTGTATGAGTGAATATGTGAGGGGTGTGTGTGTGTGTTGATCCCTACCAATCGAAAGAGATATGCTTAGCCTGGTTTTTACCACACATATTTATAGAATCTTTACATTATAAGGAATAATTACAGAAATTACTTTAAACAAATGCTTTATCCAAGGAGAGACATTTTGTAAATTTGACACTCCTCACAGCTATCCATTAAGAGAAAATGCAGGGGCTGTGAGATCACTGCCCATTTCAATGGTTTTTGTGTAAATTCCTAGGATGTTTTGTACTAATCCCAGCTCTTGGTTCATTGTAACCTGCTATCAGTTGTAAAACCTATCTAATAAAACTGAAAATCTGTGGGTATGGGGATATATAACTGCTCTTATTTTTATTAACAAAGATTCGAAAGAACATCCTGGTCATTGACACATGAAAAGTCAGGGAAATACGGGTGTAGATTTGTGCCAATGTATTATTGCTCAACTGTAAATTGTATTGTAATTACAAATAAGTCATTAGGACCTTGGTGTCGTGTGGCACTTTGTGCTAGCACACATCTCAGATAGCCCAAGAGATGAGTCAATGGTAAGAAATAATGTTTTATGTTCATTGCAAAGCGTTGGGCAGACTCAGAATTCAGTAACTGCTTCTCATTTCTGAGAGTGCTCAAATACTTTAAAGTCATGAGTCCATGCCACAAAATGTCTTTTTCTATTAGGTGATGGAGAGGCTTAGCAGTGGTGGCTATTGAGGAAGTACAGCATGGCAGAAATTGAGTAGCCACAGGAAGACTTGAAGCAATTGCTTTGTTTTTGCTATGGGTGCCTCCTGGAATGCATATATTTTATCCTGAATGTGATAGATATTATACAGTAGCTCACAAGAATAGCAGAAGTTCTGAGTTCATCTTTGCTTCACCAGGATATTTGAAGAAATATTAAAAGAGTGTTAGAGTTCCTTATATATTTCTAGAAGCTCATGATGTTCATTATAGAGCATAATTGAAATACAGTATCACGCCTAGAAACCCAAGAATCAGTTACTCTTTAAATCCTGGAAAAAAACTTCAGTAGCATCAAATGTTGGACTGAAACTACATAAACCAGTGTTCTCTTCACACAGATGGCATTTGTTCACTTATCTGTAGCACTACTCACAGTGATAATTGAGTATTGGTGGCCTGGATAAAATAAAATTCTGGACAGAATTTCCAGTTATTAGTTTAACAATGAGCTAGAGGAGGTGCATGTGGAATATAGGTTCTTGCTATAATATATATGTTAGGAAGCTCACGCTGTCACACAATACACCACAAATTGGGTGTTATAAACAATTTATTTTCTCATAGTTTTAGAGGCAAGAAATCCAAGTTCCAAGTGTCAGCATGAATGGGTTCTGGTGAGAGCCATCTCCTTTGTACACAACCACATTCTAATTGTGTCTTTATGAGAGAGGTGGGCAGGACACTAAATGTGGTCTCTTCTTCTTATAAAGCCATTAGTCCCAATAGAGGTCTCTACCCCTGAACTTATTTAAACCTAATTACCACTCTAAGGCCCCACTGTCAAATATAATCACTTTGGAGGATGGGGGCTTCAACATATGAAGTTGGGGGGGGGGGACACACTAAAATTCAGTCCCATGCTAGTATTCTATCTAAAGTGACCTAGGGGTTGAAATTTACAGGACAGCTACATTAAGTATGGAGGGTAGAAAGAAAGAGTATTCTCATTTGTGAGTGATTCAGGCCTTTTAGCATGATAAATGGCTGTGCATTTAGTGGTCAGAGAGGGCAAGGAAGAGGGGAGATGTGCTATAGGAACCTCGTATGATGCTTGTTCATTGCACACCTTCCTCCAAATCCCTCTCATCCCGCTTGCCCAGTTTTATGTCTCCCAGTAAGGAAAGTGGGCCAGATGTGTGAGAGGAAAAGAGCCCTTCTAGAGAATATTTGACCCTTTTGCCTGTAACTATCTATTCTCCTTTCTTATGATAACAGCAACCTGCTCTTCCTTTGAGAAATCACTATTCCTCCACTCTGGAGTTATGCATTAGAATTTCCCGATGCCTACCTTGATGAAAGGCCCATAAAGCAGACTTGTCCTAGCAGACACAACTTTTCCTGGCACATGATCCAAACCAGGCCAGTGAAAATCAATCTCAGGATTTTGGCTGAAACTATTGGAAAAATAGGGACCTGCTTTCACTGATATTGCTTAACTGGAAGATTATAAGCCTGAGAGGTGCTGTTGTCAATCCTTACACTACAGAGGAAGAACTTGTCTGTGAATTAAACATACACAAAAGAAACAAATGCCCATTTGAGATAAACATATTTCAGACAAGATATATGAGGAATTGTATCCAGCCATGCCAACTAGTCCTCCCAGACTCTAACTGCATGAACAAATAAATCATCCGTTTTCCTTTAAGAGAAGTTGAGCTGAATTTTCTGTTTCATGGAACCTGGAGAAACCTGTTTGATATAGTCCCTAAGGGACAGATATTTCCTCCCTCACTTCAACACTGTTGCCCCTAAAAACTCACAGGAAGTCATTGGACTTACGTAAATCTGGATTTCAGTCCTGACTCTGTTATCTGGAAAATATTTGATACGTCACTTAACTTCAGATACTTCAATCTCCTTATCTAGCAAAAATAAGACTAACCAAATATTCAATATTTATTTCAAAAAACTGTTATGAGGTATATAAGAGTGAATGAGAAAGCACTTACATTGAACAACTTTCCTAAGGCACGTCTTGTTCACTGTCACCATAGCAGACTCAGTGGTGCATGGAGAAGATCCAGGGGTCAGGAGACCTTCAGGGTCAGAATTTGACATTCATCTCTCTGCCTGGACTGGATTAATGATTTACTTGTGAGCACCTTCTTTGAGGTCACAGCCCCCCCCCAAAAAAAAGTCCAACGCTTCCTATGAAATCCGGTCAAAAATTTTTTTTTGATCCAATTTTTTGGAGCAAAGAGCAGAAGAAAATTATAAAACTGTCTGCAGCCCCTGGAACAGGCAATCTCCCTTTATCATTTCCATTCCCACCTTGTGATTCTGCTCTGGTCAGGTCACAGATCTATTTGCTCAAATATCCTAGTACGTTGAGTCCTATTAATCCCTCTTCACACAAGATTGAGCTCATTACCTAAAAGTTATATGAGATAACAAGAGATTAAATAAACTTTTTCATGTATTTTGCTGGATAATTTTGGATTTCTTATAAAGATATCCAATTACTTCAGAGGTGCCTCTCATCTCTGAGGGTTTGTCATAAATATATGGTGTTGACAGGGGGAAAATGCGGGAAGGATTCCCATTTTCAAAATCCTTCCCTTTCAGAAAAATCCACACAGGGATTTATAGAAACATTAAAAGGAGGACTAGCCAAATTGTCCTAAACAGACAACTGTTCAAAGTTTTCATGACAGTCTTACAGAGCCATTTTCCTAAGACACTATCACAAAATATTGAATATTGGGAGCCTTGGATATCCTTATTAAATCAGGAGTTTGTCCAATTTAGCTCCCAGAGGACAACCATAAACTTCTTTTTCTTCACCCAAATTCTATAGCTCCTCCTTATCCATTTTTTTCTGTCTGAGAATCTGACTTTGCCAACATCCTCTCCTTCCCAAAGACGTATGTATTTTTTAAAATATTGGTTGACACTCACTTCCATAAGGGAGACAAACGTCAAGTACATGGCAGGAACAGCCAAGCACTCCAATGGCCACGATGACAACAAGTTAAAAATATGAGCGGGGTGGAGGGGCTGAAGCAGGAAAGGGCTCCTTGGTGACACAGGGCTTAAGTCTCAGCACTATCAAGCTACTGCCAGCCACTGCAGTAGGTTTGATCCCAGCCAGGTTGCTGACCCACAAGGCGCAGCTTCACCCACTGCTCCCCCTCAGCAGTGTACTGAAGATGCTCCTATTCTGCTCCCCACTCTGTCTCTGCTGAATCCTCTCAACCCCCGAACCTCTGGCCTACAGCCCAGCTCTTGTATGCATAAATAAACCTTTAAAAAAATTTTAAAAACATATGAGCAGGACTGGAGTTGAGCAAAGAGTAGGTCACCGCTGCTCTCAAGATGCTTAAAACTAGAGTCCCAAGAAAGTACTTGATGCTTTAAAGTCAAGCCTTGAATACATGATTCTTGGCCCAAGTGCAGCGTTCACCTCTGCAGACTTCCTTTTAGATTACACCCCATCCCACTGACTTGAGAGTTACCTACTTTGTTTCTTAGCCAGAGGGAGGAGTGGGTTTTACTCTTAAGTCTATACATGTTGAGAAAAAAGACGATGCCAGTCTCTTAAGGTTTCAGTATCCTCTTCCCACGTACACATATCCCAAGGTAATAATGGAACCACTTTTCCTTGAAAACTAACTTTGTGAAAATAAGGGAAACACACATTGAATGTTTCCTATCTGCGACAGTTACTTTTCCACCTGATTCACTAGCACATGGAAGACTGGTGGCCTGAGAACGAGCATTTCCAACACAGTCCTTCTTCACTCCCACCCAGCATGGCAGACACCCTCCGTCTCTGGATTTCCAATTTGGAGTTGCTGTTTCTTTTTTCCCTTTTTTTTTTTTTTCCAGTCTTACTTCGCCATTAAGAAAGAGCAAACTTCTTAAGAAATAAGTCACCATGTCATCCATCCTGGACCTCAATGTCCTTTCCTAAGTCAGCAACAGAAAATCTGAATTTCAAGCCAAACTAAAGCTAAAGGTAAAAGTCAAGTTTACTCAGCTGTCTATTGGCAGGAAGAATAATTTTAAACCAATTGACCTGCCTGCTGGAGTATCCATCCATGTTAGTCCCACTGAAGTTAAGTCCACACCAGGAGGGAAACCAAATGACCAAGTCATCCACCTGAAAAGTGGGATTTGGGTATGGAAATTACATATACAAACTGCAGCAGCCAACACACCACCAAAATAAAAGGCAGCAAGCCGTGATGAACAGAAACCCTTTTATTGTGACTTTTAAAGCATGTCACACTACTTATACTACTTCTTTTTCTTCTATGAACTTTAAAGAACCAGCTCTATAAATGGCTATTTCTTACTCTTCCTGGTTAAAAAAAAAAACCTCATAAGCCTAAATTAGTTTTTTAAAAATATATAGTCTTACAGGTTTTAAGAAGAAAAGAGCACTAGATATGAGCTTGTGAGAAGCTGGGGGGAGGCTTGACCAATGTGATGCTGTTTCCTCTGCAAGTGAGGGGTCCCTTTGCACCCCCTTTGCTTGTGCCTGGGAACACAGACAGGCCCCCTCCCTCCAGATATCCTGAGAGCTACACCTTCCAGGACAACCACTCCAGAGCACCCTGGGCTGGGAGGTGCTGAGGCCCTGTGGAGGCGGGGCTGGGATTTGATCACACAATCCAAATAAGTTATCACTGGAAAACTGTTTAAAGCTCCCCTTTCTCTTGAGTATCAGGGTGAAGGCTCTCCAGGGAATCCCACCCTGGCTCACAGCCCTAATTCAGGTGTCCAGGAGTCACCTGTGACTTTCACACAGCAGACAGGAGTTTGGCACTCCTACGAAGCCTGATCTGCTGCCATTTTAACCTTACCACAGCTGCGCAATAAAGGGAGAGAAAAAGCCCAAGAAGGTTGTTAAGGGAGTTTTGCCAATCATTATTTAATGTATGAGACATGTAAGTTTTCCTGTCCCATTTGAGCCAACATACTAGTATATGGACATCGAGGAGAGTATCTGGAGAAGACAGAAGGTTTTTTTTTTTTTTTTTTTTTTTTAATTAAGGAGAAACGTGTTGGCCACAAGGAGAAATCCGGGTGCCTGTGGGAGAGAACAGCTCCCTTGTCACAGATGGGGCAGGCAGCAGCTGCTAGCACTGGGGCTTATGTAAGGCGCTGCTCTCAGCCCCGGGCCCCGGGGCCCAGTTTGCAGCCAGGATCCAAGGGGTCAGCGTGCCAGGTGAATGAAATCCTGCCTTTGTTTGACTGCCCCAGAGTCTCTTGCTCTGGGACGTTCCGTGCAACAGAAACCCAGACACACTTATTATACAGAAATCCGGGAGGGGAAGAGGAAGGAGGTTTCTAGGTGCCAAAGGCAGTGGCAAAAACTGAATAGGCAAGAACTTTCTCCCAGCCAAGTCAGCAGAGTGTCCCAAGTCTCAGAGATCCCAGTCTATGAGGATGGGAGAGAGCGTTCTCTAAAAGCAATCCACCAACTGTAACATCCAACTGTAACATCCAAAACTGCTGTTTTTAAATGCGGAGTTACGCTCAGAGTATTTTTTAAGTGTTTGAAAAACATTTTCATATAGGTTTTAAGGTTTAAATAGCCTGAAAGGTGCCAGGTTCCTACCAAGCAGTCTGTATAACAAAATTTTGACAATAGTGATCCATCAAGTTAATGAAAAGACAGGATTAAACTTTTAGGTGATATTATGTAAATCATATAATTATCTTTATCATAAAAGAAGTAGAGAAATAGAAAATAAGGGGAATTGTTGCTTAAAATATCACTAACCTAGTCCAACCGCCATTAAATACAAAGCAATTAAATTGAGGTTAAGCTGCTCACATTTGAAATAAGTCTGTTCTCAGTCAGTCCTGACTTTCAAGAAAGCAACAGAAAAGACATGCTTTGTTGGGTATTTACAAACACTCCCACTAATAAACGGATGAGAAGGCACAGTGAACTTCTAAATGTAGCAATATAGAGGATTTTTTTTGAAACCCTGCTGAATGTTCAGTGCCGTTTTATGATTACGATTGTGGTTACACATTGAATAATCCTTAGCTCCTCTCTTCACATAGATAATAAATAGGATCAATTCCTATTTGTAAGCTTTCATTTTAGTTGTCTTTACTGTGTGGTTAAAATGCCTGAAGATGTACTTTCTGGTATCTTTGCATTAACTTTCACTGGATGTGGTCGTGCTTTAACGTGAGATGTAAAAGAATAATTAGTCTCAAAAGTCAGGCAGGCAGTCAATAATGTTTACCAAGTACCCACCCCGCGTGCAGCAGAGGCCAGTAGGTAAGCTGGTTAACAAGCAGTTTCCCGCCATCCACTCAGTGTGCAGTAGCTAAGCGCTGTGAGAAATAAAAGAGGGTATCGGAAGTCCGTGCTCTTGAAAGATTTTCTTCCTAAACACAAAATCCACACATGGGAATTGACTTGGGGTGCTTACAAAGGAACATGGGAAATGAGCATCCTTCAAACTGATTTCGGAGAAGTGACAGAGGCACACTAGGGGATGGGCAGGCATGTCTCAAGTCCCTCAGAGAGGACAGTTTTCCTCTGGAAGGCACAAGCATCCTTCTGCACTTTATTGCTGTATTTCAAAGGTTTTCTTTTCTCTTTAATTTGCAAAGTTCAAAATTTAATCTGAGAACACTTCTCTGACACACTGACAGAGACCAGGCTCTGCATAAACACTTGAGAGAAAGCTTAGAAGCAGCTCCCACGTCTTCCAGAGCAGCTCATCAAGAGGCCGGCACCGTGTGAGTGGTGGCGCAGGAAGAGAATGATGGAATTTGAAAGTGCTAAGAAGTCATTTTTTTCCCTTCTGGGGCAGATACAGTTTTAAAGGAAATGCTAAATTTTGCCAGTGGTTTTGATTTAATTTAATTCTACAAATATATATTGAGTCGGTGCTATGATCTCTGGAGATGGTTGGCCTCCAGTCTAGCTCTCTGGGGTGGAAGCCTCTGGTAAGACACAGTGGGAATATCAAACAGGAGTCTGTGGGGCTGAAGTTCTTCCTGGAGCCCTCTGCAGAGAAGTTCCCCCTTCCCTGGCAAGACAAGAGCAAAGTAGTGCCATTCTAAGATTCTGGGGGGAGAGCCCAGGCAGGGTCCACAGAGGTTGCTGGAGACAGAGTGAGTGCAGACTGGTGCTAGGAGAGCCAAGGAGGCTAGTGACCAGTGAGGCAACTGCAAGTGACGTCACTGGCCCTGGAGCATTGCAGCCAAAAGTCAAAGTCCTTACAATAGAGAGTCTCAACAGGTTTCTCTTTGTTTTTCCACAAGACAGGCACTAAAATGATAGACTTCCATGAATATAGCCACGCTATGTACATGCCAGCTGTAATTGCATTCCTTCAATAGAATATTCCAGAGCAGAGGGAATGATGTTATTGTACGGATATTCTTGGATCAGCTCTAATTTAAGTATTTTTTATTTTATTAAAAATTTTGTTGAGGATCTCCCTAGTGGTGCAAGGGTTAAAATCTCCATACTATCAAGCTATCTCCAGCCACTGCAGCAGGAGTTTAATCCCCATACCCAGCTAGGGAGCTAACCCACATGGTGCAGCAGACCTCTCCTGTCTCCCTGTTGCTCCCCTTAGCAGTGTTTTTCAGGATCTGCCTGTTCTACTACTCACTGTCTCTGGTGAATCCTCTTAACAGTGCCTCCCTTGGCCCCCCCCAACTTCTGGCCTACACCACAGTTCTTATATGCATATATAAATAAAAATAAATCTTAAAATAATTTTGTTGAAATGTGTTTTCAGAGACTGAAAATTACACATAGGTCATTGAACACAGGTTATTTATAATGATTATGTTCATGGTGTATAAATATGATACAGTTATTTTACATTTAAGTGGCAGTCAATTGTGTAGGGAAAAAAACTTATATACTAAAAAACACAGTTGTATAAAAATAAAGTTGGCAAGTAAAATATAAGAATTTACTTATAGTTATATCAAGAGTACTGTCTATCACTGTGGAAAGTATGTTTTTAAGCACTTAAAAAAGCCAGAAACTATGAAGTAAAAGGAGGAAAAATACTGAAATGCTTGCGCATTTTCTTCTTCCTAAACCTCTAAAACATCGCATGTACCATTATGTCCAGCTTAACTCATATAATCCCCAAACTCTGATTTCTCTTCCACTTTGAAATAATTCTAATAAGGACTATACTGTGGAGTACAATTTTTTTTTTCTTCTTCTTTGATAAGAAATGCAATTCCTTTCTTTGTACCTAATTCAATATTCTGTTTTAGGCTTTTCTCATTTGTATGTTTAAAAATAATTATTTATTCTTCTTGATACTTTATCCATTAGCAATTACAGTTGTTAATAGTGCATAAATAACAGCAGTACACTGAGAACCACTGTTTTAGAGGACTGGACTCCTCAGTCCTGTTCTGAAGGGCAGAAAGCCAAAGAGAAAGGCAGCTTGAGAAGCAATGCTAAAGACAGTGTAGGCTAGCCTGCTTCAGGAGCTAGGGAAATAGAGATGAGTCTACTGCCCTCAAAAGCAGCAGGAAATATATGAAAATAACACAGATTTTTCCTACTAGAAAAAGGGAAGTGACACCTTTTTAGCAAATTACTACAGTCTCATATGTATATGTATACAGAGACTTAAATCAATGTAAGACAACAGAGTCATAAAGCATGAAGTTGTGTTTATGAAATGAAACATAAATTAGTGGTTTCTAGGTAACTTCTAAACCAATATCTAGATATATGAACACAATAGGAGAATAAAAATATAGACAGTGTCATCATGGAACAAAGATAAACATATGGGTATTGAAAATCTGTCCCTATGGAGTTCAATAATTACTTAGTGAAGGATATGCAATTAAGTTAAAATCACATTATTATTGTAATTATAATTAGTTACATAAAAGCTTACATCAAATGCTACATTTTTTAAAACTCAGTATGAGATTTCCTTAATTCATCTAAATTAAATGTTATTTTGAAAGTCCTAATATATAAGGATTATAAAAACAGAGACTCTTAAATTTTGGTGAATCTACCTAATCAATGGATCATTATTTTTGGGCACAGAAAAATCTACATTGATCGAGCATTTTTGTAATGGATGTATATACTTATTTACTTTTTCATTCATTTCCCACATATTTGTGAAAACTTGCCATTTTCAAGGCACTATTCTATACTCTAGTGTAGTAGCAGTGAATACGGCAGTAAATCTGAGAGCTAGAAACAATCCTATCTGGTTATGCCAAGTCAGGTTGCACTAGCATTATTTTTCAACCTTCTGCAGTCTCTTTGAGTTGCATTTGTCTTATAACCATATCTACATGTTACACCAGATTTCCAATGCAGATTTCAAGCCAATGTACAGCAATTTTCCGATATCATGGTTTGAGCAGATAACTACATTGACATGGTGAACAAAGTCAGTCTATGTTCCATGATCAGAGTTATCCACCACTCAAGAAATATAGGCTGGTTAAGTGAGAGAGAGAGAGAGAGAGAGAGAATCTTCAGAGCAAAAACCAAGAAGTCCTAAGAAAAGGAGGAATGCTTCTGCGATATTCCCAAGCCAATCTTCTGACTGTTCTTGTTTTGTTTTTATTGAACTTCAAACTCAAATAGCAAAGACTAACACGCAAACAAAAATATAAAAAGAAAAAAATTTTGGCTGATAAAAATACCAGATTTTTATAATAAAATAGTTTTCCATTTATTAACCCATTTGCAATTTTCTCGAATGAAATATTCCATTGTTACATGATAGTCCAGATTCTGCCCTAAACTGTGGACAAATCACCTTTAGTGAGTAAATCTCAGTGTCATATAATTTGAGCAGCATTTGTCTCAACACACAACTGGGACAGGAATTGCCTTCATGTTTTGTGTTTTGTTCTGGCAACTGAATCTCTTTGTTTTTATCTCTTTGTTTATCTCTTTGTTTTATCTCTTTGTTTTATCAACCTGAGGGCAACATAAAAGGTAATTGTATGTTCACAGCTTTTGCATGTAGAAAATATATATATGTGTATTGAGTATGGTTCTAGAATAATACAAGGGTAAATGTCTAGGAATAAAAGTGTTGGGCACTGAAATAGATATTTTAGTTAGTGAGCCATAAGAAGTAATTCCTTACAGACGTTATCTAAGAAGCAGTTTTCATGATAACCAAATAAGAAAATGGGAAATGGAATACTTCTCCCTTATATCATCTCAATAAATAATTGATCATCCACAACTTGACTTGCTCTAATCTTTGTATTACTTATCAGACAGACATGTCAATAATGTATATTAAAAAGTCCTTAGGTTGAAATTCAGCTCCCTTCCCTCATAAGCAGATTATTTTCTCTCACTACTGCCAAACTAAGGTTAGAAAATTCAGGACTGACTTGCCCTCACATTCCCACACCACACCCCGAGAGCAGAAAAGAACTCTGTGATTGTTTAGCGATGTGGCAGCTATAACTCTTTGAAAGCATGCTCAGCCCTCTAGACAGCCATGACCAAAGTTTTGGCCTGGCCATAGAGATGGAATCCTTTTGTCATCAAATAAAAACAAACCAAACTGAGATGATGAGTTTAATGAATGAGGTTAGCAAATGCTTCTGCCAGGAACATTCAGATAATTACAAAGTTCAATTAGTTATTTACTGAACATTTGGAATATCCTTAGCCCTTTGCTAGGACAGTCAGGGAAAGTTTTAAATAAGTGCCTGTCATAGAGTTCTCAATATAACTGTAACCTCGATGAGGTGGCAAGATTAACATGTAAAAATAAAAAGTGTGTTAGCCATTGAACAGATACAGAGAGAAGTGCTTAAAAAAAATCAGATTGAAATCATAAAGTTCCGGATTTGTAAGTAAAATTTTCATGGCTGAAACTTGAAATAGAATTTAAACTAGACAAGTTTTAACTAGGAAAAGGGAAGTTAGGAAAGCATTCCAAGCTAAGGGGAAAAATCTAATAAAAAGCAAGGATGTGGGACCAGGTATGGAATAGTCATCAGCAAACAAAAAGACTAGAATCATTAGGAAGGAAGGAACATGGCAGGAAATCAAAGAGTCAGTGGGAAATAAGATAAAATGGGTCTGAAAATGTAGGACAAGAAACCCAGACAGGCATATTTAGAGTAGATACAGGAAGCAAGGAGCCTCTGGAAGTTTTTCCATTTCAAATCAACTCAATACGATTTTTTATAGGTAAGCCCTGGAATTGGAATCCTGGCTCTTCCACTTATTAGCTCAAACATTAACCTTTGCACCTCAATTTATTTTTAAATTTAAAAAAATAGTATTATATTTTATGATGTGGGTTCACCACACTGTAAACGATTTAGGGGTACAGGTTCACACCTCCTTGGGTGTATGTTACCAAAGCACACTAATCACCAAAGCTCCCATAATCGTCACCAATTTATTGATCTGTAAAACAGGGATCATATTATCACCACAGGGTGGAGGGGAGAAATAAATGAGTTAATATTCACAAACTCCTTAGAATAATGCTGGCACATTAAGGCACTATATGGATGTGTTAATTCAGAGGACAGTACACTGTGGTTTACAGAAGTCAGAATAGATGAGATGTGCATAGCAGAGCCTTGCCTATGGCTCATCATCTTTTCTCTGATATTTTTTTTCCTACTCCACTTAAAGAATAGTGTCAAGGAAGCATTTCTGGCTGAAAGTGCATGATTTCTGGGTGTCTGGACATAAATCAGGCTGTCATGGGCAGTTGAGAAGGCTGCACAATGGAACACACCTTTTGAGTAGTTTCGAAGGACACTTTATTTTATGTTCCTAGAAATGAAGGGAAGCCTTAAGCAAACAAATAACCCAAATAAACTTGGATTTCACTGAACATGGAAATGAATTTTCACATATGTTCTCTCAATTTCACACCTAGTGAGATACCACTAGGTATCCACTACCTATCCTAGGTATCCACTATCTCACTATACCCCTAGTGAGATACCTAGATACCACTAGGTCAACAACAGAGGTTCAAGAGGTCAAAAACTGCCTATCTTCATACGGAATCTTACAGTTTAGAAAGTATGTTTGCCCAAATTGGTTCTCAGGACAATCCCTGCTTCCCTCCAAGGTGAATGAGAGGGATTCTCTTGACCCATTTACAGACTAAAAAATTGAAATACAAATTAGAAGTACGAGGTCAGGATTGTCTTCTCCTATTGTAAAGCTCCTATATTTAGCCACCAGTTTAATATCTTATATATCTCAAATATCTTAATCTTAATATCTTAAATATGGTTTCTCCTCTCTTTCACTTCCAAAGAAATTTTCTTGGGTACAGCACCAAAACGCCCTATTACTTTATCATCTACCTAAAGGAAGTAACTTAACTTTACAAGAATATTTCCTTTTTGCCAACTTCTACTTGCAAACTGCTTCAGAATTCATGATCAAACATACTAATGGGAGAACTTTGTGATTAGCTGTCATAAAACTAGTCTGGAAGCTGATGACAAGGTAGTATAATGGCCAAAACATTAACTTTAGCTTCAGATAGATGTGAATTTGAATGCAGACTGCAATGCTAACATTTACCTCTTTACTAGCTGTGCCACTTTGATCAAGTTACTTTACCTCTCTGAGCCTTACTTTTCAAACACCTACCATATAAGATTATAAGGAGAAACAAATAACTATATTTATTTATTTTACATGTACCTAAATATCTTGTACAAACACAAATACATAGCTATATATCATATATAGTTTTATATATATACATATATATAGTTATATATAGTTATGTAGTTATAGCTACAGGTATATAGTGTATCTAAATAATGACAATAATAATTTCTACTAATCTAAAGATATTATTTGCACAAGCAAAATGGAAGATGGTAGATTGTCATCAGCAAAAGGTTCTGAATAAGTTTATTCCAACTTCTTCTATGGCTCAGTTTCTAGATATCCAGGGCCAGAGTGACTTTGTGGTTGGAATTCTAGTTTCCTTTATCTTCATTTCACTGGAAATTATCACGGGACCAGAAATGTCAGGTATGATGCTCCTGTCCTCCAAAGATTAAAAGCCAAAAGAACCAAAAAATTCAGAGAGTGGAGCGTTCAGGAGAGGAGCAGGGAGGGTGGACAGTTTACTTACTGCTTTCCCTGCCTATGTTCCATGGAGGATGAAATGTGATAATTTATGTGAAGCCACCATACTGATTTCAAGGGACCACATAAATGCTAGGGGCTATTATAGGGCATTTTAAATAGTCTTCCACTTACTTATGCTTTGCTGCATGTGCTGTTTACAGGATTGTGTTAAAACTCCATAAACACCTCTGCTAGGACTTCCCTCCCTAGCATGAGCTCAATCTTTTCCTTTTTTCCTTCTCTAGTACTTACCTTCCATTTGTAGAAGTGGCTAACTGATCTGCTCAAGGAACTGTTCCTTTTGTTCAACTGTCAAACATATTTAAAGGAAAATTTCCCATACTCTACTTTGCTGACAAAAGGAAACTGAGAGGAAAAAAAGAAAAAGACTAACAAAGTGATTCTATCTTCATTTGAAGCTGTAAAAGTCAGAGGCAAAGTATCTGAAAGTGGGGGCCTCCCCAGTGGTGCAGCGGTTAAGCACTGCGCTGTGGAGTTGTCGGCAGGGGCAACGCGAGTTCGATGCCCGGCCAGGGAGAATCCCACACGGTGCGTCAAACCTCTCCTGCCTCACCCGCTGCTCCCCTCAGCAGTGTACTTCTGATCTGCCTGTTCTGCCCCCCACTCTGCCTCTGGTGAACCCTCTCGCCGCCCCACGCCTCTGGCCTGTACCCCAACTTGTATGTATAAATAAAAATAAATCTTAAAAAAAAAAAAAAAACAAGTATCTGGAAGTGAATGAACAACATGACTACCCAGAACCTTGATTGACAACTTTCCTAGTCATGGAAGGAGTTAATGGAAGGAAAACAGACTTTCCCTGATGAGACCCAGTGAGATCAATTAGACTCAGAAAAAAATAGTTTAAAATATTACCAACAAGAAATAGCTTTTTCCTGTGGTGAAATCAATTCGAGAATCCCAAGTGCAACAAGTACTTACTGAGTAGCTAGTATGCACAAGACACTATGAATTCTATAAAGATATCCTACTTTTAAGAATGCTACAACCAAATATGGTATACATGGCACATATAATCATAGATTAGATTTTGCTGAAATACAGAATATTAATAGAAAAGTAGTAGGAAATAAGGTTAGCATCAAACAGTAGAAGGCTCAAAATACAGACAACTTTTGTTTTATTTCATGTCTTGTGTACACATTACCTAATATCTAGTATCTCACTTAATCTTCCCAAAAGTCCAGAGAAGTAGGGGGCCTCCCTGGTGGTGCAGTGGTTGAGCGCTGCGCTGTGGAGCTGTCGACAGCTTGCGATGCAGGTTCGACGCCTGGCCGGGGAGAGTCCCACATGGTGCGGCAGACCTCTCCTGCCTCGCCCGCTGCTCCCCTCAGCAGTGTATTTCTGATCTGCCTATTCTGCTCCCCTCTCTGTCTCTGGTGAACCCTCTCACCACCCCGCGCCTCTGGCCTGTACACCAGCTTGTATGTATAAATAAATAAATCTTTAAAAAAAAAAAAGTCCAAAGAAGTAGCTATCATTGCCTTCATCTCATAGGTTGAAAACTTGATTTCATAGATATGAAATCACTTTTCCAAATTATCCAGATAGAAATAGTCTGAGCTGGGATTTGAAATCAAGTCTCTGGTTCCATTGCTCATGGTATGTTCATGACACTTCACTCTCTCCCCATAGGCCTGTATAAAAGATTTTCGTTAAAAATGTAAGCTATTAGGAGTCACTGAAAATTATTGAGCAGGTGAGGCCTCCCTGGTGGTGCAATGGATTAAGTCTCAGCACTGTGAAGATATCCAGAGCCACTGCAGCACAAATTTGATACCCACCCAGGGAGCTTCCCACATGGTGGAGCAGATCTCTCCTTCATCGCCTGCTGCTCCCCTCAGAAGTGTATTTCAGTAGATCCACCTGTTCTACTCCCCATTCTGTCTATGGTGAATCCTCTCACTTCCCCACACCTCTGGCCTGTACCCCAGCTTGTATACATAAATAAATAAATCTTTATAAAAAAAGAAAATTATTGAGCAGGGGAGTAGAATATAGATTTGGGTTTTGAAAGACCAATCTGACATTAATTAGCAAAATGGATTAGAAACAAGGGAGAGATAATAAAGGCAACAAATAAAAAGCAATTTTCATTGTCCATCTAAAGGAAATAAAGATCTGATCTGTTTCCACAGCACTGGGATGAAAAGCAGGGGGCAGAGACAAAAGATTATGAAGTTTAATTTATTAGGTATGGTAAACATCTAGTTATGGAGAAAAACAAACTAGACGCGATGGGTTACCGCTGAGTGAAGTGAGTTCTGTTCCTCACTGGAGACACTGAGAAGAACACACTATACACTGATCTTGTGCTTGACCTGTCAATGAGATGAGCGCTCTTTTAACTACAACAATTCATGATTTTATGTAGGTGCTAAGTAGACTCTATTATATCTGGAAATTGTTATGATGACATCTTAATAAAAACATCTCACGGGTGGTCTGAATTCATGTTCCAGCTATTTAAAAAGTTATTCAAAGAATAGTACCTAGTCCCAAATAGCCACTGACCCCAAATTTAGAGGTGTAGTAAATGATCATCTTGTAACAAAAGGGTCTACCTGATAAAATAACCAGGGTTTCTGGTCCATTATCAGTTCAAGTTCAACCTCTAGACTTGTCAGAAAACTTTAAGCATTTGAAAATATGAACTTTCATTTTGAAAATGAAAGAGTAAAGGGAAAGAAGAGTCAAGAAGACAACATGAATTTTAAAAGATGCTGTTTTCCAAGATAATTTATGACCAGAAAGCATTATAGAAGGTCATTTTCGGTGGCACTTATCTCCTTTAAATTAATGGCACCTGCTAGCTCTGAGCATCTTTCTGGATTTATTCCATGTGTTGTAGCAAGTGGCAACATATAAAAGACAAGATCTAATATTCAAAATGCTTGTAATTGCAAAGTCCTTTGTGCCAGCTTTAATAGCATTAAAGTAATTGCACAGGTCTGATAAATCTGTTGGCTTTCAACAGCTGGAATTAGACCAGATTCACCTTCTGTCAGCTATATGAAACCAGAACTCCTAAGATAGGAAAAAAAATCAGGGCTGGTATTAACTCTGACCTCCTGATCTGGTTACTCCCACTAGAGACTCAACTAATGAAACCCAGCTTTTCTATCATTCTGTAAAGAGACAGCTGGACAGAGAACACAAGGGTATCTAGGGTCTTGTAAAATCACCAACATGAAATTACAGAGTCTTATAAATGAGGCAGGTGACCCCTTCAATGTACATGAAAAGGAGAACAGACTTCTTCAAAAGCAATATATACAGAATGTAGAAAAATGTAGTAAAAGCTTCCACACTGCTAGTATAGAAAGCCAAATTATCTAGAATGGAACAGAATTGTGGTGGATACTGGAATGATAGTGGGCAACAAAGGAAGAACTAGAAGGATAGAGAAAGAAAAGAGAACCATTTCTCAAGGAGAGCTTGATTACACCAGAGCAGGCTCCTCGAGTTGCGCGTCTAGGCTAAGTATCAATATACAGTAAGGAAATAACAAAAGCAGGGATCTCATTAGAAACACATCAAAGAACATGCCGAGGCATCCGGGTGCTAAGTTAGTAATTAACTTGAGCAAGTCATTTAAATTCTCTAGTCCTTAGTTATTTCATCTGTAAAGACAATCCTCCAGCTCTATGACTTTTTAAGCTTAAGATTTAGAATCTATGGCCTCCTTGCATTTTTCATTCACTTAATGGTATCAGTTGAATGAAACTATTGAACAAATGAAAACGGTCAATATTTTACTTAAGATATTAAAAATATCTTTAAAAAAAAGATTTAGAATCTATGAATTTCTCTATAGTTTCTGGAAGTTGGAGAATCAGAATAACTTTTGAAACCCCTGAGTTCGGGGCTCCCTGGTGGCGCAGCGGTTGGGCAATGCGCTGTGAAGCTGTTGGCCGTGGGCGATGCTGGTTCGAAGCCCAGCCAGGGAGAATCCCACATGGTGCGGCAGACCTCTCCTGCCTCGCCCGCTGCTCTCCTCAGCAGTGTATCTCTGATCTGCCTGTTCTGCTCCCCACTCTGTCTCTGGTGAGCCCTCTTGCCACCCCGTGACTCTGGCCTGTACCCCAGCTTGTATACATATATAAATTTAAAAAAAATTATTTAAAAAAAAAAAAGAAACCCCTGAGTTCAACTCCTATTTTCAGGACCTAGCAAGGACAAGTAAAGGAACTTCGAATTTTGAAATTTGAGATTAATTAATGATTTTCACTAATCCTGGATCTAGACCTTTTAAAAAAATGTAAACTAATCTAATAAGAAAACTTACCAACATTTATATGTAAATTTCTTTTAGATTTCTTTGAACTTATCTTGAGACTGGAGTTAAAATGGTAATGCATCTAGTTTAGGAAAAGTTGATAGGGAAAGTCCAAATTTATAAACCAATAAGTTAAAGGGCAATTCTTTCATAAAACAATTTACCTTAGCAATCTTTTATATGGAAAGTCTTCTTTACTGGAGCATTTAAAACCTGAATTTTAGGCCTCCCTGGTGGCGCAGTGGTTAAGCGCTGCGCTGTGGAGCTGTCGGCAGCGGCGAGGCGAGTTCGACGCCCGGCCGGGATGAATCCCACATGGTGCGGCAGACCTCTCCTGCCTTGCCCGCTGCTCCCCTCAGCAGTGTATTTCTGATCTGCCTGTTCTGCTCCCCGCTCTGGCTCTGGTGAACCCTCTGGCCACCCCATGCCTCTGGCCTGTACCCAGCTTGTATGTATAAATAAAAAATAAATCTTTTTAAAAATAAATAAATAAATAAAACCTGAATTTTGTAAACATAAAATTTTTGCATAAAGCTCAATGTCCCCAATGAAATATATTCAGAAAACTAGTCTAGAGTTTAAAATGCTTTGTATCGGGGTCAAGCTCTGAAATTACAAAAACATCTGAATTTTGTATAAATATTTTAGTAAAGATCTAATCTCATGGAGAGTAAAAGTCAAATTCCTTACAATGACCTAAAGCCTTACAAGATCCCTCCCTCTGACCCCACTCCTCTGGTTACTACAAGTACCATCTAGCCACTTCTCTTTCTACCCCCAGGTTGTTTATGTCTCTCCTGTCATGCTATCTTGTCTATCCTGTATTGGGCCAGGCATGCTCCGGCTGCAGAGGTTTTGCACTTGCTGTTCCCTCTAATTAGAATGCTTTCCCCACATTTCCATTCTTTCCCTCAGAGAAATCTTCCCTGGAGAACCTATTTAAAATTGTAAAATGCTTTGATAGTTTATAGGGCCTCCCTGGTGACACAGCGGTTAAGCACTGCACTGTGGAGCTGTCTGCAGCGGTGACTCAAGTTCGACGCCTTGCAGGGGAGATTCCCACATGGTGCTACAGACCTCTCCTGCCTCGCCCGCTGCTCCCCTCAGCAGCATGTGTTTTTCCATGGATCTGCCTGTTCTGCTCCCCACTCTGTCTCTGGTGAACCCTCTTGACGCCCCATGCCTCTGAACTTTACCCCAGCTGTATGCATAAATAAATAAATCTTTCAAAATAAATGCTTTGATAGTTTTGTTTTCTTCCCCTAGAACACATCTATGTAACTCTCTAAAAATTTTATTTATAAATGTTGGTTACTGTGAGTCCAGAGGCCAGGGAGACGCTGTAACCTCAGCCCTTCAGCAGTAGTTGGCTTAGCAAAAGTAGGTGCTTAATAGCTAATTGCAGAATTAAGAGTAAAAAAAAACTGTTTCATGACCCTTACTTGTTATTCTTAAAAATGGTTCAATGATGACTATCTTTATAAGCCCTCTTATCGATGGCTGAAATGACATCTCACCATTCACTACACTATTGTCAACAATGAGACTTAGGGTATGGATGTCCACCTTAGAGAAGGATTCTCTGAATCACATGATTAAAAGTGTAGAGTCCGGGACCTCCCTGGTGGCGCAGCGGTTAAGCACTGCGCTCTGGAGCTGTCTGCAGCAGCGATGTGAGTTCGTCGCCCAGCCAGGGGAGATTCCCACATGGCCGGGCAGACCTCTCCTGCCTCACCCGCTGCACCTCTCAACAGTGTATTTCAGTACATCTGCCTGTTCTGCTCCCCACTCTGTCTCTGGTGAGTCCTTTCGCTGCCCCACACCTCTGGCCTGTACCCCAGCTTGTATGCAAAAATAAATAAAATCTTTAAAAAAAAAAGTGTAGAGTCCCTAACATTTTGTATACATTTATCTTTTTGTGTGTATTTATCTTTTCAATAGTTGAAAACACATCTTATCAATGTTATCCAAATGACATAGTTATAGCACAGCTAGAGGTAGATTTATATTAGACTATATGAATATTAGTATTTGATAAGTTGAATTATTCCCAAGAATTCTGGAAGTTATTACATTTTGATTTGGGCCAGTAATTTTGAGGGTCTTAGGCTTTATATGTGAGTCCATCAAATTCCAGGACAGTGCATCTTATTAAAACATGATATGTTTTACCTTAAATGGTTTCTTCTTAAAACGTATCTACACAGATACTGCCTATTCATGCTCAATGATTGATATACTTTTGGATGTTTACCACCATCAATGCCAGCTGCAAAAACTTGTAGACCAATTCAAACTCATCAATATTTGTCAATTTCTTCTGAAAGTGTGGCTTCATTTTCAACCTGTAAAAGTGATTCTATTCAACTCATTGTACTTTAGCAATGGAAAGTAGGGTCAGTTTAAAGATATCAGTTCCCTTGACCCAGTTAGAAAATAGATGTAAATATTTTTTGAATCAATCCATAATGCTCTTGATCTCCCTCCCCCGATGCTTTCATTTTGGGGTTGTTCAATGTCACATGTTCACTGGGAAACAACAATTCTAAAGATTTCTTTATTTTAATTTACATTTTTGGTTCAGTATAGAAAGAAGGTATTTGCCCTATTGTCTCTTCATGTAAAGTAAAATTTTATATTTTACTTTGGCATCTTTTAAATCTCCCTTAACCTAGTGACTGCTCAGGATGTGGCCATCAAGAAAATTTACAATCTTGATCTCTGCCTTGATCTCACATGTTGTAATTAATTAAACATCTTGTAAAATGTATCACACTCTGCTGAAGAGTGATGCACAGAAACTAGTAAACCAACTCTCTTTTTGACTTAAACATTTGTAACTTTTCTTTTTCCTCTTTTATTGGTAAGTGAAATAAATTTTTCCATGCTTAGGCTAAACATCTCAAATTCCTTACCAGTGTGGGGGTTAGACCTCATTGGTTCATATATACCAGCCGGTCTGATAAAATCTCTTTTGCTGAATTCTCGAGCATGAAGCACCCTGGGGATAGGTAAGTTGGAATGGACCTGTGGACTGAATTTTGGAATAAACCCTGAGTTATGAGTCAGACAATCTGAGTTCCTGTTCTTGTACTGCCAGTTACTAATTCTGGAAGTATGGGTAAGTCATTTAACCTCACTGAGCCTCAATTTCCTCTTGTATGTAGTAGAAAGGGAAAGAAATAGAGTGGTTTTACTGCACTATCAGAGAGACACTGGAGGATTAAATAAAGCAATGTCATTGCAATGCTTTAGAAATGTAACAATATTATACAAATGCTATAAATTATTACAGTGCCAACGGAAATTTGCTTGATGCCTCATTTCTGGCTGGGTTGTGTATGCCTTTATCATTTGACCATAACCTCATACATTCCAAAAACTGCACACATTATTTAGCTGTACAGAACACTTAGGGTGTTAAATATTGCTAAAAACAAGCAACTCTGTGAATGCTTTTTGCTCAGATATTTTGTGTGTGTGTGTGTGTGTGTGTGTGTTTGTGTGTGTGTGTGTGTGTGTGTAATGAGTTACATAAGAATATTTTCAGCATGCTTCATCTGGTTCTGTTATCAGAAGAAAACCTAATCCAGTAGCATGGCACTCCATCTTTGCTTTGTGTGCCCATGGAGTTAGCACTCCTCACGTTCTCAAATATACACTTTTTAAAGTACCTGGTTAAAGTTAGGGAGTCAGCATAAGTGCCTAAGGAAAGATGAGTGGATTAAACAATGTGGTCTATATACACTATGGCCTATTACTACTCAGCAATAAAAAAATTAAGATGAAATCTTGCCATTTACCATGGCGTAGATGGGACTGGAAGGGTTCTGTTAACTGGAACAAGTCAGAAGGAGAATGATAAATACCAGATGATTTTACTCATTGTGGAAAAACAAAAATATACAAAACCAAACTAAAGTAAACCCAAGATCTGTCAATTTAAAGCTGCCAGAGGAGAGGGAAGAAGGGAGCACAGTGTGGGGGTACCCAGTGAACTCTGGTGAAGGATCATGGCTGCCTCGGTGGTTAATGTGGTGTGGTAACATACATGAAGAGTATAAATCTATACCTATATATCATTTATGGTATTTACACTAATTTTACCTCAGTAAAACAACATAATTTAATTTTTTTAGATAAAACTACTTCAAATATTAAAAAGAAAACATATCTGGCTAGCACTCCATTCTGTCAAAGAGAGGCAATGAGATTAATTCTTAATGAGTTAATAATGGAATTAATTGTCTAATGCTTTCTGAGTAAGGTTTAAAATTTACATTTTGATATAGTAGTTACCTGTTCTTTTCAAGAATATCTTACAAAAGCCCCAGTAGATGCCCAAACCACAAATAGTACTAACTCCTACATATATCATGCTTTTTCCTATACATAAATACCTATGATAAAGTTTAATTTATAAATTAGACATGGTGATATATTAAGAACAATAATTAATAATAAAATAGACCAGTTTGCATTCCCACCAGCAGTTGGAAGAGTTCCTTTTTCTCCACATCCTTTCCAGCATTAGTTGTTGCCTGTACTTTTAATGTGTGCCATCCTCACAGGTGTGTGGTGGTATCTCATTGTGGTTTTGATTTGCATTTCCTTGATTATGAGTGATGTTGAACATTTTTTCATGTACTTATTGGCCATTTGCTTTTCTTCTTTGGAGAAGTGTCTTTTTAGCTCTTCTGCACATTTTTTGACTGGGTTATCGAACTGGTCCAACCACTGTGGAAAGCTATATGGCGATTCCTCAAACTGCTAAACATGGAGCTTCCTTACGACCCAGCCATACCACTTTTGGGAATCTACCCAAAGGACACAAAACCACTAATCCAAAAGGATACATGCACCCGTATGTTCACTGCAGCACTGTTCACAATAGCAAAGGTATGGAAGCAACCCAGATGTCCAAAAATAGGTGATTGGATCAAGAAGATGTGATACGTATACACAATGGAATACTATTCAGCATTCAAAGAAGATAAACACATGCAATTTGCAGCAACATGCATGGAATTAGAGGGGATCATACTCAGTGAAATAAGCCAGAAAGAAAGAGAAAAATATCAAATGGTTTCACTTATAACCGGACTATAAGGAAACCAAATAGAAGAGAGACACTCAGCGGGTGGGAGCAGGGGAGGAAGGGGAGGATAAGGGCACAAAATGGAGTAGAAAAGAACATAAGGGACCACGGAGACGGATCATGGGTGAATTGGTAGTGGGTTACCCAAGGGGAATACAAAATGTGAAAAGATATAAATAACAATAAGAATATATAAAAAATAAGTAAATAAATAATAAAATAGACCAACTCTAGCAATACATTGCATTAAAAATAATGTGAATGTGGTCTTTCATTCTCTCCATCTCAAAATATTGTACATAGTATTTTTAGATCATTGTTGATGAAGGTAACTGAAGCCACCAGAAATGAAACTGCAGAAAAGGGGAGACCAGTTTATGTGTTTTTGATGTATTAGCTCAAAGGTCACACGGTCTTTCTAGGGTTCTCGTCTACAAAAGGAATCCCCCCCTTTCCCTCTTTCCCTCCTTCATTTAGTTAATGCTTATTCTGCCTTCTCTGATTTCTTTTCCTAAATTAATTCCTTCAAATGTAATTTCTTCATGTTTTTACCCCTAAATATCATTTATCACAGTTGCAATTTTATATTAATTTATATCATTTTTAATGACTTTCTCCCAAGCTAAGCTCTAAGAGAGTGCAGACTTTTATTTCATTTTTCATCTTCCCCCAGGACCAAGAAAATAGGCACTTAATAAATATTAAATGAATTAACAGATTCATCTATGAAAAATTCATTTTTTTATCAGGGAGATTTTACTTCTGAATTGCCTCCTGAAAGTGATCAAGATCGGTCAATGGAGTTCTTATCAGCAAGCAAAACTTTACTCTCATTCTGGCTATTTCAGGTAAATGGATTTATTTGAAGGATTTTTGGGGTAGATGCTAGCACGCACTCACCAACAAATCAACTGGATACTGGGAGATCAGGCTTGGAAACAGTAAAAAAATAAGAGAACACTGTAAGTTCAAAACCAGAAAAAAGAAAACACAAACATCTCCTAGACAAGAAAAGCTGATCATTGTGTTCTTTGTTGAACCCTTTTACACTGCTGGTGAGAATGCAAACTGGTCCAACTACTATGGAAAGCTCTGTGAAGGATGCTCAAATTACTAAAAATGGATCTACCAGCAATTCCACTCCTAGAAATCTACCCAAAGGACACCAAAGCATCAATTCAAAAGGAAACCTGCACTCCTGTGTTTATTACAGCACTCCTTACAATAAGATATGGAAACGACCTAAATGCCCCAAACCAGATGACTTGATCAAGAAGATGCACTATATATATGCAATGGAATACTACTCTGCAATCAAAAAAAGATAAACATGCCATTCACAGCAACATGGAGCTGGAAGGGATTGTGCTTAGTGAAATGTTATAAGGAAAAAGAAAATTATGGGATGGTTTCACTTATAGGAGGACTAGAGAGAAACCAAACAAGGGGTGAAAAAAATAAAGACATATATAGCAAGCAAACTATAAATCTGAGACATACAGCAGAGATGGGGAAGGGAAAGCCAAAATGGGAGGGGGAGCAAAGAGACTATGGTGATGGTTCATGGGTGATGTGGTGGTGTGAATTTTATGGGGATTACTCCTGAGGGGAGAAATCAAACATTATACAAAAAAAGAACAATGATGTAAAAAAATACATTTTAAAAATAAATAAAATATAATCCTGAATTAAAAATAAATGTTCCTTTTGCCTCTGCACTTTGACTCTTATTGTTGCCACCTTCACTGCACCCACTGCCCCTATTCATTCTCCAAATACTACTGTCCTTTGTGTCACTAGCTAAAGAGTTGATGTGCACTTAGGTTGTCTGAGCTCATAGAAACTTGGAAGGAACAAAAGGAAAACTCCAGCCAGATTTTGTTTGTCTAGGCTAAGGTCATGTGCCAGACATCACTTGAAGAAGGCTCTTTAATGGGAAAACATTACAGGGAGCAAGTACCAGAAATTATCCAACCCCAATTTTCTCCATGTTAAGAGAAGGAATCACATGGGGGAAAGCAAGAGGATGGATGTTGGTCATCAAAAGCCTCATAACATCAATGACCAGCAAGTGGGCAGTCAATATCTTTTCTTTCCAGCTCTTTTTCTAAAAAAACAATCTAAAAATGGCAGAAAAGATGAGGAGAATATTCATAATCCTTCCCATAAATCTAAGAAGTAACAAGTGCGGAGGTGATGGTGTCCACATAGATTCAGATTGTAAACTTAATAGACAGTTCCAGTCTTACTACATCAAATGAATCACATGGCAATTTGAATTCCAAAGAAGCTATCAGTTCAGTGACTGTAATCACCTATGATGAGCCACGATAGAAAAATAACTCCCCCAATAATCCTATATTGAAAGTCAAAAGCCAAAAGTTAGAGAACAAATAATACTTCTAGGTTTTCTCATTTCACTCCTCTCAAGACAGATTCTTGTAAGTTATTAGAATGCAGTAACTGGATAGTACAACTGTATGCTCAACATATCACCCAAGAGAAAACAATTTCTTACTCTCAGATATTGCCCCACCAAAATGCCCCTAATTTCCTGATCCTACTATTTATTCACTCACCCATACTCTATGTGCTATTTATTATTTTATTTTATTTTCCCCTTTTGTTGTTCTCTTTGTCATCCAATCTACACTGTCATCCAATTCATCCGGTTCCCTATTTGAATGTTAGAACCAGTTTAACAACTAATACTAGATGTTAAGAAGGAGCTCTTCTTCCTCTTAATTATACCTTTCTGCTGAGAGATTCTGATAAATGTTAACACTTTGCCTCTGTTGCTGGACTGACTCATCCCAGAAATTAGATTTAACTTACGAATAAACGTGACCAGGGCAACCCAGTGACTACTTCCTCTTAGACTATGTTGCTGCATACCATTCTTCAGCATCTTCTCCCAGGCAGGCTTTGCCCATGCTTACAATGGTAAAAAGTTAAACATGTTGGGGCCTCCCCCGTGGCGCGGCAGTTGAGCACTGCGCTGTGGAGCTGTCGGCAGTGGCTTCAACGCCCGGCTGGGGAGAATCCCACAGGCCTCTCCTGCCTCACCCACTGCTCCCCTCAGCAGTGTACTTCTGATTTGCCTGTTCTGCTCCCCACTCTGTCTCTGGTGAACCCTCTCGCCGCCCCGCGCCTCTGGCCTGTACCCCAGCTTGTATGTAAAAAAAAAAAGTTAAATATGTTACATTTGGGGGAACAGAACTCTAAAACTGGGCTATGTTGTTAACATGGATGGATTTTCTGAAATGTCTTCCATTTCCCATTTCTTTCTTTTACCTCTAATTGTTCAAAACAAAAGTGGGAACTGGGGTTCCATTTGAGGGTCCTTTAGAAATCAAAACATCAATCACTTTTCACCGAATTTTTACTCATCAGTATTTGCATATCCGTATTTAGCTTTATAAGTCAAGTGAGTAAAATCCAGTGGAAACTGAGGAGAAATGAAGTATCCAGGATGCTTATTTGAGGCTGGGGGGTGAGGTACTATCCATGGCTTAGGTTTTGTGTGCAGGAACAGTCCTAATGAAATCAAAGAAGAGAGTTCAAAATAGAACTTGTGGGCCTCCCGGTGGCACAGCCGTTAAGCGCTGCGCTGTGGAGCTGATGGCAGCGGTGACGCAAGTTCAACGCCCGGCCAGGGAGAATCCCACATGGCGCGGCAGACCTCTCCTGCCTTGCTCGCTGCTCCCCTCAGCAGTGTATTTCTGATCTGCCTGTTCTGCTCCCCGCTCTGTCTCTGGTGAACCCTCTCGCCGCCCCACGCCTCTGGCCTGTACCCCAACTTGTATGTATGAATAAAAAATAAATCTTAAAAAAAAAGAAATTTCATAAAAAGAAAAGGGAAAGAATGAAGGAAGAAAAGAAGGAGGGAGAGGGAGAAAGGACTTTTGAAGTCTACTTACTTTAAAAAAAAAAAAAAGAACTTGTGCCTGCTAAAATGCACAGAGGTTAAAGAATTGGTGCTCATCCCAAATGTGTCATCGTGGATGGAATGAGGAATGTTTATTATCTTGTATTCTCTAGCATGTATGGCAAATCGGCACCAGGTGCGACAGTCCTCTTCTGTTGCACAATTAGTAGCAAACCATGCATGGAGCACAATTGCTTAGCCCCTGAGTGACTTGGCTCTCCAGACTGAAGAAGCCAAGAGCAAGTTGGCGCTTCCCCACCACTCAAATCACAGCTGGCTGCTTTATTCACAGGGCTCCTTCCCAGCTTTATCAGTGTGTGTCCAACCTATATGGGCTCCTGGAAACTTGGAGAACAATTTTAGATGGATTGTTTTCAGGCATGATTCACCACAGTTTGTCTATAAAGGAAAGTGATGGTGGATCTTAAATTTGATTTTATTTTCAGAGGACATTTATTTCAATAAAGTTAGAGCAAAATAGTATGGAAAAGGAGGGTTTGATTAGTCCAGATTTTTGTTATCAAGTTAGCTTACAAAACTATATAGGTTCAAGTATACAGTTTCTCATCTTAGCAACTGTATACATTACAGTGTATCCCACCAAATGTCCATCTCCCACCAAACAATTGTGCTCCTTACCTGCTCCAGACCACCCGTTCTCTTCCCCACTTGTAACCATCATTTTGCAGTCAAGTCTCAGAATTTTTGTTTTGTTTATTCATTTGCTTTGTATATTTATATTCCCCAAATTAGTAAAATCTTATGGTGTGTCTTTCTCCCTTCTTAAATTTATTGAGATTTCTTTTGGGTCCCCAAAATTGTGATTTACCCTTGGGGATGTCCCAATGTTCATTAGAGAAATCTGTATATTCTGCATACTCTGCTGACTTTAGATGGAATTTTCTGTATATAATTTTCACGTCCATTTGGTCTAATGTATTATTTAAGATAAATACTTCATTATTGATTCTCTGTCTGGGATATTTATCCATTGATATAAGTGGAGAGTTAAAGTTTTCTACTATTATGTGTCTTAGTATGAGACTCTGGGTTTTTATTATTTGGATTTCTCTGGGCCTCTTGTTTCTAGGTGTCTCCTTCCTGTCTCAGATTAAAGAAGTTTTCAGTGATTATTTCTTCAAATATTTTTTTTCAGTTATTTCCTCAAATAGTTTTGTGGACCTTTCTTCTTCTTCTGGGACCCTTCTGGGATCATGTCCCGGAAGCCTCTAGACTATCTTCATTTTATTAAAATTCTTTTTTCATTTTGCTGCTCCATCTGGATGATGTTAATTGCTTTGTCTTCCAACTCACTTACTTGTTCCTCTGCCTTATCTGTCCTGTTGTTGGACCGCTATTGCATTGTTCTATTATTGTATTTTCAGCTCTATGACTGCTATTTGAAACTTTGTAAAATTTTCTAGTTTATCCATTCTTCTTTCAAGATCAGTGAGCATCTTTACACCAATTACTTTGAATTCTTCATATAGTTGGCTTATCCATTTCAGTAGGACCTTTTTCTAGAACTTTCTTTTGCTCTTTCATTTTGAACATGTTCTTCAGTTTCCCATTTTGCATGATTCTCTGTTTTTTCCCTATATTTTGGGCAACATGTCTACCTTTTCTAATGCTGGAGGTTTGGTCTTACACAAGCGATGGCACATGGACTCCAGAGCACCATCCCTTCTGGCTTCCAGACTTAGTTGCTCAAGGTGTGACTCTGTGGGCTGTACCTCTTGCCAGCCACATTAGGCCAGCAGCAGCAGGCCTGGAACTCAGTGTGGGTCTGTCAGTCATGCCAGGCAGTGGTGCATTGGTTGGATTTGACGTTGACCCTGAACAAATATGTGCTCTGTGGATGGTGCCATGGATCCAACCTTGGGATGTGTGTGTGTGTGTCCCTATATTTGGTTCTAGTTGTGCACTGGTACATCTTGGTGTTTGCTGGGTTGGTAGCAGGGGGTAGTGTGAGCAGCAACCCCAGTTTTCCGGAGGGGAACTAACTGCTAGAGGCCCTCAGCTCGCTTGTTAAACTATGGTAGGTGCACCGAGGTTGCTGGACTGCTGGACTGCTGGCAGTGGCTTGTGCCCACCCATGTGACCTGCTTGTTGGGCCAGTCAGCAGCAGTTGCACTTGGTAGCGAGTTATGCTTTCGAAGGCCCACAGTGTGCTTTGCCTGCAGACAGTTGCTAGCAGAGGTCTGACCTATTTGTCTACCAAGAGTAGACACTTTTGATTGTTGTTTCTCTGTCCACAGGTAGCTTGACTCCTTTCCAAGGAGTGGTTAGGGGTTTCATCAGGGATTTGCCCTCAGGTTCTAGTAGCATTTGGGGGTAAGTTCCAAGACAGTGCCCACTGGACTATTATCAGCAAGGTTGGGACATGTTGCCAAAACTATGCCTGACTGTCCCTAGATAATTTGCTAATCTTTCTGTCTCCCAGGACAATGTGTCAGGATAGTATCTAGGATACCTTCGTCTGTGAGTTGGGCACTATTCACATCCATGTTCTGATTTGGAGCTCAGGGCAAGTGACTCTGCTCAATGGCCTGTTAAGGGTCGGTTCTCTAAGTCTTCTATGACATTTCCTGTGCTCACTTACCTCTGGCCCTCAATGCAGGGGTCCCAGAGGCTTGTCCTTGCTATGCTGTATCATAGGATTGGGTGCTGAGTATCAGGCAGATCTCTTGTTCTCTCTCTGATCCCTGGGGAGAATCCCACGTTAGAGACTATTTTTCCAATTATGCTTTATGTTTCCCCATGGTGGGTTTCTTCCTTGGCAACAGTTCCTCTGTCTCTCTTATCTTTTTTTTTTTTCTTTTTTTTTCTTTTTTTTTTGTAATTAAAGAACAGATTTATTAGGAAAAGGGCCAATGAAGCATAGACACAAGCGGGCAGAAAGAGCTGCCCCGCTGAGGGGCAGGTTTGCTAAGAGAAAGGCCTGCATGGCAGGTCACGGGCAGACAGGGAGCCCACTGCCCTGCAGAGGGACAGAGTTGGTCAAGGAAAGCACCTGCATAGACACAGGTAGGCAGAGAAAAGGTTGCCTCTCTTATCTATTTTGTCCTTTGCTGTGGACACTCTAGTCACTCGAGTTCCAGGCCTGCTGCTGTGTAGATTAGTCTATATTTACATATAGATTAGTCGTGACTGTGGGAGGAGGTAGGCACAAGTTCTTTCTATTCTGCCATCTTGTATTCCAGATTTTTTTTTCTTAAATATTTATTCATTTATTTGTGTATACAAGAACTGGGGTATAGGCCAGAGGTGTGGGGGTGGGGTGAGAGGATTCACCAGAGACAGTGTGGGGAGCAGAACAGGCGGATTGACTGAAATACACTACTGAGGGGAGCAGCGGGTGAGACAGGAGGGGTCTGCTGCGCCATGTGTGTCAGCTCCCTGGATGGAACTCATGTTGCAGTGGCTGGCGATAGCTTGATAGCACTGTGTCTTTAACCCCTGAGCCACCAGGGAGGCACCTTGTATTCCAGATTTTTAATGGCAAAATATAATCAGAAAAAAAAAAACAACTTATATTGAGAGAATGAAGCATAGTGATTAGCTATTCATTTACATGATCTTCCAAAAATATATAAATCAGAGTATGAAAGAGTATGTCATTCAGCTACTTAAAAACCTCAGTGTTTTTCCTTCTGCCTAGAAAAAAATCCAGGCTCTTTATTTGTCATGTTAATTCTAGCCTCAGGCCTTTTGCTCTCATTCTTCCCTTCTTTTCAGATACTTGCTTCCCCCTCTTACAGCACTCTGGACCTGACCGACTCATTCTTAGTATTTGTTCTGAACCCAAATGTGACTTCTTCAGAGAGATGTTTCTATTTTATTTAAGGAGGCACATTCCAATCTTAGTCATTTTTTCATTTGTTTGCCTTCTCTCTCTCTCTCTTTCTCTCTTTCTTTCTCTCTTCTTTCCTTTCTTTCTCTATTTCTTTTACCATTTATATTGTGTTTCCCTCACTATAGTATAAATTGCATGTGGACAGGGACCCTAAATTGTGTATTCTCCATGGATAACCTCACCTCCTAGAACAGTAACTGCAGCAACATTATAGACATTCAGAAGGATTTGTTAAAACACAGGAATTCAAACACTTTCAGAAGTCTATATATCTGAGCTTTTTATATACCATACACACAAACACACACACACACACACACACACACGCACACACATATGTAACCATAACAATATGTAGTGAGCAAATCTTTCTACATGTGGTAATTTGTATCAATTAATGCCATTTTATGGAGTAATCTAGTAAGCTTAATATTAATTATCAGTTGCTGTGCATAGATCTCTGCATTGTATATACACACAAAATCCTTAAGGGAGAAATTCTGTACAGATAAAAAAATATATTTGTCCAATAGCCCTTTGAACAGGAAGTCCCAATATGTCTGGTACATCTTTCATTCACTCCTTGCCTTTAGCAACCAGGTAAGAAACAAAGGAGTCAAAGCAGAAAGAAAATGATAGTAACATATTTGGTTGTATCTAAGTTTCTACAGTAATATATTACAATATATTATAGCAATATATATCGTTATAGTAATAATTCCATGAGAGTAGGTATACTAGTAAGTAGTGGATTCAATCATTACAACAACTGAATTTGGGGGAGGGAAGCTATCTCATTTCATACTAATTCATCAATTTCACTTTTTAAATTATTTCTAGTAGCCCATGTCACCTTATCTTATAAGGATGCACATGGTTACTACACCATGTTTACATTTCTTTTTGCACTGTCATTGAATTTTTGGATAATCTGCTTTGGGGGGGGAATAATTCTCATGATGTAGATTTTGATGTTTGAATTTTCCATTTCTCAATTAAATGTCGATTTGTTCATATTCAATCTGAATCTGTTACATACCGGAATTAAGACAAGACCCATACTAAACTTCAAATCTCTTTCAGCAACTGTATTTTAACTTTATGTATATGTGAGTATACAACAGATATAACTTGCTCTCATAGATCTTAAAACAGCTCTAGGAAGACATGACGTTATTCCTAGTTTTTCAGCTCCCAGGTTTGATTAAGTCTCTTCTAATGATGTGATAGAACCCTGAATAACACTAGATTAAGTTCATAAGTAAGGAAATCTATCAGTGTACATCATCAGGAAGTAAATCAAAGAATCAGACAGTGTTCCTGAAACAAGGGGCTCAGGTTTGGAAGTGTAACCTGAGATCACAATGCTAGCAGGTCTTTCTTAATTTTCTATTTCATCTGTACCCGACTCTGCTTAACTTGGTGTGTTGGTTGAATTCTTTCCTGTTACAGAGAAGCCTTCTTTACGTGGCAGTGAATTAAGCACACATCAGTTAAAACTTAGTACAGGAAAAGAAATCTTTTCCTTTCCTCAATGTCCTTATATCAATCCCAGTGAAAGAGTCTCATTGTTCCTACTTTATATACTTGCCACCTGTTGTGACCAAGGCTTGGCAGAGTCCATTAGGATGAAGCAGAACCACACTGGGTGGTAAAAGAAAACAAATAATGTATTACAACCTATTTCAAAGACTAAGAATCAAAGTTTCCTTCCTTTGATCATTTACTGAGTACCTTCTTAGTATTAGATATCAGACTAGGCATTGTCCACACAGAAAACGTGCACAATTCCTAGCACATTACTTTACATGCATACCTTATTTTTGCCTTGAACTAGGAACTTAAGATACAAAGATTAGTTGTTTATATCTTCCTTAATGAACTCACAATATAGTATGAGAAACAAGCCAAAGGCATCAACAGAGAAATCTATGATAGATTGGAAGTACCAAATGAGATATGCAAGTGATTAATACCACAGCATTTTTAAGGGGCTTATTATTTTGGGCTAAAACTGCCTGGGACATGAAGAAAAAGGAAGAACCTAAATTATTGGTAGATTTCAAAGGACAGACAGAACCTAGACAAACAGAGAGCTACCATTTCTTCTGGAGTTAACCTCTTCATGAAGTTTCAATGTGCCAGCTGTGACTGGATCTACGAAGAAAGCCACAATTGTAAGTTTTGTTTGTTTTTTTTTTTTTTACAGGAGTGATTTATTTATACATACAAGCTGGGGTACAGGCCAGAGGTGCAGGGCGGTGAGAGGGTTCACCAGAGACAGAGTGGGGAGCAGAATAGGCAGATCAGAAATACACTGCTGAGGGGAGCAGCGGGCGAGGCAGGAGAGGTCTGCCGCACCATGTGGGATTCTCCCCCAGCTGGGTGTCAAACTTGCATCGCGCGCCGCTGACAGCTCCACAGCGCAGCACTCAACCGTTGCGCCACCAGGGAGGCCACATTATTGTAAAGCTATGAGTAGCATTTTCCCTCTAGAAATTCATAGCAAACATCGAGTCCACAGATCAACAACTCATCTGTGTCTTAAAGCTTTAGGTTTGTAGGGGATCTACGTAAAGGCAAATTGCCAAATGAACATATGAGTATCAACTTCATAATGGGTGAGCTTGGGGCTTTTTCACATCTGCCAGATTGGAAAAGGACAGTTTCCTCCACACTCTCCTCCTCCATCTTCACCTGGTTTATTAGTTTCCTAGGCCTGCTGTAACAGATTGCCATAAACTTTAGGGCTTATAAAAACATTGTTCTAGAGATGAGTAGTCCAAAATCAAAGAGTTGAGAAGGTTACAATTCAATAGAAAGTTCTTGGTGAAGATCTGCTCTTGCTTCCTTCAACTTGGTGGCTACAGGGTTCCAGGGCTGATGGAAGCATGAATCCAATCTCTGCTTCTGTCTGTATATGCCGTTCTCTCCTGTTTCCCTGTCTCAAATCTCTTTCTGCCTTTGTCTTATAAGGACCTTGTCACTGGACTTGAAGGTCAACTCTAAGTCTAGGATAATTCCATCTCAATATCCTTAATTTAATAACATCCATGAAGAGTCCTTTTCTAAAATAAGGCCCCATTCACATGTCCTGGAATTTGGGACTTGGATATACTTTTTGAGAGCCACTATTCCATCCACTATACCCTATATGAATATATTTGGCTCCATTTTGACTTATCTACCTAGCCACATGCTAGAAACCAAAGACGGAAAGCCCCTATTTCCATCCAACAGGGCTTAATACTTGGGCGTCAGAAAAAAAAGTTATCCAGAGGACAAAGACACGCCGGGTCATTTCATCCCAACTAACCAAGACAGAGAGGTGCTTGTACTCATAAGCAGTGTCCTTTAGGGTACTGGAAGTGGCTTTCTCACCTTTATGATTCATTACGCCTCCTCATCCTTGGGAATAGTCAGAAAACTAGGGGAGATGAACATGGATGTTTATTTCAAACCATTCCCCACATCATGGAGAGGCTAAAGCTGTATTCTCTCCTCTGTAGAATCTCATGAAAGAAAAATAAGGACCCCTGCTCTGACATTTTCTACCCTGGTCTTCAAAAAAAGAGAAGTAGGAGGAGGAAGAATAAATAGTATAAGTCAGTTTAGAATGTCTAAAATATTTACTCCAAGGAGATACATAGATACATTCATTTAGTAATGTAGATACATTCAGCAATGTGGGCTAAAGACCACCTAGGATCAATATATACAACAGTGAATGAAGCAGTCATGGGCAATGCCCAAATAGGATATAGATTATAGTTAAAAAATCTAGGACAGCATGTTATAATTGCATCTTCCCTTCTATGTGCTGATATGGGAGCATAGATTGGGAGGAGGTATCCTAGATGTGAAGGGGCTAGGGAAAACTGTGGCATTAATTAGAAGAAAAGAGTATTTATCTGGGTAAAGGGAAGTAGGGTAGGGCAGATGGCAGGTGAGAGAGAACCTGGGACTGCAGCAGCTGGTGAGATAAACAGAAATTAGAACAAAAGGGCCTTGTAAACAGACTAAGGTGTTTGGACTTGTCCTACAAGATTTGAAGAGTCACCAAAGAGCTAGTAACATAATCAGATTTGTGTGTTGAAATTCTCACTCTGAGCGTAGCATGAAGGTTTGATTAAAATAGAGACTATCAGAGGTGCAGCAGCCAATTAAAAAACCTCTTGTGATAAAATATGGTGTTTATTGGCATGTTTTGCCAAAATAAATCAAAATCCTTTTTGTCCCTAGTACCTAATTATCCCCCAAACTAAATCCCCAGTTTATAGGCCACAGTGGTCAGGCCAGGATGGAAGGAATTTAGAAATTGTTTCTTGATCTTCACTAAAATACATTTCACAGCTGCAAATTGGAAATCAAAGGAAGAAATTACTAGTCTTTGTAAGTAAAACCTGGCTTCAGGCATAAATGGAGCTGGGGACTCAACCAATGTTATCTGGACTATTTCTCTCTCCTTTCTCTGTTTCCAAATTTTGTTGTTGTTCATGTTGCCATCACTCTTAGTCAGGGCTCCTAGAAATATCCTGGGCTAACTCAAAGGTTGCCTCCTCACAGTTTTGTGAATAGCAGGAAGAGTGAATTGTTTCTTCAACAGTTTTTTAAAAGTCTTCTCATTGGTATGAATTGGATCATGTTTTCAACCTTGACCAACTAGTGTGACAAGAACACAGAATACACTCCTTACATTGGGTGTGGTGGGGCATAGATTCATCTTATATCACACAACCAGGAGAAAGGGACAGGTGATTTTCAAAAGTAAATTTGAAGTTTTGTTATAATAAAGGAAAGGCATTCTGAACTAACAAAATGAAAACATGTCTACCATACATATGGACTCAAACTTCCAACCCACCAGAATATTTATTTAATCAGAATAAGATTTTTCCATTAATAATTTCAGGTTGTTAATAAGAATCCTGGATTTGGGGAATGAAATCTTATAAAGGTTTGAATATTTTGCTAAGCAAACCTGACCTCTGAGCTCAACCAGCCTGTGGTATTATTTGTAGTGCTACATTCTAGAGCAGAGAATATTGCCAACTTGTTATCACATGTGCCATCCCAAATTAGTTGTTTTTTAAGATTTATTTATTTTTGCATACAAGAACTGGGGTGTGGGCCAGAGGTGTCGGGGAGGTGGGTGAGAGGATTCACCAGAGGCAGAGTGGGGAGCAGAACAGGTGGATTGACTGAAATACACTGCTGAGGGGACCAAGAGGCCAGACAGAAGAGGTCTGCTGCACCATGTGTGAAGCTCCCTGGCTGTGGATCAAACTAGTGCTGCAGTGGCTGTGCATAGCTTCATCATGCTAAGTCTTAATCCCTTGCACCACCAGGGAGGCCCCCAATTTAGGTCTTAAAAAAAAGACAGCATTTTGAATGAAGAAAGCTTGGAATTTTGAAGTGAGACAAAGAGAATACAGCATAATACAAAGCTCAGAGCTTATATTTCTCATTGGAGAGCTCTTGTACTTAATATAGAGCAAGATTTTATTTGAATCACATCTCCAGAAAGTACAACTCAGTTATTGAAAGTATCTGTGGAGATACTCAAACTATCTTGACTAAATCAATGCCCAAGGATAAGGGGGCAGGAAACTGCCCAGACAGATATAAAGTGTCTGTAGAAGTTACTTGGGAGGGGCCTCCCTGGTGGCACAAAGGGTTAAGTTGCAGCACTATGAAGCTATCCAGAGCCACTGCAGCACAAGTTCGATCCCCAGCCAGGGAGCTAACCCCCATGGCTCAAAAAACCTCTTCTATCTCACCTGCTGCTCCCCTCAGAGTGTATTTCAGTCAATCCAACTATTATGCTCCCTACTCTGTCTCTGGTGAATCCTCTCACCACCACCACCACTCCCCCTCACACACACACAGCTCTGGTCTACATCCCAGCTCTTGTATACTTAAATAAATAAAATAAATCTTTAAAAAAAGAAGTCACTTGGGAGTCCAAAATCATCACTGAGTATGAGAAAATTCCAGGTGATTAATACCACTGAATAGCATTACATCAGATTCCAGTGTGCCATCCCTGCAGCTGCCCTTACCAAAGAATATGTCATAATGGAAAGGAGACCTTTTCTTTTGGAGAGCCTAGCATTTGAATTTCAGACAAATGACCAGAGCGTGGCATCCTGTATGTATTTTGCCTGTACTATATGTCTATCTTCTCTGCCTGCTTAAAGTCCATTTCCCTGTATTTTAATAGTGCCCTCATCTAGGTGGTTTAGGTGGTATTCCAGGAATGAATAATGTGACCCTAGCTTTGAAAAACACATTGGCCACAGTGATGGTTCACTGATGAACTTGGGATCTAATAAAGGTCAATGAGAGTCAGAACTGGATGGAAGCACTGCTTAGGCACCATTTAAGAAATTTTACTCATTTCTCTACAGATCTCTCTCACTCCCCAAGAGTTGGAGCCCTCACCTGGAGAATGCATATGCTAATGGATGATTGAAATCGTACCATTTGTTTGAGCACTTGATTTCAGCTATTTCCCGTGTTCTTCTGTTCACCTTCAAGTAGTTTCTGTGGAGAAATAACTTGGGCTTTTTCATGACAAGGTAAGTTCAAGGTAGTAAAAAAATTTCTTTGATGACTATTTGGTTCCATAAAAGAGGATTCCAATAGAACAAGATACTGAACATCCAACACTGGTACAAGTACATATTATTCTTCTACCAGAATCATGTTTCTGATAGGCTTTGGCCAAGGGGAGTCGAGTGATCAAGCCCAGAAAAAATGTGAAAGTGGATGAGCGAGAGATGAGATTTAACTGTGAGGAATGA
Source organism: Scalopus aquaticus (assembly GCA_004024925.1). Classification (NCBI taxonomy): domain Eukaryota; kingdom Metazoa; phylum Chordata; class Mammalia; order Eulipotyphla; family Talpidae; genus Scalopus; species Scalopus aquaticus. The sequence goes on from PVIJ01000003.1 coordinate 473,422, forward strand.
GCAACAATGCACCAAATCTCCAGGCTTGGATGTTGAATTCCTCACAAAGATGATGAATCTTCCTCAAACTGCTTCTTAGAAACTACAGATAAGAGGCAATTATTACATCAGAAAAGACAAGGCAGAGCAGTCACCAAAAGTTTGTGGCAGTTAAAAGAGTGTCTTTTGTATACAAGGGAAGTACACCTTTGGGCATTCTGAGACACAAACAGTATATCATGAGAGGCACTAATTTGCTGGATGAAAATGAAAATGTGACTTCCTTTCTAATTGATATCTGGTGAAGTTTGGCTTAGAAATTTTAGAAGAACAGGGCCTCCCAGCGCTGCGCTGTGGAGCTGTGGGCAACAGCAACGAGATTTCAAAGCCCAGCCGGGGAGCTTCCCACAGGGCACAGCAGACCTCTCCTGCCTCGCCTGCTGCTCCCCTCAGCAGTGTGTTTCGGTCCATCTGCCTGTTCTGCTCCCCACTCTGTCTCTGGTGAACCCTCTCACTGTACCCCACTTGTATGCATAAATAAATAAATCTAAAAATAAAAAATTAAAAAAAAATTTAGAAGAACAATAATTATTATGTGGTATTTCCAAGCCCAGACTACTTCCTTACCTTTCACTCAATTTCTCCATATGAAATCTGAGTCACACATAGCCAACGGTTTCTGTAACATTTTATATCCACCTGACCAAATAGAATATATGCTCCTTCATGAGGAAGCATAAAGTTTAACCTGCAATTTAAAAACTTATAGTAATTTACCCCTCAGTGACTCAGCATTCTACTGCTTATCAAAGCAAATATCTTGTGTCTTCTTCTCAGTCCAGTGTCAGTTGTACTGATTAGAGTTCTCCAGAACTATATGGAGATATTTAGGAAGAGATTTATGAAGGACCGACTCACACAGTCAGAGTCTGAGAAGTCCCATGACGTGCCATTTGCAAACTGGATCTCCAGGAAAGCTTGCGGGGTAGCTCCAGTCCAAACCTGATGGTGTGAGAATGAGGACCAGTGGTGGTAAGTCCCAGTACCAAGACTGAAGGATCAGGAATTGGAGTGTCAATGTTTGAGAGCAGGAGAATATGGATGTCTCTGCTCGAGCAGAAAAGAAAATTTGCCATTACTGTTTTTTCTCCCCCCTTTGGTTTTATTTAGCCCTCCAATGAGTTGAGTAATGCCCACCTGCACTGGTAAGGGTGACCTGCTTACTCAGCCTACTGATTCAAATACTAATCTCTTCCAGATACACACCCAGGCAAAAACACACTCAGACACACCCAGAAACACCCACAGACACACCCAGAAGTAATGTTTTAACAGTTATCTGGGTATTTTTAACCCAGTCAAGTTGACACATAAAATTAACTATCTCTTTGGTCAGACTACAAAACCTACTTTTCTAAGGGGAAATACTTCTAAATGACTGCGATTTATAAGTTTGATACCTGTATTTTGCCCTCAACTACTATTAACAATAAGTTGATCTCCTTTATCATTGACTAGTGATGATGACAGATCTCTTATTAAGAGTTCAGATGGGAATGTTAGCTGAATCTCATTTGATATTACCCAACTTTTCAAAGACATCATCAGAGAAAAGTAGTCTGCTTGATATACAGAATGCTCCATTAGGGGGAAATTATTGAGGGGAAATATACCCATGTAAGAAGACTGGAATGTCCTGTAGAAGATAGAGTGGTATAGAACTAGAACATAGTGAACTTTTTATTCTTTGTATCTGGCAAACTATCTTCTGTAACTCAACTTACTGAATGTCGCACACTGAATTGTTCTAACAGTTGAACTACAATGAAGAACAAGGGTGTTCTAACAAAATTGAATAACTTTCTCCTATTATTATATACCTTCTAAAGATTAAAAACATCTTTGCCATTAGTCAACCAGTACATTCTTATTACTCTTTATACCTCCTCTACACAGAGTGATGGGAAAGGTCTTAAACATACAAACAAGTAAGATTTCATGCACTGATTAGTGCTATAAAGAAGATAAATGACAATGTAATATCAATGATAACTGAGGGGAGGAAGACAAAATGGGATTGACAGGTTAACACTTGCTTGGGTAAAGAAAAGGGAGGCCGCTTTTGCTAAGATGGTAAAATTCACCATTTTAAGATCAGAGTTGGTAAATAGCTGGTTTGAGGTCACAGGTGGCCAGGCTGGGACTGACATCCAGGTATCCTAATTCCATGAGACTTCCAGTGATTGTATAATTTATTATTGTTATGACTTTGCCAAATTAACATTTGTTAAGTAGACCACAGGATGCCAGGTGGCCAGTCATAGTTCAATTACAGATCACAAGATAAATTGAAATTGAGAAGTTTCTCACTCACAGGTCCAGAAGGAAGTACACAGGATGCCTGCAGGGGCCACACTTGGGAGGTTGAGGCAGAGTTCAGAGAGAGAAAGGACCTGGGGCACAGGTGCTAATAAGATTGGGAGATTCCCAGCTTTGGGATTCCCAGGCTAAAACCAGGCTGGTCAGTTCAAATGAAAACAGCAGGGCTCTGGCAAACTCCATGGCCGTCTTATCTAAGGGATAGGGCATGGGGAGATCACAATGATCACAGGGCTGTTGAGGACGTCATACAGGGAAGTCACATGCACTTGTGACTCTGACCTGCTATCCAGGAAAAGCCCTTGCACCAGGGGCTAGTATCAGTTTAGGTCCCTGAGATAATTTGGCCAAGCAATCTGGATGCCGAGGCATCAACGCCATAGTGTAGCTTAGCAAAACAGGGACACTTCTAACAGTGACAGAGGGATGTTTTAGTAATTATTGCAGGACTATGGGTATAAACAGGCTAATCTTGAATGAACAATCACATAAGGTCATAATAAATTTAGTGAAGAAAAATATACTGTTATCATTCTTTACAAAATAAGAATGAAAATAATGATAATAGCTGAACTTTGGCATTTATCTTTGGAGGTACACAGGTCGAGTCCATATATTATTGAATTGATTTTCTAAAGGAAAGAACTGAAAGTAAGAGACCTACTCCAGATAAAAAGGTAAAATAATTCACAAATATTTCAAGAAACACTCTTATATTTTAAAAATCCAATATGAAAACTTTAGAGGCCCTAGTTAAACACAATGAATTTCAAAGAGAATAAATTGGAACATAAAATTAGCAAATATTCACTAAGCACATGATAAACACCAGGCACTGTTTTAGCTTCTGGGAACTCAAGCTGAATAGAAGGTCATTGCCCTGGAGAAATCCTCTGCAGACAGCTGAAGAATGCCACCTGCAGCTAAAGAATACCTACTATGGGTCAAAAAGAATTAAATCAAGACCAAGAGTGAGTCCTGCCTTTTGCTTCCATGTCATATAATTGCTTCCCAAGGTTTAGAGTCTGGCTGTCATTGCCTGGGCCACTTTTGCTGTTATTCCCTGTGTCCATGAGCTCTGTAAAAGGAATATATGATTTCCATGACTTATTTTCACAGTGATGTCTTAAAAGACAAAGGCAATAGAGGGAGCAGCAGTATTTTGAGAAAGCTCTCTGAGGGCAAGCCTTGAGGATGACAACTTCTCTGGGTACCTCCAACCTCTGGTTTTATTCCTTTCTCTCTGCTGCAGAGAATGCCCAGTGCCTACTTGCAGAGCCCTTATTCACTAGGAAGCCCTGGCCTCCGGGGTGAATTTGACATACGTCCAACGCAGTCAATTGGCTTTTTTGTCCCTGAGTATTTATGGTTCAAAACTTATACTGGGCCTCCCGGGTGGCGCAGTGGTTAGGCGCTGCTCTGTGGAGCTGTCGACAGCAGCAATGCGAGTTCAACGCCTGGCCGGGGAGATTCCCACATGGCGCAGCAGACCTCTCCTGCCTTGCCCGCTGCTCCCCTCAGCAGTGTGTTTCTGTCAATCTCCCTGTTCTGCTCCCCACTCTGTCTCTGGTGAACCCTCTCACCACCCCACACCTCTGGTCTGTAGCCCAGCTTGTATGCATAAATAAATAAATCTTTAAAAATAAAAACTTATTACTAATTGTCAAAGGAAGACTTTGTCATTGCTTGAAGGAATTTCAGAAATCTTGGATAGATGATGGAGGGGGGGCCTGAGAAGCCAGGTGCCTAGTCTGATGTGGTATAAAGCCAGCAGAAGGGAAAATCAAATATAATCCAACATAGAAAGTGTTCTGTGATTCTGAAAGTCCTTGAGAGAAGGCCCTGCCTTTTGGGAGATAGGCAGGGTGGTGGTAATAGAAAGAAGGTAAAGGAAAATCCAGACTGACATTGTAAATAATCCCACCTTCTCTCATTCATGACCACTGACAATGCTGCAGCTGGCTCCAAAAGTTCTCTAAGCCACTCAGCAAGCTGACTTGGCTAAAAAATGAGGAGCTATAAAGAGCTAGTATTTATTTTCCAAGATAGTAATAGGAACCCAAAATTAGGAGTTCTTTTACTCTGTTCATTCTTTACTCATTATAGAAAATGAACAGAGACCTCTGAGGCAGATGGGGGAAGAGCAGCCTGCCACAGCATGAAAATCCAGAGGCTTCTAGTCCAAAATGATATGTGTCACTAGCCTGGCCTGACCTCTTGCACCTTATATAATGTTGTTTCCAAACACTTAGGTTGGGAAAAGTGTTACAACAATCCGAGGGTTGTTGTAAGGATTTTTTCAAGCCAAGTGAACAGGCAGTGAATAGGCACAGAGAAAAGTCAATACGCATTTGTCAATTGGCTTGAAATGAAAGAGTGTCACAGTGGAGAGACCGTGGTGAGTTGTAACCTGCCCAGTCTTCCACTTCTGTGAAGTAACAGTCAGAACAGAGGGAGAAGATGGCCCCATAAAAACCCTGATGACCACCCCTCTTCCTTGAAAATCACTCAAATGAGACCTCCCAGGTAGATGGAGATGAGAAGAACCCCACTGCCAAAAGAAAAGGGCCAGCTGGGTCTTGGGAAAGGAGCCCCCAGCCCAGCTAAGACAGATGCTTCTATGCCTCCACGCCACCCACCTTTTTTCATTCACTCATTCGTGGTTTTCATTCATTAAAACAGCAAATATTTATGTTCCACTGTAGTCTAAGCATTGTGTTGAGTTTCCACTTCAGGCTGGGCATGGTGTCGGGCATATGAACTCAAGATTCTATTCCTGCCATGAAGTTTATGAGCCAGTGGGGGAAGACAGACATTCAGTGAGGTGTCAATGGAAGGTGAGAGGAACACTTAGCCAGAATACCGGGAAGGAGGATCAGGTTTCCAGAGGTGATGTCTGAAATAGAAAGATGGTAATTAGTTATCTTAGCCAAGATGTCAAGAACAAAAGAAGAGTGGTGCAAAAGAAGCTTTCAGAAAGGTGAACAGTATTCCCAAAGGTTCAGGGACAATTTCTCAAACTTTTGCAGATAATGACCCCTATACGATAAGCAATGATCCATGAAATGGGCAACATACTACTCCAGAAAATAAAGGACTTAGAGTCTAACAAATAAGAAGGTTTTGAGAATAGTTTTAAGGCTAAACATAATTTATATGCCAAAGTTCTCTAGGGTCGAACTGATTCAGTTGTTCTGGTTCACTCTTCCAGACTCCCACCCCCAAGAAAGTAGGTAGTTATCATTTGTATTCAATAACTGCTTAGTAGATGATGTTCCTCTTCCAGTTCTTATGATGTCACTAGAAGAATGAAAAATTAGATATTCTATTTTGCACACTCACTTGAAATATGGTCAAATTAAAGGTTAAAAGGAAGTCCTCTTACACCTCAATGAGCAAACATTGATTTGCTCGGTCTAATCATTTCAGTAACCTGAGTACCTTTAACTGTAACCACCCAACCCTCTTACTTGGTATTTATTCTCAACTACAGTATTTTGTAATAATTGGTGACAATAGTGGCCTATATCAACCAGAGTACATTGAAAAGACCTTTTGGGGAGAACCTATACCCCCCCCCCTTAACACCTATGTTCTCTGCCTAATGTCTAACACAGAGTGTTCAACACTTCAGGACACATTTGTTCATTCATTAATAGCTGGACCCAGGATCAGAGTGCCTGAAAAAGAAAAAGTAAATATTTGAAAGGCGCAAACACTAGGAGGAAGGGCAAGCTGACAGTTGTGATTGCAGATTATGAGACTGACACGGAGTACAGATCACTGGTCATGATTTAAGGACACAGAGGTCAAGAGGTAAAACCCTGGGACCTGACACTTGAGTGTTGAACAGTGTTTTCCATCTGGTGGACTGTGACTGTCCCCTCTGAGAATTACTGAAACCCTTCTGGGCCTGTTAGATGCTCTGTGACCTGGAGTACCCCTCTGTGAGGTAAATATGATAACGCTATGGAAACTGGTTGGCGTTGCCCTGGAAAGGAAACCTGAGGATATAGAGTAGACCTTTACTGGCCCTTGGTAGATGGAGAAATTAACCTGGTTTTTGTCTTTTCCATCTCATATTTTGATATGATTCCATTGGCGTAGAGTGCCTGTAAAATACAGTTTGCCCCAAACTCTGGTGTCCTGCCTCATAGCCTGAGGTCTAGCTGCCAAGTCACCAGGCCAGCATGGACTCCTGGCCTTCTGGCTTTTTCTTGTCAGAATTTGCTCTTGTAATGAAATGCAGCCTCTGCTCTCTGGCAGTTTCCATTATCTGCTCCATCTCACTTGTGTTTACTCCACTGGCTTTTGACAGGTCATTCCCTACATGAAATCAGTGGAAAAACATGCTGATGTGTGTCGGAAGGGCTTTCTCTCTGGGAATAAAGAGGGGCCAACAACAAACAAAGCAAACTCTCAAAATAGAGCATTTAGGAGCTACATTCTGGCTGTGTTGTCCCCCTCAGCCATGTTGGTTCTTCTGCTCTGCTCATCTTGTCTTCTTTCCAAGCAGAAGCCAAATGAGCAGTGAAAACAACATAGGAAGGGAACATTAGAGACCTTGAGGAGTTTGCAACCTGGCTCAGGGGTTCTGAATAAATGGAAAGTGGCTTCATGGTCACATCTGAATTTCTATATCCTCTTAGTTGATCCAAATTCTCCTTTAAAGTGTTATGAAAAGGCTGGACTTCGTTTTACCAACCAATAATTGGAAAGTTCTATTTTATTTCTGCTTAGAACCAGAAGCTGTCACCCTTACTTCAGAACCAGCATGTCAGCACTGTGTTTCAGAACACTTTTTAACAAAAGAAAGACATTCGCTTCTCTATACCCCTAAGTTCCATCATTATTATGGTTCTAAATGTCACTCACTCTCTCTTGTGACTCCAGCTGTAAAGACAACAACTAAATAAGAACTTATCTTGGGAGAAACGCTAGTCTCAGTGGAGACTGTTGAAATCAGGGTTTCTACCAATGCAAGAGAAAGTTGTATCATAGATTAGTTTTTCAATGCTAAAAATATCCATTGAAATACAAATATCCAAAACACAAATGATGAATCTCTGTGGCCAGGTAGGGGGGAGGGCAGCTAAATTTGGCATTGGAACTCTCCTTGGGGTTATTGTTTTTTATCACTAGGGATGACTTTGTTGCTCAGCTAACCCAAGATTAGAAGCGTTTCCAAACTGCCTTAGTGTGCACACAGGTCAGAATTTGTCCCCGTGGGACTTCAGGCTTTTAACTGCAACTCTTAATCAGGCTCCTTTGGGACACTGCCTTGTCACAGTTTCATGAACATCATTATCAAGCTTGATTTTTGCCCTCTGACTGCAACAATCGACTTTTGACCTACTACATGTTTTAACTTTCGGAACTAAGTCACATTTTTCTTTTTTTCAGGTGAAATTTTGGGGAACATGGCATGGACTTTGGAGCTTTTTTCTCCAAACTCTTTGGTAAACTATTACCTTGACCTTCACCTTTCCTGACCTTTAGAATATATACTCTCTTTCTCATAGGGAGGTGATCACCAGATTTCATGCCACAGAACTTTCAAGGTAAATTCTAGGAGCATAGACATTGGCGACTGCAAATCACAGGGCTGTTAAAATTCAAATTTGGGAAGAAGTGGGTAGAGCTCCCTACTTGGCTAGTAAATCAATCACTTCTGAAAAGTAGTATACCTGACTGAGAGCATGAATCCCACTTCTTCAGAGTATAGCTAACACATCCACATCTACTAATAACATCTATTTCCCATACAGTTTTTATTTCATCTTTGCAAAGACAAGGAAGCTAGTGATTAAACATCAGAGCAACAGTGATGGGGCTGGTATTCAAACACAGACATTTCTATCTTGAGCTAGGAGAGGGAATATGCTAAAGATGCAAGCTGAAGGTTAGGGGCTCAACAGGTTAAGCGCAGTGCTGTAGAGCTGTCGGCGCAAGTTCGATGCCCGGCCAGGGAGCTTCCCACATGGCAGAGCAGACCTCTCCTGCCTTACCCTCTGCTCCCCTCAGCAGTGTACTTCAGTAGATCCACCTGTTCTGCTCCCTACTCTGTCTCTGGTGAATTCTCTCACCCCTCCATACCTCTGGCCTGTACCCCAGCTTGTATGCATAAATAAATAAATCTTTAAAAAAATTTGGAGGTTAGAGGCTGAATTTTTCAATTCTGAAGTCATTTCTCTAGCCGAACCCTTGCCTATCCACTTATGTAGGGGATATGCTCCAATTCTAGATAGGGTAAATCATGGGGTATTATGTTGGGGACTATGTGTGGAAGAGAGAGGCGACAATCAGGGAGGTGGAGTGTCTCCTACCATCCTCATTCTAAAGCATTTAATATCTGATGACTAGTAGCCCCTCAAGACCCCACCTCATGATGGAATCAAAAAACAAAAAAAAAGGTGTGTAAGAATCATTGCTAAGAAGACAATGCACGAGAATGAAACCAAAACCTATTTGTAAGAAAATTCCTCTCGTTAAATAAAAAGAAACTCTGGGACTTTTCAGGAAAGAACAAATAAATAAGTGAATGTGTCTCTGTTAAGGCCAACAGGTAGAATACAGACTTTGAGATAGATTTGGCAAATTTTCTTGGTGTTTAACAGACCTCTCTCTCCTCCTCAGAAGAAGGCTGAAATTAAAATTAAATCAAAGAGTCAAGCCAATGGGGCTGCTGAAAATTATGGTATGCCTTTTCTCAAATACACTGTGTTTCTTCACAGTATCACCAATTCCCCGGCGTGCCCCCACCCTTGCCCCCCTTTGCATTATACCTATTCAGAAAATATACATGTATGCTCTGATAGCAGATCACAATTTCACATTAAAATTAAAATCTCTGTCTGGCTATATGTCCATTCCCTGGTCCCCACCACAAGAAAATGTCCAAAAAATCTGCCTGTGTGCTGTCTCTACCTCCTTACTTACATTCACCCTTTTGCTTTCCCATTAGCTCATCTGCCCAGTCTGGATGCAGTCCCATAATCCCACTGAAGCCACTCTTGTCAAACTCAACAGTCCTCAACATTGCCAAACACAAAGAACACTTTTTGTCATCTCTTTTTTCTTGACTTCTGTGACAACATCCTCTTCTGGGTATTCATTTTCTGCTGACTCGTCATGCCTCCTAATTTTCTTTTCCTACTTTTCCTACATTATCTAACCTCAGTGTTGGTATTCCTCAGGGTTTTGCCTTCAACTCTCTTCATTTTCCTTCACACAACTCATTCTAAGTCACTCCATACATTTTCATTGCTTTAATTATTATCTCTGTGCTAAACACTCTCTCATTTGTATTTTTGGCTCATCCTCTTCTCTAAGCTCCAAATATCTTTGCCCAAGTGTGTGCCTGACAGCTCCACAGCCTCTGGGGTCATCTGAGAATTTACATTCCCAAGGCAGGAATGTTATTTCCTCTTTGGATCTCCCTTACATGTGTCAGTAAATAGCATCATCAGTTCTTAAATTGCTCAAACTAGAAATCTAGGGTCATTCCTTATTCCTCTTTGTCCCCCTCACCCTCCACATCCAACTCATCTAAGACCTGATTATTTCGGATCTAAGACGAATCAAAGTCTGCCCAGACGCTATGCCCCCAGGACCACCACTCTATTTCAACTATAACCTTCTCCCCTCCTCATGACCACAGTAGCTTCTTGGCATGTTGCCCAGATTCCTTTGTCATCCATCTCCTACCAATTCTCTTTATAGCAAATAAAACAATTTTGGTAAATATGTAAATCAAATCACATTGCCTTGCTAATTCAATTCCTAGGATAAATTCCCAATGTGTTTAGAATAAAATCTGGACATTGGCAAGACTCAAAATGACCAGATGTTATTCTCTCTCTTTGGTTAGCTCATTTCAGTCTTCTTCATCATTACCTTCTGGTCATCACATCAATCCTCACCATTATCCTCCATGCTTATTTCCTTCATTGAGCATGTAGTGGCCTGAAAAATAGCTCCCCAAAAGATATTTATGTTCTAATCCCTGTAACAGGTAAAGCTTGCTTTTATGTGGCAGGAAAATAAGGACTTTATAAGTATGATTTAAAGATCTTGAGATAGGGAGAATATTCTGAGTTTTCCAGTTGAGCCGCAAATGCCATCACAAGCATCCTTAGAAGAGGGAGGCTGAAGGAAATTTTGCACAGAAGAACAGGTGCCCATGTAAGCATGGATCAAGAAATGAAAGTGATGCAGCCATAAACCAAGGAATGCCAGCAGTCACTGGAAGCCAGAAGGGGTAAGAAATCGGTTCTCCTCTAGTGCCTCCAAATGGGTAACATCCCTACAGACACCTTAATTTCAGCTTACTAAAACTGATTGCCCTTCAGAAGTGTGAGAGAGTAATTTTCAAGTTTGTGGTAATTGGTTGTGGCAGCCACCAGAAAATGATTCACCTATCATAATTTGTGATTTAATTAATTTGCTTCATTATATTCTCACTGATCAGTCTGCAAGCACTAATAGAACAGATTACATCTATCTACTCTTTAGTATTTAGGGCTCAACTAGTATATAACTAGTACTCTGCCACTAGTAGTAGTTCAATAAATAAATTTTAAATGAATGTGTTGGTATATCTTTCTATAAGATGCTACACTTTAAAAGACAAAAGATTTAAAATTTGATCTTTTGTTTAAAGGTGGAATTAAAATCATTCAATGAAGGCAACTTTTCTTCCTGCCTTACTTCCACCCAACCAAAATAAATCCATACTGATTCTTCATTCCTCAATATGTGTATCTTTCTCTTCACGCAACCTTTATCCTACTCCAAACCACTAGACTCTCGTCCTAAAATAATGAAAGCCCTTTCAAACTGATGTATCTATTTCCTTTCCTTATCCTCTCTAGTCTGATCATTGCACAGTCCTTAGAATGATCTTGTAAAACAGATTGTGTTACTTAAGTTTAATGCTTACAATCCTCCAGTAAGTCTTTAACCAAAATCCTTAACATGATCAACAAAGCCCTTCATTGCCTGGCCTCTCCCACTTTTCCAATACATCACCAGCACAACCACTTCCTCTCTCTTCCTGTCTCTCTAAGAGTCTGGAGACTTTTTGAGGTTCTCATTATTCGCCTTACCCCTCCCATTACAAAACCTTGGCACACATTTTCCTCTCTCCATTTTCATTGTTTTCATGCACTAAATGCTTGCATCTCCCCCAAATTCATATGTTGAAGCTCTAACAGTCAATATGATGCTGTCTGGAGGCAGAACCTTGGAGAGGTAACTGGATTTATATGAGGTCATGAGAGAATGGGGCACCGTGATAGGATTAGAGCCCTAATTATAAAAGTGGAAGAGATCAGAGTTTCTGTACCATGAGAAGATATGGGAAAGTAGCCATCTGCAAGCCAGGAGGAAGGAGCTCACCAGTCACCAAATCTGCTGGTAATCTTCCATTTCCCAGCATCTAGAACTGAGAAAAATATATGTCTGTTGTTTTTTCCCACTCAGTCTATGGTGTTTTATTATAGTAGCCTAAGCTGTGTGTGATACAAGGATACTTATGGGCTCTATCACTAGTCTGTGCATCCAAAGAAGGATTGAGAATAGAAATTGTATATGAACACACACATTTCATATATATACACACATACACATGCATATATAATGCATATATACATACATATAAAAATATGAATGATACATATGTTTAAAGTCATTGTTATATTCACAGAATTTAGAAAAGTGTCAAGGACAGCAGTAGATTCTCCACAAAGGAGGTTAAATGAATGAATTAGTGAGAACTAAGACAAAATATAATTTTTTTAAAGATGCTTTCATTTGGATGATTATTTCAAAGTGTTTTTAGACACTCTTGCATTTAACATCCCTAGAGACCCTGTGATAAAGACAGGATACATAATATAATTCTTTCCATGTTACAAAATGAAGACTCAGTCTCTTGGAAGGTGTAAATGATTTACCCTTGATCATGTAGCTAGTAAGCTTTAAAAGGCTTATATACAATACACAAGCATATACACAGCATGTCTTGAGTACAGCATGTCAAGTGATATGCTAGATACTGTAAATGCATCAATTCATTTTGTCCAGAAAATAGTTCTATAAGGCAGGTACCATTGTATTTCCAGCTCAAGTATGAGGAAATTGATCTTTGAGTGACTTTTTCTACAAACACATATTTGATCTAAGAGAAGTAAGATTTAAACTTAGGCCTGTGTGATTCCAAAGTCCAAAATTCCTAAATGCACACCTGGGATATTCCTTTTTAATATTGAGATGCTTCAGAGATACAAAAATATAAACATATGACAGAATCTATTAATTAATCACTCAACAAAAGAAATAAAACATGATGGATAAAAGCGATGTCTTTTAACACATTAATCATATTCTCTTTGTGGAGTTATTTCATCATTTGCATAGGCATGTTTATACTTTTACTACATATGTATATATTCCTAAAAAACGACGTATTTCTAGCATGTTATGTGAATATTATCCTACTATTTCCTTCTGCAACTTCTTTGAATTGTTCATGATATACATCCTGTGGATATATGTGTCTCCATTTAATGTACATTGACACAATTTCAATATAAAATTAATCTTATACAAAAAAAAAAACAAAAGCAATTTTTTTGAGGGAGAAGTTCTCTGTTCTAATCTATGCACAAGAAAAAATATGTGAAGGAAAGAGTAGTTTGTGTAGTTCCCACATCCTCTCCCTCATAAATGTAACATTTAGGTTGAAATAACTGGTAACTACACTATTTATTATCAAGGTTGACCCAACACTCCTGGTCAAAGCGGAGGTGCCTTTAAGCAGTCCACTGGGAAATGCCCTAATAATCCAGATATTCTGTAAGTCTCCTCTGATGTAACACTAGAGGCCCCCTGGGTAGAGGAAACTGTTTCTGGACCATCACTTTAACCACAGAGGGTTAACTCAAACTTTGATTAGATTTTAGATGTGTTTTTTTTTTTTCCCCAAAATAGTTGAAAACTGGCTGTTGGAGAGAATCGCTAAAAAGAAATATGACACGATGTTTTTTGACCAACTAATGGAATTTTTGAAAAAAAAGAAGACATGATTGTAGAATCCATGGAACATGCTTTGGGCATCACCTATTTAACTTGGAGAGAGTCTGCTTGCAGGAAGTGTGAAAGTACAACAGAGGGTTGTTTTGTGTGACACAAATGTATAAAACATTTGGTTTTAAATTCTCTTTTAACAGCTGGTACTTTGAATCTGAGCTTTGGATTGAATTATTAATTTAAAAACTTTATGATACTGTTCAGTGCATATTGGTTATAATAGACTTCCCTAATTATTCCTATTGGCTAAAATGACTTTCAGAAGTTCTTCCATATTCTAATTAAGTAAAACAAAGGTCTATTTAATTGAATGTTTATTACATGCTACTCTGTCAGCTAATTAGAATATGGAGTCACTCTAATCAGGATAGATCTCTAAGTAGTTGCATATTTGTCAAAACACAAAGAAAACTGGAACTTAAAAGAAAAAAAATAAGGAGCAGTTTCTTTTAACTCCAGGCCTGAAGTGAACCCTGTTTGGTTCTCCCTTGAGTAAATTTTCCCTCCCCTTAGCATAGTAGCATTAAGTTTAAGTTGAGGACTGACTCAAAAGGAAAACAAAGAAGGGAAAGAAGGGAAATTTCCATCCATTCTCTGTAAATTTACAGTAGCAGAGGAAGACTTGCGTATAGATATCCCTCTAAGGAAAACTGCAAAAGTTGCTTGACAGTGCTTGGCTCTGGAAATCTTTTTAAAAAGTCCAGTGACAGATGAACCACGGGAATTGACAGATGACAAGCCATTCTGGAAAAGATCAGTAGACCTTACGAAATATCCCCCAAATCAAATAATGAGAATGCTGGGTTCTGGGCAGCTGCAGGTGGAAAAGTGTGGTGACATTGGGCACCAGTGTTTGCTCTTGTCTGTTTTCACACTTAATTTTCTACTTTCTTCCTCCCTGCCCTACCCTCTCTCTCTTCTATTCCTTGCAGTCAAAAAAGATTCATAATGGAATGTTGACTTGGTGATCTCATTCCAAGGTCCTGTCTATTTAGACGCAATAATTTGAAGAGGAAATAAAACTAGTCATGTTGGGAAAGGAAAACTAATAAAAAAAATTTCAGTCAGTCACTTAAAAGGCATAAACTGAATTCAATCTCTGTTTCATTCTCAAGGTGGATTGTGTGTGTAGGCCAATTCTGGGTAATAACACAAACCCAACAAATTAGGATTCTATTCCTGAGAGACTCTACATGTAGCTGAGAACCTGTCTATTGGGGGGGGGGGTTCCTTCACTATTAGCTGATTTTCAGTCATTTCTGGATGGAATGTGTCAGCTGTCTCACAGCTGGCTAATATTGTGGACTGGCGATGACACTAGGAAGTGACAAATAGCCTTTTGAATTTCAACAGTCAGGTTGAAGAAGGAAGAAGAAAACAGTCCAAACAAAAAAACTTTGGGTTGGAATCTGGCTAAAATTTTATATTCAATATTCTCAGTGTTAATCAAAATGGGTCAAAGAGACTAAGAACAGATTAGATTTATACCTTTAGGAAATTGGAGTTGCTTTCCCAATATATAAAGAGACACAATAAGCTAAAACTCAGGAATGATAATTTCTGACAAAGACCATATTTTTAAATAAAATTTAGTTTTTATGTGTATTTCTTGGTGTTGAGACAGAGAGAGAGACAGAGAGTTTTTATTTAACTATTTAACTCCCCTTCTGGATCAGTCATAGTACTGGAAGATTTACAAACATATTCCTATAAAAACCATAAGTCTTATGAGCTCCTACAAAGAGAAACAAAAGTCTTTAGCAGTGTCCCATTCTGGACCTACACCAAAAGAACAAGATTACTTTTCAATAATGCTGAATGAGATTAATCTTGGAGACTCTCCCCTAGACGGAGGAGTGATTTTGAACTTGAGCTGAATTCTGATAACTATCCTAATGTAGAAATATCAGACAGTCATGGAGAGACAAAAGGATTCTCCATCAACAGTTGTGAAAAAAAAGACATTATTTCAATGAAAAAAAAAAGGTCTGGGCCTCCTTGGTGGCGCAGTGGTTAAGCGCTGCGCAGCAGCGACGTGAGTTCCACGCCAGGCCAGGGAGATTCCCACATGGCATGGCAGACCTCTCCTGACTCCCCTCAGCATTGTATTTCCATCTATCTGCCTGTTCTGCTCCGCACTCTGTCTCTGGGGAAACCTCTCGCTGCCCCACGATTCTGGCCTATATCCCAGCTTGTGTGCATAAATAAATAAATCTTTAAAAAAATGGTATGAATTAAGTAGACAGTGCCAAAGAAATTTGATTTAGAATTGAACTGATAGATAATTCAAATACTACCAAAGATAATTTCCCTTCGATTTTCAAATTTAAATAAAAGATAGTTCTATTCAACTAAAAATTATTTACCAATACAGTGGGATCTATAACAACAAAGTGTGATTCTTTCTTTCAAATAGATATTATTTATGGTTTATATGGACAGGGGATAGAGCAGAAGAAAACTAAGGGAAGAGCTACTGAGCCCTCTTGACCACCAAAGGAAAATAGATTGTTTCAGCATGACTGAGCAGATGATTTTATTAGTTTATCATGAGCATAATTCAATTTACTGGAGGTAACTTAGCATTTGTTCAATTAAAGAAATTATTCTGTCCATTAAAAAAAGTAAGTGAAACCAGATTCAAATAAGTAACTTTGAACCATCCCAGTAAATTTTTCCAATGAATTTCCCAAATCAAACAATTTATCCAATAATAATTTCAATGTTTAATAGATAAGGAAACTGGGCTTCAGAACAGTGACTTGACTTGCCCATTGTACATGACTTGTCAGAACCAGGCTCTTTGTTACAGCCAACGTGGTTCCTCCTATACTACTTGCCTCACTGTGCCAAACTATTTCTCAACCCATTTTGAATCATATCCATTAATTAAAACTACTGTTTAATGTACTTATTTACTCATAATTTAATGGGTTGACAAATTATTTCAGTGACTGTGAAATTCAGCTCAATTGTTCAATTCCATAGCCTTAGGTAGACCCAGCTTCCAAGACTTATCTCCTCGTGGCATTAGGAATGATGCCAATTGCAAACATTTTTTGTTAAAGGAGAGCATCAAAGTAGAATCAGTCTGTTTAGAAAGACTCTAGTGACTAAATCTGATGATGGTGTCAGGGCTTGGCAGCCTGGTCACAAAAAATTTTAAGTCAAATACAACCCTCCCTGGAGTTATTACCCTATCTGGAGTTTCCTGATGAGAGAAGGCATGTTGTGTTGCCATGCCTCTATGAGATTAAGATAATCATTTTACAGTAAATGACCAAAGGCATTGGGAAATATTTATTAGTAACTATTAAGCAATCCCTATCTTGGATTTTGGCTCAAGTGTTGCATTGTCATTAAAGCATATCTGAATTATATGATTGAATATTTTGATATGATAAAGAGTAATGTGTCATGCATATCTTGTTGGGACCACTATCTATGATTTATATATGTTTACCTCTCAAAATATAGCATTATATACCTTTATAGAGAGAATTCTGATAGATTTGAAAGAAAAAATAGCCTTAGGAACAGAGTCTCTACCTAATATCCTTGAAACTTCACTGTCTCATGGCTTAGAATACAAACAAGGCAATCTTGTCCAAGAAGTTGATACATTCTGGATGAATTGGACAGTAGTTGCTTGTCTTGGATACTTGTCTCAACAATCAGCAGCCTTTGATACCACTGGGTTTAAAGTATAATTAATGTGACTGATTTTTGGAAGACATGGATAGAGTTCAATTACAGTGGTTCCCTTCATATTTCTTGGAGAGAATCTAAACTGAGCTGATGGAAGATTGGTTACCTAAAATGTCTGCTTATGTCTCTTCTAATCACCATAAGCATAACAAAGCTATTAGGAAAGAGAATGAATGAGTGCACTGGATAGCAATCTTACCATTATCTCAGTGAGTAGCAACTACAAAACTGACATTGCTACCAGAGCTTCCAACCTTAACATTCTCCCATTTCTCATATATTGATTTCCTCCAAGTCTACCATATATACTCATTCTTCTCCATAGATCACCAGAAATTTCACCTTTCCATAAACTCTATAAGAGTGTGATGCTATGGCTAGGTAGCCTCCTTGACTGCAGAATAAGAGTGAGCAAAATCATTTTGATTTTCTTAAAATACACTTTTAAAAAATACTTGATTAGCTACGTCTCCATTACTTATATTTCATTAAGACAAAATATCAAGATATTTTTCAATATCTTTAAAAATATTTTTTACAAACAAGATAAGGATTCTTTTCTTTAAAGTGCATGGTTTCCCAAATTTTCCTGTACTGTAGTCAATTGAACTCCTTAAAGCTTCTATAAAAGCTCCTATAAATTGAATGGCAAGATGATTGTGATCTATACTAGCATTTAATGAAACAAGATGATCACCTTTAAAACTTTTCTGTCTATGGATCAGTTAAATGATTATGTTTTTTATGGATCAATCAAGAGTAAACTAACATATTTATATAGCTCTCCTCATTGGTAAACTGAAAATAATAGCATTGCCTGTCTCATTGGATTATTACAAATAAGATGAATATTAGGGAAGATGCTTACTTCATATAATTAACATGTAAATATTAATATAAGTTGCTCTATATAATTACTGTGTTAATGCAAGTGAAGTGCTTACAATAGTGTGCCTGGCACGAAGTAAGAACTCAAGAAACAAGAGTTGTCACTCATTTGAACCTGCTTTACCTTCCCCACTTCAGATCAGAACTTTAAATTCCCATCAACCTCATCTTGCTACTTGATTCCTTTCTGATTTCCTCATGCCTGCACCTCACCATGACTCACAGAACCACAGTAACTCCTTAAATGCAGAATCTCCTTCTAAATCTCTTTGGGTTTCTCACACGACGTAGCATTGTAATCAACATTTGGTGGGTATAAATTAAGTATTTATTAAAACCAAACACCCTGGTTGTCCATGACAAGAAGTTGTCACTCAGGCACACTTCCCTCTCTGTCACCTAGCTGGGATGACCCAGTGTCAAGAGAATGATTAAAGAGAAGTTATAAGCAACATGATTATAACTAAACCATTATATCTTGTAGGGTGTGATTTATAATATATTCATTGCTTTGCACTCTGTGGATTATTGAGCAAAAGGGCAAAGGGCTCATACATGTATGAAGCGAGATGCCAGCAAATAGATTCTGATATTCAGACTGAATTATGACAGTCAAATTATTCTTTCTGAAAGAATAACTTCATTTAATAAGAGATAAGTTGAAAATCAAATTATAAATGTTACTGACACAGCCAAGAACCCAGACTACCAAAATACTTTCTACCTTACCTACTTAACCTGCATCATCTGAGACAATAGCCAAACCTAAAGATCACCAGAACATGTGGACAACTCCTTCAATGCAGAAAAAAAATTAGTGAAAAGTGTTACTCAGAAGTCACATCAGTTTACCACCCTCTACTTTCTGGGTTTGCTCGCCTCTTCCTCATCTTCGTAGAAACAGAGGAAAGGTAGACAATCACGTGGTATATAGGCATTTCTTTCCATCTCACAAGTCTATAATTCTAACCTTGACTAGAAACCAGAAGCAGAATATATATTTTTTCACTGCTTGTGCTGACATGGTCGATGAGCCTGGGGAGAGGGAAAGAGAGGGGGTTGGTATCAAGTGAAGTGAAACTGATTCTTGCAGGAGGAGAAAACTGTGTCACCCTAACCTAAAAAATAAAAATAAAAGAGAAATCCTCATACTAGTTAACCTTATCGCTCTAAGTTTCAGCCAAGCATCTTTACGTTTTCTGGGGCTCATAGACAAAAAAACAAAAAATTGTGACAAGAATAAGGTAAATATTTATTAATTTAAAAACAATATTTTTGAACATTTCTATCTAAATCAATATTGTATAAAATCCGATCACAGTTAACGTGTGTTAGAAAGATTTGGTATTTAAAGTAAATTTATTCCTTCTACATGGTAATGATTGACAGTTCATACGTATGATTGATATATTCCCATCTTTTAAATTCATGTTTTATTAAACAGAATCCATGTGTACTAGAAAAATAAGTGCCATAATTCTAGAGTTTCTTATCAGGTTTATTCTTGCCTTTGTTTTGTGAGGATTAAGGAAGTTAACATACATAAAACCTTCAAACAGAACCCAACATGTTGTAAGCATTCAAGAAATGTCAGCTATTGTTATTCTTGTTGCTTTTCCTTTTTATGGTAGTTCACCATAAATTCCCAAATATTCCCTAGTGAGATGGATTGGAGATATCTTTCTTATTTACTCCTTTTCTACAAACCTCCCCTCACTACCAAATTTCCCCTGAAGCAAGTAAAGACTCTAACTGGAAAAACAAGATTCAAATAAATTCTTCAGAGGATTTCACAATCAAATTTACCTCAAGTAATGCATAATTCATCATACAGAGTTCATATTTTTACTAAGATAGAAAGTCAGCTGTTAAAGTTTAGTGATATTAAGTGAAGTCACATTTGTATTTCCATTTAGCCTTCTATTGTTAAATCTAATTGCTTATTTGTTTTAATAAATCATCTGCCTTATCACCTACAAAAACTGTTTTTTATTTTGTTTTAAATTTCACGACTGTTTTTGAATTTTGAAAAGTTTATAACTTAAACCCGTTAATACAATATTACATGCTGCCAGTTCTTATAAAATGTATAAAGGGACCTTCCTGGTGGCATAAGGGGTTAAGTCTCAGCACTATCAAGCTATCACCAAGCCACTGCAGCAAAAGTTTGATACCTGGCCACAGAGCTAACTCACATGGTGCAGCAGACTCTCCTGTCTCACCCACTGCTCCCCTCAGCAGTATATTTCAGTCAATCTGCCTGTTCTGTTTCCCACTCTGTCCCTGGTAAACTCTTTCACCACTCCCCACCCCACACCCCTGGCTTACACCTGAGTTTTTGTATGCATAAATAAATAAAAATAAGTCTTCGGGAAAAATGTATAAATAGTGGCAGTATAGATGAGTTTTGGAAGGAACAAACTTTAGTTCTATCCTTAGCCATGAGACATTAGACACATTACCTATCCTCTCCCAGTTTCAATTTTGTT
Source organism: Scalopus aquaticus (assembly GCA_004024925.1). NCBI lineage: Eukaryota > Metazoa > Chordata > Mammalia > Eulipotyphla > Talpidae > Scalopus > Scalopus aquaticus. The sequence continues at coordinate 493,956 of PVIJ01000003.1, forward strand.
AGTTCCAAAAGAGACATTAATAGTTCAGACATGATAGAGCTATCATGGAGAATTAAAAATTTTGACATAAATGTCAAGGACCTTGTACATCTAGTTTTTAATGCTTGCAACTCTATAAAAATTGCTGAGGTAGGCAGAATCTCAGAGGTCATAAAAATATTATTTAAACAAGGAATTGCTAGCATCACTATTTCTTTAACAAAGAATAAACAAAAATACAACAGGTGTACTATTCTTTAAAGTAAAGTTATTGCCCTGAATATTGTTCACTAATATTCAGTTGGTTCCAAGTACACACACACACACACACACACACACACACACACACACACACAATTATATCACTATACAAACACTTATATGTGCACATAAACATCCAACATATATAATACATCGGCCAACAAATTTTTGCAAAAGTCATGTTACTGAAATAAAATTAATCATTTTCTAACAACTTATATGTGCTCAAAACAAATATAAAAGTGAAATTCTAATTTTGGCTCTAGCTTTTTTTGTAATCTGCAAGAAATTGATGTTTACATCACAAAATGTATGCCAATAGCAATAGTCTTATGGTTAATACCTGTAAAAAATCAAGTCATAGACTACTTCTTAGATTTTTTCCCTTGTCTCTTGTATAGCTGTTCAGGAATAGAACATTGTGTAAAAGTACAGCCTTATGACTCAGTTTCGAGGAGTCTAGAAATAGTCTCCATTCTCGTGGATCATGAGTGATTTCTAAGGCATTCATGAGGCCCTCAATCTCGGAACAGAATACCAGAGTACTTTCCTTTCTGAAGAAAGGCTCCAACTGCTGGTGGCGCTTTCGATAGAAAGTAATTGTGACACCTTCTTCTAGAAGATTCCATTGTTGGAGTCTTGATCCTAGCAATTCGGTCTTGTTCTTGGATAAGTCCAAATCAAGAACCAGGTCATTTAGGTCTTCCTGTGTTAGCCTGTGTGGGGTTGATGATGCACCACAGTGAACATCTGGATCACTGCATGCTGATGGAACAGGAGAACAGGTCAGTTCACCCTTGTCCTCATCAGATGAATCAAGAGAATATTCTGCTGCAGGCTCTGAAATAGGAAGTCCCTCACCATGTGGAGCTGGTCTCAATGCAGACAGAATGTTTGGGTAGACTATTCTTGACTTCTTTTGCTTCATTATTCCACCGGAACAAGGAGGAACCTGGCAGAAGTACCAGTCTTTTATGTGGTTGCTTGGCTCTCTCCACACCTTGGGGACTGCAAATGGCATTGATGGTCTTTTGCCATTTAACCACTGTGAAAACTGTGTTGTACATGTAGCACAGCATATATGCGGGGCCCAAGGCTTGTCTTGGTCACCAACCTTGCATCTGAAGTAAAGATGAGAAGCTTTCTTCACTTAAGAAGTGATACTTTTCTTCTGGTTGGCAAATGTCACTTCCCCACAAATAGAGCAGAAATTGTCCACGCTATTAATGTACTTTCGAGGCATTACTGTTCTGTATTGTGCCTAAATGGATAAAATAATAACAGTCCTATGGAACAGTAGCTTAAACTGTCTCGCACAAAGTCTGAAATATTTTCAATGCTCAACCTTTCCGACAGGGCTTTCTATAGTGCACTGTTGACATCAGCTTACTTCAGCAGCCACCTGGAAGTAGTATTGCGTTGCATCAGAAAATGATGTAATCAACTCTGGATGATGTTTGCACGATGGTATTATGCAATGCGATGCAATATTACATCATTCTAGGCTGATTTAGGACGTTGTTTCAGTCCTACTGGGTAAATTTATGTGGTGAAACATATAAAATGAATTATATGAAATATCTTCAAAATGAGAGCTAATAAAAAAATTTCAGGGTTGTATTCATGTTCAGTACACCAAGATACTACAGATTAGGGCCTTTTTTAGTCAGTAATGATCTCACTGTTGACAAAGTGTTATTGGTCTGTAACTTCCTTTGAATAAATTTCAAGATACATTAACTGAGTCCCTTGTGAATTAGGAATGGCTGATATGAAACACAAATTTCCTATGATTTAATTAGATCTAAAATAGAATATTTTCCTGCAGCTTTTTAAGAACTTATCAAAGTATATTATTCATTCAGGATAAAGTTGAAATTCTTCTCATTTTAGGTTTAAATCTGAACTACTTACCAAAACTTTAGAAAGAGCCTCCCTTTCCAACTCATCAATTTCCAAGTACATCAGTCATGCTTCCCACCACTCCCAGGCCCTGCAGGACTTATGTGGCTAGTAACCAAACCTCTCTTGCTAAAAAGCATTTGAAAATCTTCCAGTATCCATCTATTTCCATAATGGTAAACATTGGTGTTCAGTAATCCTCTGATTTCAGCAAATAATATCTGTCTTTTGCATTGAAGATGATGCTACTAGCTTACCTTTACAACCTAGGTGCTGGTTTTTCCAGAATAGGAATAGGCTATAAATCCTGGATTTTAAAATAAATGCTTCCCTGATTGCTCTCTACCCCCTGCCACCCCCTCTCCATTCAGTTCGTGACCAAATACACTTGACAGGGGTAACTGGGATATAACATATATTCAATAGATAAACTATAACTGGCCTATACTGAGCTCATAACCTTACACTCATGAATGTAACTAACTACTTCATGGAACTACAATTAGTTGATATTAATTAGGTTATTGAATAAGTTGAATCAGCTCTAATATGTTTGAAATTCCTCAATGATTACAAAAAAATTCCTGGTCGCTGGTGAAGTTACATACTGACATTCCCTCTCTATTACTAACACTGCATTTGGAGGTTGAAACCAGACAGTCCTTGATTTTGAATCATTTTAAATCTAGATCTCTGTTTTACTTCCCCAAGCCCCTCATTTTTCATAAACAAGCCAAATATTTTTGTATGCTATCACATTTATGGTTTTTCTATGAAGTTGGTTGTCTCCATCATTTTCTTACCTTCTCTTTACTTTTTGACTTACCATTGTTTTCCCTTTAAACTTACTTTCCACTTTTTTCTGAACTTTCATTAAGGCAGATACTACTCTACTAAATCATAATAACAATATAATGAAAATAGAATATCATAGTAAATAATATACTAAAGTATATAATCATATTTGTAATATAACATAATATACACTATAAACATATCTATCAATGTTGTTTTGCATAATATAACTGAAACCATCTCTATGATAAATAGCATAGTCATAGTTCTATGTTATTAAATAATATTATCAATTTCCTTATATGATTCATTAATTCCAGGAGCAATGCCTTTTATGTTATTTTCAGTTACATTATTGTGACCTGGCAAATCTAACTCAGATATTAGCAAATACTTACTAATTATTCATTCGTTCCATTAATAAGCATTGAAAGTCGTGTGCCCCGGTTTGCTAGAAACTGTGACACAACTTAGAAGAAGGCAGGGACACACCCTGCCCTTGTGTGTCTTGCTTTCTTATGCAATCAGAGCAATCCGAGAATAACATTCTTCTACCACCTAACTCCTTCCACCTCCAGGTGGGTGACTTATCTGAGTGGTGAGGGTAGGAGCAGGTCCTCTGCATGCAAATGTGTAAATGGGTTCGCATTTGGCCTAAACCAACTGATTTGTCAGCTCAGAACTCTTTCTCACCAAATCTGCTATCTCCTGTCTTGGGGAGATCTTCCTGCAACATATCACCCACATGTGTGACTTGCAATGAAGCATCTATCACACATCTTCCATGTGGTGATTTAGTGTTTGTCAGCTCCTACTGGTCCAAGTTAAAAATCACTGGATAGACCCAATCATCAGGACCTTCATTCACCCGAGAGGAACCTATGCTCTGCTTAAAGCTTAGAGAGGTAAATATTCACTTCCAATGTCTTCCCCTCTATTTACTCCAAGTCCCACTATATTTGGTGTACAACACATCATAGACATTTGGGGATTTTAATGATTTCCAAATTTCAATGCAAGTAAGATTTTATATCCTCAAATTGAATAATGTATTTATTAGGTTTCTAGTGGGGGGGGCAGAAACAGAAATTAAAATAAGTATGCCTTCACTTTACTAAGTTTTACAAGAAATCCCCTTTCCCATTAAACTGTGTGACAAGAAACTGTACTAGAGAATTTATTCTTACACATGTCAATAATAAAGCTTGTACGGAAATTATTTTAAGAATAATAATAGTATAAGTTACTAAGGTCTACCTAATTTCTACATTTATATTCTTGTAGAGATGTTCTAAATATTTCTAACGCTTAAAAATTAACTTTTTGAGAATAAAATATGTTAATTGCTGGGAATTTATAAACACATAAGATAATTTAAATCATGGTTAATTCCTATATACTTATCTAATAATCAGCACATTTCATTTATTATAACATAGATATTGTCTTATATTATGGCATCTCTGAAATACAGTTATGCCTTACATTTTGGTCTTATATCGAAATTTAATTAGCAACATATTTAATTCCTTATTGGTATGTGAAATGATCATCATACTGCTTATGCCATCATAGAGTTGGTAAAATATAGTGTATTTCTTCCAGGTATATGTAACATTTTAAACCAAGATTAGGATCATATTTATGTGATTTATTTTTTAGTCAACTTTAAATTAAATGCAACAATTTAACAATTTGAGCTCTTTGCAGAATGAAATCAAGCAGTGTCACAATATCACAATGCTTAAAAAATATGCAATTTTATAAATGGGTGATCTAAGCATCTACATAGCTTAAAATAAAGATTAACTTCTCTAGGTCTCAATTACACTTAACTATAAAATGAACTCACTAGTAATGCCCACTATCTAAAGAATACATGATCATTCAGGAAGGGCTCATTTCGATGAAGTGCATGCTAAATAATAAATATGAGACGTCAGAATTATTGTTACTAGCTGCAGTGTCATTAGAGATGATCCTTCAGAGCATGGCCCTTTGCATTTATTTCAAAATTCAGATGGCTCATTCCATTCTATTAAATTGACCTGCTTGCTTCATGCCAGACACTAGCTAGGCACTGGGAATACAAACACAGCCACAACTCTTGCCCAGAACCTTCTTTGAACCAATTTACTTTCAGGATCTTATTCATTTATTGTGGTTGAATGGATGAATTTTCTCTGAACATTCACTTCTTTACACTGACCACAGACCAAACCTCTTTTATTCACTCTACACTCACATGTAATACTTATTCTTCACACACCTTTTGCTACCCACTTCTGCAACACTTTTACAGTTCTTATTCATCTGCAATGCTCTTCCTCTTTACTATCTCCAGAGATCAAAATATCCCCTAGCACAAAGAATATTTTCGAGTTAAGAGAGACCTCTTATCATTTACATTCTGCACAAATTAAAAAAAAAAAAGGAACATGAACTAGAAACAAATTAGTTCACAAAAAGCATTAGGCAATGCCATTCATATGCAACTCTCCTGACATTCTTCTCAAATCCAGCTACTCTGAAGTCATTGTTCCTCCTTTCATACTCCCCAGAGCATTATTTGCAATATTTCTTATCACATTCTGCATCATAGTACTTGTGTGCATGTCCTATTTGGCCTAGATTGTGAGGTCCTTGAGGGCAGAAATATAATGTTATTTATCTTTGTCTCCATAGTGCCTGGCACACAGCACATGCTTAATAAGTGGTTTTTGAATTGAATTAATTTGGCCACTTGAATCTTGGGACCATTATCAATTACTCACTTATTTGAAGAATTAAAGCTATTAATGTCTAAAAATTTCATGTATGAGATGTTATAGGATATATTATTTACAATTTTATAAGATATGCCTGATTGTTAGAGAGATAGGTTTGTGTGTCATATAATTTTCCAAAGTTTTCAACAACAAAAAAGCCATCTTTTGTGAGTCTGGTCTTCTTTACAGGCCTCACTCTCAGGGAAACACTTGCAATTCCTTCAGCATTTTCTTCCCACTATTTGTTCCTCATATTTAAACAGCACATATACTGTGCTCTTTCTTAACTTCTCCCATGTTATTAAGTGGAAGATAAACCCTGAGCTTTCTAAATGCACTCTCCTCCCCCATACATATGCTACCTTCCTCCAAACCCCCAAGACAGTCCAAGGTCATTTCTCCTTGAGTACTTTACCCAATTGTTCTAAGCTGGACTGTCAACCAGACGAGTGTTTCCTGGCTGCCATCTTGGGATCTCCCTTTATCCTCTTGTGGGCTATTCTTTTTAGTTCTATCCTGTGCTGGCTTCTAAGTTTCCCAAGTTCCAGATATTTGAATTTTTGGTTTATTTCTCACTTTGGTGCACAACATTTTTAGTATTTTTTTATTTTATTTATTTATTTATTTTTTATTTTTTTATTTTTTAAGATTTATTTTATCTATACATACAAGCTGGGGCACAGGCCAGAGGCGTGGGGCGGTGAGAGGTTCACCAGAGACAGAGTGGGGAGCAGAACAGGCAGATCAGAAATACACTGCTGAGGGGAGCAGCGGGCGAGGCAGGAGAGGTCTGCCGCACCATGTGGGACTCTCCCCGGCTGGGCGTCGAACTCGCGTCACCGCTGCCGACAGCTCCACAGCGCAGCGCCCAGCCGCCGCGCCACCGGGGAGGCCCATTTTTAGTATTTTTTTTAACACTTCATCAGGAATTAACTTTTTTGAAAAAAGTGATTTTAAGTTAGAATAGTTCTAGGTTGGAGAGGACTGCCTTTGGATTTGAAATGCATCATCTGTTTTAAGAGATCCTGATGAAGTGCAGGAAAAGGATCCTAAGGACTAAGTGAAAAGATGAAATATTTTTTGTGGGATATAAGACAAAGGCAGGTAAGTAATCAGAAAGGCAACATGGGATAGGGAGGGCAGATAGGGCTGCTCTAAAACCAGGCAGATTGTTAAGTCATCAATGATTCAAACATGACATCACAGCATCAAAAAGTTAGAAAAAAGCAAAAGTAGAGAAGTAGAGATGATTAAGTGGGTCCAGAAAAAATTTCATGGGAGCAAAATAAGTAAATAGGTAAACAAACACTCTCCATCTGCTTTTGACTTAGTGCCAACAGTCAGGTTGCAGGGAGCCTCTTCAGGGACTTGCCAAAACCTTGACACCTGGTCTTTTTTCCATCACAATTTCATTTTCTTGAATGAGATTAATTTTGCTCTCAAGTTCTTATATTACCTCAAAACATAAAATGTATTCACACTAGGGAGCAAAGCCATTCACATTCTATTGGAACTGAGGGTCTTTTCAGTCTAACACACAAGGACAAGAACAAAATGACTCAGGTGCTATTTCAGCTCATCCTGCTGAAGAGGGTCCTTTGGCTCTATATTATCAGGCACCTGCTATTTCTGAAATAGGAAGGTTAGGGCTGTTGATAAGCAGCAACTAATCTGCCTACTAAGAAGCCTGAACAGCCACCAAATGCAGAATTCTACTGAGAAAAAAATTCCATCTGAATCAACACCACCCAATGAGTGTTCAGTCATACCCACACCGTCCTTACTCCATGTTCCAGCTCCATGCTGCTGGAAAGTTGTTCTTTGGTCTTGATATCAAGTGCACTACATTGTCTTTCCTGGTTTTGCTAGACCTTCAGAATCATTCTGGAAATTGTGCCTTAATGTGCCCTTCCTATACAGGCTGTGACAGTGTTTCCTATACATGGACATCAGACAATATCACAGGTTAAGATTAGCAACTATTGCTACTAAGTAGATCACTGCCTTTTGCAAAACAGATGGGCTACATATCTCTTGTCCCATGCTAACCCTCTCAAAGCTTTTGCCTTCAATATACTACTTTTTTGAACTTGTGTTATTTGTGGTGCTAAGATAGCATTGGGAGGTGAAATGCTTTCATTTATGCTTCATTCAGGGTGAGAATAGTTTGCCATCTAACTCTCTTTTTGCTGAAAAGATTGCAAATCAAAGCCTGTAAGAAAAAATAGCAAAATGTAGGCCACTTAATAGCATCATCAGATCATAAGGAAACATCCAAAATTCAGGTCCCATTTCTCCTCAATCATAACCACATTTAACTGGATCCTTAGGTGATTCATGTAAATATTAGAACTTGAGAAGCACTACCTATAGGAGATTGCATCATATTAGGATGTACAGGGTGTCAATAACTTTCATTACAGGTAGTGCAATGGCAAGACTTTCCACTAGGATTCCTTTTTTACCTTTGCAATTAAGTGTTTTCTCCTGAGATAATTTGAAATTGCATACATGGCCTATTTCTCTTCATATTTCTTGTCTATTGAGTTTGACAACCATTGATGATAGTTTACTACAACAATGATTACTAATGGAGTTACCAAATGGTGATTTATTTTTTAATACAATATTTTTGAACAGTTCTAGAATACACATAGATTAACCATCTAGTTTCCCCTATTACTGACATCTTTCATTAATATAGCCTCTATAATTAATGAGCCAATATTGACTCAGTGTTATTAATTGGAGTCAATAATCTAGAACTCCCTGCTGTTCTTTTCAATTCCAGAATCCTATTAGGATGCCACATGAATTTACTTGTCATGTGCCCTTAAACATTTCATGGTTTGACAGCTCCTCAGCCATTTAAATCCACCATTCTCCCATTATTTATTAATTGGGATTCACTTAATGAACTTTCCCTTCTTCGCCACTTATTTAATTACACTGGTCAACAATGAGATTGTTACTGACTTATAAAGGCCCTAATCTGTAGTATCTTGGTGTGCTGAACATGAATATAACCCTGAAATTTTTTTATTAGCTCTCATTTTTGAAGATATTTCATATAATTCATTTTATATGTTTCACCGTGTAAATTTTTCCAGCAGGACTGCAACAACATCCTAAATCAGCCTAGAATGATGTAATATTGCATCGCATTGCATAATAACATCATGCACACATCATCCAGAGTTGATTGCATCATTTTCGATGCAATGCAATACTACTGCCAGGCAGCTGCTGAAGTAAGCTGATGTCAGCAGTGAACTACAGGAAGCTCTGTCGGAAAGGTTGAGCATTGAAAATATTTCAGACTTTGTGCGAGACAGTTTAAGCTACTGTTCCATAGAACTATTATTATTTCATCCATTTAGGCACAATACAGAACAGTAATGTCTCGAAAGTATGTTAATAGCCTGGACAATTTCTGCTCTATTTGTGGGGAAGTGACATTTGCCACCAGAAGAAAAGTATCATGTCTCAAGTGAAGAAAACTTCTCACCTTGACTTCGGATGCAAGGTTGGTGACCAAGACAAGCCTTGGGCCCCGCATATATGCTGTGCTACATGTACAACACAGCTTCCACCGTGATTAAATGGCAAAAGGCCATCAATGCCGCTTGCAGTCCCCATGGTGTGGAGAGAGCCAAGCAACCACATAAAAGACTGGTACTTCTGCTTTGTTCCTCCTTGTTCTGGTGGAATAATGAAGCAAAAGAAGTCAAGAATAGTCTACCCAAACATTCTGTCTGCATTGAGACCAGTTCCACATGGTGAGGGACTTCCTATTCCAGAATCTGCAGCAGAATATTCTCTTGATTCATCTGATGAGGACAAGGGTGATCCGACCTGTTCTTCTCCTGTTCCATCAGCATGCAGTGATCCAGATGTTCACTGTGGTGCATCATCAACCCCACACAGGCTAACACAGGAAGACCTAAATGACCAAATGACCTGGTTCTTGATTTGGACTTATCCAAGAACAAGGCAGAATTGCTAGGATCAAGACTCCAACAACGGAATCTTCTAGAAGAAGATGTCACAATTACATTATATTGAATGTGCCACCAGCAGTTGGAGCCTTTCTTCAGAAAGGAAAGTACTCTGGTATTCTGTTCCGAGATTGAGGGCCTCATGAATGCCTTAGAAATCACTCATGATCCACAAGAATGAAGACTATTTCTAGACTCTTCGAAACTGAATCTTAAGGCTGTACTTTTACACAATGGAAACCATCTTCCATCTATTCCAGTAGCACATGCTGTCCACATGAAAGAGACATATGATAACTTAAAGAAGCTACTGAATTCCATTGAGTATAACAAGCATAGCTGGCACATCTTTGGTGATTTGAAGCTAGTTGTCCTTATTAATGGGACTGCAACAGGGATATACAAAATACATGTGTTTCTTATCACTTTGTGGTCCGCTCATGTATTAGTATGTGGTTTTGTCACCAGTATTAGGTGGCCGCTCACGTATTAATACGTATTCATCTAGTCTCCAGTTTTTCATGCCACGGTGACTTTATTTGGAACTATTAGGGGCTATTTCTTTGATCGTACTCAGTCTAGAAGCTTTATACATTGTTTTGGTGAAAGTGTAAGGTGTTTTATGAGAGATATTACAGTTTTTTTAATATCCAGTGTTCAGTAGTTGTGTGTGTTTTACTGAATGCTTATACCATTCATGCAGTAGCACAGAAAATGGCCGGCCCCAAGGGCTGGTAAATTTAAAGGGCACCGGCACACAAAGTGTTAAATGAGTGGGATAGCTGAGCAAGTGAATTGCACTATTTGCAGAAGGAATGGACTCCCAGACAAAATGTATCAGTTGGAGAGAAGAATATCAAGCACCCGGCTCTGGTCGAGGCTCACAAAATCCTGCTACCACCCCTTCACATCAAACTGGGTTTGATGAAGAATTTCATGAAAGCCATGGACCGGACCTCGCCAGCTTTCTGATACCTGCATGAAAAATGTCCTCGACTCAGGGAAGCAAAGATTAAAGAGGGAGTTTTTGTGGGTCCTCAGATTCTAGAGCTATTCAAAGATGACCAGCTCAACAACTTGCTGCAGGGTGATGCGAAACAAGCATGGAATGCTTTTAGCCTAGTGTCTACAAACTTTATTGGGAATGTTAGGGAAGAAAAACCACAAGGAACTAGTAGAAGACATGCTGATGCAGTATCAGAAACTTAGCCACTATATGTCTCTAAAGATCCACTTCCTTCATTCCCATCTGGATTTCTTCCCTGAAAACTGTGGTATGGTTAGTGATAAACATGGCAAACATTTTCATCAAGATATCACGTCAAAGGAACAAAGATACCAGGGAAAATGGTCCACTACAATGCTGGATGACTATGCTGGACACTCCCCAGAGATGCTCCTGAACAGCTATACAAGAGACAAGTGAAGAAATCCAAGGAGTTTTCTATGACTTGATTTTTTACAGGTATTAACCATAGGCCTATTACCATTGGCATGCATTTTGTGATGTAAACATCAATTTATTGCAGATTAAAAAAAAAAAACTAGAGCCAAAATTAGAATTTGACTGTCATATTCGTGTTGAGCACATACAAATTGATAGGAAATGACTAATTTTATTTCAGTAACATGACTTTTGTAAAAATTTGTTGACCAGTGTTATTAATGTCTTTATGGACTCGTGGATATTTATTTTATTCTATGTCTTTTATGGCATTGCCAGCATCTACTTTATGGCACATATTATCTCAAATGTGTTATTTGGAATTCTTTCATGTTAACTCCTTAACATGTTCCCATCTCTTTAAGCAAATATCTACTTTCTTGCATCATAAAATGTTCCAGCCTCATCTTGGGCTTTCCTGAACACAGTCCTGAATCAGACATTTCTCTGAGGAGTCTGGATCCTATGATTGGTGAATGATATTTAGAAACCAAGATATGAGGGCTAGTTGTTCCTTTTACTGCTGGGGTTCATTCCTTCTAGGCTTTCTCAGTGACAGATTAGAAAACACATAGATGTATTATAACTCACACATACACATACGTCAGTATTTCCATTTATATTAAAACTATGAGTTTATATTAAAACCTGTGATTTCTATCCAATTGCACAGCATTCTCTTTAGCCTCCCCCTTTCTCATTTATTTGAAAATTTTCTCTTTGACAATAAGAAATCTGGCTTTTAATATCATCTTCATTATATTCACCACTTATTCAATCCTAGAATTCAAATAAAGAAGTTGTAGAATTATTCTGTGAATAACCGATTGTCCAACTAAAGCATAGAATTTTGTACAGTTAATTTTATCTTTAGCCTTAAAGTATCCAGTTGGAATGCTGTTTTGCAAAATTATGTCACACTTTTCTTTTCCACCCTCATTATTGTGGTTATATGGTTCATTTGTAAGAGTAAGGCATTGTTATTGTTTTGATTATCAAAAGCCTCTACCTTCAACAAAGAGCTAAAAGCAGAGCTAGCAAAATCCCACTATTCTTTGACATTGCAAAGCAAAATATTTAATATAGAGTTAAGGGAGAGGTTTAAACTTCTTTGCTAAGCATATGACTATGAATATTTTAATACAAAAAAATAAAGCATGAGCTAATCCAGAAAAGAGAGGTATTCCCATTTTAGACTTGTTCTAAAGTACAGTGTTCCTTCTTTCAGAAACTTAATGAAATTTCTAAGCAGAATTCATACTACAAATAAAACTTTGGAGTGAAGGGAAGGAGGATGTGACAAGGCAATAGGTCATCAACAAGAAAATAAATTAGACATTTATTGAAATAAAACTGGGGAGTCAAACTCTACTTATAAAAATTTCAAAAGGCACTTAATATTCTATATGGCAATCAAGGAACTTAGTAAAAAAAATCTAATTTATGAAAGTAAAATACACAACCCTTTGGTCTGGGTATCTAAAAAGTCTCTGTGATAATCTATTTTTTTTTAGTTGACTCAATCATAGGTTCATGGTAATAAGCCCATTAAAGTATTGGTATTAAAAGAGTTACCTTCCTTTCCCTCAGGAGAAGCAGAAAAATGTACTTAACTCAGAATCTAACAGATAATTCACCAAGCCTTAGTGACCCCCTTGGTTCTTATCCAAGACCTTGAGAGTAACTCTTCTCTGTATGCCTTCCTACTTGCTTCTCGGGGCCTCCTTGTGGCCTAGGGGTTAAGTGTCAGTGCTATCACCTGCTGCCTGAGTTTTGATCCCAGCTAGGGGGCTAACCCACATGGCACAGCAGACCTCGCCTGTCTCGCCTGCTGCTCCCCTCAGCAGTGTCCTTCAGTAGATTTAACTGTTCTGCTCCCCACTCTGTCTCTGGTGAATCGTCTCACCACCCAGCACCTCTGGCCTACACCCCAGTTCTTATATGCATAAACAAATTAAAAAAAATCTTATTAATAAATAAACCCACTAATGCTTTCTCCTATGTGTAAAAATCATGGCACATTGTCTCTCTCATTCTCTCTACCAAGCTGAAGAAGGTGGCTTAATAGCTCTCTATGAACAGTAAACAGACTTATAAAGGCATTTTAATGTTGGTTCTAGTTATTTCTGAACAAGCCCAACTGCACAATAGCCTTTCTCACAATTAAGTTGTTCTTTTTTCCTTTCATTACATGAAATATCCCAGCCTATTCCAAGGTTTTAGTGACTTAACACTATATATTTTAACTCTCACTCACACACTCTCTAGGTGACTTCTCTTTGAGCAGTGACTCAGGGAACCAGCTGCTTTTCATCTGTGTGTCACTTCTCCTAGGTCTTTGGAGCTTTCTTCACTTAGATACAAAATGGGAAAAGAAAATGTACTATTGCACAGGGGAGGGATTCCTGGGTCAGTCCTAGAGTGGCCTATATTTCTCCCACCCATATTCCATTGGCAAAACCCAGATGCTTGACCATGCCCAATGCAAGGGAAGATGGGAAATGGGGGCAGCTGAGTATCCACAGGAGAGGAGCAATGATTTGATGAACAGCCAACTATGTCCAACAACACTAGCTATAAACTCTCATCTATTATATTTCTATTTTTGCTTAAACTCATTTTTGTGTTTTGTCACTTGCAATCAAAGATACAGACTAACACAGGTCTTAGGTAGAGTAATGTAAATTTGGCCAGAATGAGTTCTAAATCTCCTCAGTGAGTATTCAGGAGATTTCAGTATAGATTTTGTTGTAAATCTCACTGTAGAAAAAAAAAGAATACTCAAAACATAAGAGATAAAGAGCTGGTAAACATAATTTGAAAAATGTCATAATATCTAGCAAAATATTAAATGATTGTCATTTTGTTAGACTTGATTTTTTTCTTTAACTGCTGATCTTCAGAACTGTCTATGAAGTGACTGATTTTTTAAAACCATTTTCTAGCAAGTTCTAAACTGAGGCATTCAGAGATTTTAAAAACTCTTTCAAGTTATTTTCCATAAATCTCTTCCTAAACCAATGTTTTATAGATTTGGCCATGCATCAATAACTTGAATACACAGCCTGAAAGTCCTAGATCGCTAATCATTAGTCCAGATTAGGACCTACATTTATTTGTGGGATCCCCAAACCCCCTTGTTCTCAGAGATATTGTCTTGGTGCCCGGAGTTCCTGCTTGTCAGCTAGGTATAGAGCCATATAGGGGTCTTCTCACAAGGACAAAAGGCTTGGTATGAGGAATATATAAAACCAGTATCTGCTGAAAACAGCAGGCAGATATTAAAGATAATATGCTCTGACCAGCAGGAACAATAGAGCCCCCAGGCAATAGCCCCTGGTCACCCCACCCTAGCTCACATCCCCACATAACTGCTTCCCCACACATACACACACCCTACTTACTTGGCCCACCTTTGTACTCAATGCTAATAAACAGGAGACTGCTTTTGGGTGGGGGCTGCACATCACTTCCGGTGTGGCCCTTGCTAGGCTCCTCATTGTTCCACATGTGCTAGGAGAGTGGATGCTCGTGGGTCTAGATGTGTACACCAGTTGAAGAATAACAGACTCTACACACCAAACATGAGACCAAGCAAGTGTGGATTTAATGACGTAAAAGGAAAGAATGCCTAATAGCAGGAGGGGGTCTGAGGGAGATGCCTGTTTGCTCCAGCCCTGTCAGTGACTACAGACTGTCAGACTTCTTGCTGTCCAATGTGCCAGACTATTGATTAGACACTAGGGGACTATTAGGTACTAGGTAGTCAGGAAGTTTCACAGTGGTTGTTTTCCTGTTCCCTAATTATCCTGTAACCAGGTCTTACTCTAGGTGGTAGCTAGCTCAGCACCATTTCAGTAAAACACTTGTATTTTCCTGGGAGCTGTTTTGTTCCTTTTGTTCCTATATTGTTTAAAATCACTGTCCTGTGTCTGTCTTTCCTGTTCCCCAAGTCCTCCTTGTTCTCAGTTTTTCTCACACAGACATGACCGATCTTTCCCCCATCCCGCTCCGCTTCCAACACTGCTGCCTGTGAGGTGACATTTATTTACATAATGCCCCAGTTGATTATGATGCACAACTAATTTCAAGAACCATTGTCATAGAATATA
The DNA here is from genome assembly GCA_004024925.1 of Scalopus aquaticus. Taxonomy (NCBI): domain Eukaryota; kingdom Metazoa; phylum Chordata; class Mammalia; order Eulipotyphla; family Talpidae; genus Scalopus; species Scalopus aquaticus. Next base: position 509,215 of record PVIJ01000003.1, read on the forward strand.
TAAATAGATGTGAACTTTGGTAACAACCATATATTTCCCAAACTAAATTTCAAAATTGGGCTATAAGGGCCATATGGAAGATATCCAAAATACCTATAAGAAGAATTTTCATAAACTACTTGGTAGGCACTTTGAATTTAAAAGAGTTGTCCTGTCTCTGACTGGCCTGGGCAGACATAATGGGACAAAGATATTTCATCAGGCCATGTTAAGTAAGTAGAATCTGACAAGAAGAGGGCAGAAGAGACTATTCCAGAGGGTGAATGAACAAAGTCCCAATTGGAAAAGCTCTAGACAGAGTCAAGGGGTAATCAACAGACCCCAGGTGACTGAAGCAGAAACAATGAAGAAATAAAGGCAGCATAAATAATATTAATCTGTACACTGTGAACTCTAAGGGCTGTGGACATTCCAAAAGAGCCATTTGGTTAGAACAGCCAAGACTTCGTGAAGAAAGTAGAACTTGACCTGGGCATGAAGGAAAAGTAGGATTCTATTAACAGAGAGGAAAGGGGAAATTATTTTTTATTTTCATGAGTCTGAAACCCAGTTGATAGAGTAAAATAGTACATGATTGTTCTACTTTTCACTTAAATGTATTAAAGTCTTACATATATAGAACACCACTGTAAAATTTTATTATTTATTTATTTAATTAAATGTTTATATATCATATAGGGCTCACATCAGTCTTTAGGAAATTCATGCAATGAACAAAGGACAATATAATATTAAAAATTAAAACTGGGATAAAATACAAATAAAAAATAGTCATTGAAGAAAGAGTGGAAACTGAGCATAAATATATCAGTATGTAAGCATATATATGTAACATAATTGTTTTATGCGAGTCAAAATTTTGTCTCACAACTTCCTGGGAGTGAAAGCAAACATAGAAAATATGATAGGTTATACAATTCTCAGTTACCCATGAAAATAGCCATGAAATTATATTAATTTTTCACTGGCAGATAAACAACCTAACAGTAGGAGAAACATGTACTGCATTTTAAATATTGAATACTGTCCTCACCAAAGTAGCTTCCTATATACTCGTCTATATTTAAGGTTTTTTTTTTGGCATAGAAGTCTGGGGTATAGACCAGAGGTGAGAGGTGAGGGGTGAGAGGATTCCCCAGACACAGAGTGGAGAGCAGAACAGACAGATTGACTGAAATACATGGCCAAGGGAAGCAGTGGGCAAGACAGGAGAGGTCTGCTGTGCCATATGTGAGTTAGTTCCCTGGATGGGAATCAAACTCAGGCTGCAGCAGTGATAGCCCTGAGACTTAACCCCTAGCCCAACATGGAGACCCCCCATATGGTTTCTTTAGTGGAACTGTAGAAGATAAGTAAAATACCAGAAATTGCCAAATGGGTAGAACCATTACAGACTCCTGGATGAACTTCCAGGCATATCAATTGCTCACACATAAGCCAAAATAAACTTGCTTTTCCCTACTGCAGGCCCTAAAACTCTGAAGGAACCAGGATCATCAGAAAGGAATGTCTGTGATGTGTCTATACAAAGTTGATTCAGCTGCTTTGATTTAATTAATAACCAGTCAATTCAATCAATTAACAATTTGAATCCATGACAAACATTACATCAAAATTCAGTAATGCCAAAATAAGAGTCCACTAAAATCCTAGACTTTTATCTAGTCAGATGACCATGTAGGCCATATGAAGACAACTGTTTTCTCTCATTTTTTAGTACAGTTCTTGAGTATTCTTGGGCTTAACTGATTACCTAATGATAATGATTTGCACCTGCATAGTGCTTTCACAAATTCTTTAAAAGTAAACCATCTTTTGAGGTTGCATTTTCACATATGAAACAGGAGGCACAATGACTTGAATGAAAACTGACATCTAGTTATTAATAGGAATAACTGTTATACAAAGAACTCTGGGATCATGGTAAAGATGTGTGTCCAAATCCTACATTTATTAGTCTATTGGTTTAATGTTATCTGCCTAATTCTTAATTCTTAACTCTACACTCTCAACTCTGGCGTCTAACTTTGGCCTGTTGTGTCAGCAACACCACACTGATAAAGAAACAGGAGTTGTGGGGCAGGCCGTAGGATGCAGGCTGCAGCTCAAGAACAAGGTCCTGGCCTTTCTATTGACAGAGAAAAGGGTGGGTCAAACTGAATACTGGATTTAGGGCTTTAGGGAGAGTGAGTCTGCTGATATATTCCTGACCCCCACCCTTGGTTCCAATCTGATTAACAAGGCATTCCACTGATCAGTTCCTGGGGTACAAAGCACATCAGTCAATGGCACCCCTGCTTTCCCAGACATACTTTGTGATGTATACCTATTGCCCCAGGGCGATCAAGTGTCCTTCCCTTGTCTAACTTGAAAGGAGCCTTGTACATGCATATTGGGCCCTCCACAGGGGCCCAATTAGTGTTCATTTTCATTCTCACTTGGTTTTTGGCCTTGGCTCTTTAGTGTTTACAATAGAGCCACATACACCCCAACCCCTATCTCAGCATCTTTTGTTGTCTAACATGAAGAAGTCTAACTCCAGCAATACAGAACTCAACCCTTAAGCTGACCACTGGCTGCATCAGCCCAAAATGCCTCCACGGCATCCAAACATGAAGCTGACAACTCCGAAAGGCAGTAAGAAGTAGGACACATATCAAATGGTGGGGCACAAGGGGAGGCATGGACAATAGAGAGGATTAAGCTCCATATATTGATATATTAGAGATCCATCTATATATGCACACTAATATATTCTAAAGACAATAGTGGTCCCTGTTCCTATGATAGTAATATGTTTAGATGGGTTTCGAGTAAGATTCTATGAGTAACATATTATAAGCAAACATAAATACAAGAGCCTCTGTCCTCAAAATTGTTAACAAATAAATTTTCATCAGAGGAAGGTACATACTTAAAATCACAGTATGAATTGTCCTGTGTAAATAGAACAGTATGGAATTGAATCTCTTATTCCTGCATTGCTGTTCTGCTTCCCCTGGCCCCTGTCCACCGCCCTCCATTGACAAGATCAGATTTAGGATAATCTTAATTAAAGTGCTATCAATGAGTAAATAGACTGAGTGGCACTGATGGTAGCAGAGACAATTAAAGTTACTTGGTTTCCTACTTATCTGTCATATGGGCTGATTTATAAGCTTTCTACAAGAAGTGATTTAATGACTTTCTTTAATAGAAAGAAGCTTGATAAAATACCAGCAGATGGTATTGTGGGTAATGACCCAGGCTATAATGATTTTAATAATGACTTATCTATTTACCTGTGCTCAAGCAAAGGCTAAACTTGTATATACGTACACAACTGTACATACATTGCCATCTAGTAGACCTAACTGCCTAACAGCCTTTAGTAGAGAGAATGCAGACACAGTTAAACAATCAAAATATATAAAACTCAACAGAGGTACAAAACTGGATAAAAAGATGATGATAAATGAAGATGATGCTACAATCCAAACAACTACTTCCATTCTGACTTATCTTGGTTTTCCATTAGAAGGTATATGGCATCTTCCTAGCATGCAAGTCTTTTAAACACTCCTAGTAAGTTTCACACAGATCCTGAATTATCCACCACCCAAAACATTGAGGAGCCTGTTTCCTTCAAACAGCCTTTTGGCGTCCATACATAACACAGGTAACGCTCACCAGCAGTACGGACTTCAGAGGACTCATGCCAAATGGCAACTCTTCTTAATTTCTCTTGGTCCCTATTATCTCAATTACAGACCTGAGGCTTTAGTCACACCCTGCATAGCTTCTCCTGACTTGCAGGAATAAAAGTGTAATTGGGAATGTTCCTTAGAGAAAATGAGCAAAGCATGTGCTGGGCACCCCATTTATTGTTTCATGTTAAGTATTGGTAGTGTATGAGGCCAAATGTCTGGGTGCAAACCAGGGGGTCAGTCAAGAATATGAAGCAAGGACTCAAGAGGGAACTTCTACAATATCTCAAAGGGGCCGCTCTCTCCTTTGTCTCAGTGAGCACTGAGTCAGCTGGAGGCACCATCTAGGCCTGGTCTCTATGAGGAAATAGGAACACACAGTTTCAGGGAAGTGAGCTCTGGCTTGTGCTCCTGGTGACCTGGACAGTGCTACTTGCCTTTGACCATGACAAGAAGGTCCATGAGTTCAATTCTGGACAATGTTTCATTGGAACAGAGTCTGCTGGGCCTGAATTGTGAGGGAAATTCCAAGGCCCTATCTCTGCGGAGATCTTGAAAATATTACAAGGCAACCCCAATGTGAAATAGGTTGGCTTGATTGTGGGTCCTCACCCACACACTTACAAAGGACTTAAAATGAGACTCAACTGCAGGCACACACAAAAAGGAGTAATAAAGGGCTCATTTACAAAAAAAAAAAAAAAAGGGGGGGGATGAAGAAAGGAATAACTCAGAAAGAGGGAGAGATAAATTGGTGAATTGATCCTACCTGTTCCGCTGAGCTGGAGACCCAACAACACTCTGAAAGCCGGCGAAAAGCCGAGAGACCCTGATGGCCCACCCATCTGGTTATACATCAAACCTGGCTGCTTAACTCCACCCTCAGTTCCTGGCATCCTCCCTTTGGTGATGATGGCATTATGGGATTTGTAGTCCAGAGTGTCTTGGATCACTTTGATCTGGGGTGGCGGTGGGGTTCATAAAAACTATTTGTGGAGTTTGTTCAGGACATCCTTTCCTCCCCAACAAAAAGATATTTCTAGGTGCTAAGAAGAATAGCTTGTAGTCTTTTTAAGAAAAAATAATAAAAGAAAGGCAAACTTGTCTTGGACATACTTTTTGTGGGTGGAGCAGCAGACACCAACCCTGATCTTGAGGGCCAGCTGTGCTTCAAAATCAGGGAACAGCCAAGCTGATGTCCCCTGACCTTCCCTAGCCCCCATCTGGGCTTGCCTCCAGGGGTATCCCATCCTGCAATTAACAAGCTGACTTTCTAGCTGACCCCGTAGCTACCAGCCGCGCATGTCTATTGAGCATGAGAAATGTTAGCCCAAGCTGAAATGTGCGGTAAATATAAAATCCGTAACAGATTTCAAAGATTTAGTACCAAAAAAGAATGTAAAATATTACCTCAATGTTTTTACATTGATTACATGTTGAAATGAAAAGTTTGGCTATATTAGGTCAAATAAAAAATATTATTAAAGTTAAACCGTTTCTCTTTACTCTCCTTTTTCATGTGGTTACTATAAATTTTAAGATTGCATTTGCGGCTTGCTTTTGTGGCTCATATTATATTTCTGTTGGACCACACTGTTCTCTAGTCTCAGGGCTCTTATTTCTAATATGATAAATTTACCTCTGACAATGACAAGGGTGAAGTTTCTCAAATAACTTGTTGGATTTTAACAGGAATTAGTGGAGAGAGCTGGGGGAGAGAGCAGCAGGTACTTTGCTTATCCTGGAATGTGCTTCCTTCCTCATTGTGGCAAATTCTTACCCATCCTTTAATATCCATATCACATGTCTCCTCCAAGAACCTTTTCCTGACCCTCCCTGGCAGGGATAGTGAGTCCCTTCTGTACTGTCTCAGAACTCCTTGCAAATCTCTACCAGAGCACTTTAAATTATAATAATATGTACCTTAATTATTATATTAATATATTATAATATAATATTGATATAATATATAATTAGTATAATTAATTAATATAATATTAATATATCATATTATATTAATTATTATATTATATAATATGTACCTTAATTTACATACCTCCCCCTTCCAAACTGTGAACTCCTTCAAAGGGATTCATTCATTTTAATCATCATCATAATCATAATGCAATAGCCATATTAAAAACATCTCATACCTCAATTTATTCATTTAGAAATGCACTCATTCACTACAAAAGCAAGTCTTTTAACCCATTCAACCAGTATCAGGAATCTGAACAAACCCCTTGTTCTTCAAATACCCCATAATTATGAACTTTGTAGTTAGTTTCCCACTCCTGAATATTCATCCCAGCTAATTACAACGAATTCACCTAGAAAAAAAAAACCAACTTAGTGATAATTAAACACAGAGTTCCAAACTTGTGTCTTGACTACGGTATGTAAATGGCCTGTCTTTATCTCTTGACACATATTACACATAATCCACTCTGGGCCCTCTTTGTCCCCTGCCCTTGCACTGTCCCCTCATCTTTCTGGGGCTGTTCTCAAGGTTCTGTTGTAGATTATCTCCTTACTTCACCCCATGGATATTTTTCCACTTCCAAATGCAGTGTTTATTACGTTGTTTGGGTGTTGAGTCTCCTCAAAGCCAATGGAGTATGGGATCCATTAGGAAGATGATGAAATCTTGCACCAAGGACTTAGTAACTTAGCAATGATTAGAACCTTTCCTACTTTGGCATTTGAGGATGACAAATTCAGCCTTCTAACACACCCAAGCCATGCTGTCTGCAGCCTTGTTAGTCCTGGTCAGGTACAGAGCGGTCCTGTGTGTGGTGAAAGGACTCAGGACTTCACTTAACCAGTTGGGGGTTGTAATGCAGTAGGGCAGAGTGGGCAAAGGAGAGTCCTGGAGCCTTTGGTGGCTCTTCCAGGCTTTTAATGTCCTTTCTAGCTCTCCACTGACCTCCACCACATGGTCTTCTGCCACCGTTATATGCTAAGTCTCTCAGCTCAAGTGTGCCCACTTATGCATGCCCACACCATAAACAGGTGTCCCCCTCAGGTATGCGTGACCTGAGCCCATACTTCCAAGCACCTCTGCATTCATGGCTGCAGGTGATAGCCATAAAGGCCAACACCACAAAAACCTGAGCAATCTTCATGGACCCTACAGGGGTATTTCCCTTTTGCATAAGCACCCTAGGGAATTTCAAGGTGCGGGTGTTATTCCTGCAGCCAGCATTTCATTTGGTGAGGAACTCCATACCACTCAGTTTTAGAAAAAGTAGGCACCCACCTTCATGAAGGGGAAGTAGCCACAGAGCTCTTATGAAAGGGACATTGTCAAAACTCTATTTTCAATGATCAATGAGACCATAAAACAAACCAGATTTCCATTACCATTGCTAGTGAAAAAAAAACAAAGGCCACTTTGAAAAATATCAACCTTTCTTTGGACAATTTTTATAGCCCCATTACGTCAATTTGAAGCCTTTTCATATTTTTCTATCATTATTGTATTCCTACCTTTGTCGTCTGTTGTTTTCCTTATCTCAGCAAGCATTGCCCGGTTCCTCATCAGGCAGGTTATGTTCTGCTGAACTGAAATGTCTCTGGGGGCTTTTCATTCCGTTATCCATGGTATGTCCCTCCGACTCTTCATGCTTGTTTTCATTGGGTTGAGAAAAGCAGCTTTCTGTTCTCATCTTGATGAATGGCCTTGCATTACATTAACAGGGTACAGGGAATAACACTAGGTTGTTTACCTGGGATCCCTAGTATCTACTGCTTTATAGATCTCTGTGCCTGTTAGGATGACGGGAGCACCAGCACTGCAGAGGGTAGGAGACAAGAACAGAAGCAGAGAGGTACTAGCAGGTCACTGTTAGCCAGTACCAAGAGTACAAGTTTCAAAAGGTGCTGCTACCCAAGTGGGTTAGGAGCGGGGACTATTATGAGCTCCTCCCCAGGCCAATTTCTCAGTTAAAGAGTCCCAAGTAATCTGTAGCTTTTCCCTCTCAGTTGTGAGTCAGCTTCAGTCTAGTGGCTTTGGGACCAGTCTAGAGTTGTAGCACCAGGAGGAGGCTATGGTTGTGTTGAGGGCAGGAAAAACCAGGGAGCAGAGGGTCTCCATGGAGCTGCACAGACGGGTCAAAAGGGAAGGAGGAGTTCTGGAGCCCTCGGTGGCTTTTTACGCTTTTTAATGGCTTCTTGTGAAGAGGCAACCAGGTACAGGACAGGCAATGGGGCTGTGGGGCCGGAAAGCTGGCAGGCCTCCCAGCGCCCCCCCCCCCCCCGCAAATCTTCACTCTGGCTCTCTGGCCGCATCTCGTGGCCTCTGCTGCACCCCAAATGGAAGGTCCTCTGCTTTTCCTCTGCCGCTGCTGCTGCTGCTGCTTCCTCTGCTTATAAGCCCGGCCTCTGGCCCAGGTGTGCCCATTCACACAGGCCCACACCCCACTCCAGGTGCCCGCCATTAGGCATGCGTGTAGGCCTGCAGAGGTCCATCACTGGGGGGAGGGTGGAAAAACCTGACAGTTCCCACTTACCCTACAGGTTGCGATAGAGTTATAGGTCAGGGTTTATTTTCTTCACCAGCGTAGAGTCTTGCCCTCAGGCGCTTCCTCCTGATGACTAGGCCCATGCTTTGAATGCCGGTAATGACTTTATACCTTTTAGCTGTTATCTCACATTGCTTGACCCTGGTTGGGGGTGTGGCAGGTATTTCAGAAAGCAGTCCAAGCTGCAGAGAACTGTGCCTGCTATGTGAACACACACATGAGCCAATCTAGTTCTTCCGACCAGTTCAAGCTCCAGCTCTTCACGTCATCATAGTGCCCCAGCCTCAGGCCGAAAATCATCACCTTACACGAACCCCAAGTCTGCAGTTGCCAAGAGTGCCGACTGTCCTCAAGCTCCCTATATAGGGGGGCAGGGTGTTTCCCTCTCTGGCTCTTGCTGAATAGTTGCTATTCAGTAGAATAGCATCTGCATTTGCAGGCATCAGTCCAATATTCTGGGTTTCTACCATGGGTCTCTGTACCCCTACTCTTGTATTTCCCAGAGGTGAACCCTCCATCCTGCATGCCAGCTCTGTGTGCCCCCCTCTCCAGCACGGTCATCATTTTGTAAAGCCCGGGTGTGGGTGTGAACCCTTCATTCAATAGCAGTAGAGGCCCAGTATAGCCCCCACTCTTCACTCCCTTAGGTTTTGCTGCCAGCAAGACATCAAAAACAAGGAAACTGAAGGTTTTCCGAACTCTCTGTCATGTAATTCCTCTTGATTCATACCATGGTCACCTGTTTATTTTCCAGGCCCATTGTCTTTATTTATGTATAATTTGGTTGCAAATATATGGAGGAGGTGAGTCCAGTATATTTACTGTGTTACAGGGCAGATTGAGGGGCACCCCAAGACCACCAAACCTGCCTGCTCTAAATAGGTTCTGCCATCCACCACAAAACATACTTTAGTGTATAAAATCTTCAATAGAATGGAACTTTAATATAATTAGTGTGCAACAGAGAGAAGGGAAAGAATAGTTAAAAATAGTTTCCCATGAAACACCCAAATTTATTCTTCCCCTTGTGGGTAAATGCCCAGCCAAACAGGGTTGGCCTCAAAGCAGGGCCTCTGAAGCCCATAAGGTGGCCACAGCCTAAGGCACCTTCTGGTGGGGACTCATAGAAAATGGGCAGAAGGGACCAGGTAAGTTTGGAAGGAAAGCAGCAAAATCAAAACCAAAGTGTCTGCCTCCCTATGGATCTCTCACTCATGTCTCTGTCTCAAGTGTCTCCTTCCATGTCCTCCAAGCCCTGGTACAAGTCCAAGGCTGACAAGCAAGTTTAGCTCCTTCACATGTCTCTCTGTTTCATGTGTTTCCTCTAAGTCTTCTTGATTTCCTTCTCCCTGCGTTCTCTAGTTTCTCCTCCCTGCTCATCTCCACCCTTCTTGGGTGGGGCAGGAAACCTGGAATCTCCCCTTTCCCTGGGGATTACCCTGTTTACAACTCTGACACCATCTTACCAGATTTAAATTTCTTCAGTCTTGAGAAGAAAGTGACAAAGTACTCAATAGGGTTTTAAAAGAAATCTAATTGATGTCTTTCTTCATGTTTTAAATATGAGAATATAGGACTGTGAAACTTTCGTCCTTAGTTTCCTTGCTTTTCAGATACAACGGGATAGTTTAGAGACAACATTTTAGTCTGCCTGGGAGGTTCCCAGCCCTCCCACTTTGCCTTAATAATATCTACTACTTCTTCCTTTTTTATAGCTTGGACACCAGTCCTCCTGAAAAGTCTTCTCTGTTCTCCCAAGATGGAGAGAGAATTTCACTACTGTGTCCTCAGTTCCTAGCATAATGCCTGACCCACACAGGTAGGAAATGTTTGCTGAGGGAATAATAAATGGAGCATGGTGTAGGGAAAAAAAAACTGACTTGAAGATCAAGTTTAGCTCTGCCATTTATCAATCATTAACTAACCTGAGATTTCAGTGCTCACCTGTAAAAAATTGAGGTAATTCATAGACGTTTCTGAGAGCGATTAATGTGAAAAAAACAGTTTGTAAGCTGAAATACCTTATAAAATTTAAAGTTATAACTACCTTTTCCCTTTTACCTATATATTTGCAATGAGAATTTAAATATAATGCAACATCCCTCACATAAGCCAAAAAATTGGAGAGAGCCTGCCAACCATACTCTCTGCTAACTATACTTCCACATTACACTGCATAAAATCCACGTCTGATATGCAGAGAATTATTTCTGGGTAACCCAGGCATCCAGTAGAGGCACTAGAAATCTGGGCAACAGAGGAGCAAATGGTGTCAGGCCTCTAATCACTTGTGGCTGTCCACAGTTAGGGTCAACCGATTTTGAGATGTAAGGTCAGTGGAAGAGCTCTCAGTACTATTCAAAAGTCCACTATTTTTTATAGCTTTGCCAAGTAATTGGGTTGAGTATGAAAATAAGTTTATTGCCTCCTCTTCCCTGGATGCAGTTTCTAGCAAAGCCAGTAATACTCTTTTAGTAATTTGCAATCAAAAGCAATGCATACAGAAACTGCACTCACTGCCTTCTTCATTCAGTATCACATTTGGAATAAGATAAGAAAAAAAAAAGCAAAGACGGGAAATCATGAACCATGAAAAACTAGCTTTGCACATTGCACCTAGGAACCTGTAGATATTTTTGATAAGTTAGTGTTGATCACATTTGATTATCAGTATTATGACGCAGGGACTGAATTATAAAACAGCTTAGTATGAAGACAACCAAAGAAAGAAAACAGAACCAATATTCCTAATCCAAATTTGCTATCAACTTTCTGAATGACGTGAAACTGTTTAACTTCTGCTCCAGTATCCGTATAAGAGAGATAAAAAGTCAACTTGACCAAACCAGTAACTTGAATTGTAAGGGTAAGGGATTAAATTGTTCAAAGTATAGTTGACGTAGGAGTCTTTGCAATTACTTGTTTCAGGGAATGGACACCTAGCCAGCTGATACAAAAGATTTGTGGTATAAGGAAACATAGGAAGTTGTATAGGCAGGTGAGACAAGGGAAAAAAAAAAAAAAAAGAACAGGGCTACTCAAGGCCAAGAACTGGAACTCCAGGAGTGGGGCAATATTTGTGTTTCTCTTGGGCACTGTGGCATCTGCATCTTGGCCTCTCTCCTTTTTATCTGGATTGGCCTTCTTTGGTTGCATATGATTCAACGTAGGCTCTTAGGCAATCACTGTTACTACCTTCTAACATCTAAAACATTGACTCTTAGCACTTTAGCGCCTCCCCTTTGATCTGTTCAGCTATTACCTTTGAATTCAGGGCCACATGATAAAAAAGGCATTAGGATCGGTGTAGGAGCAGAATTTTCAAACAGGAAATGGTGGGAAAGGTCCAGGCCATTTAAGCAGGTAAGAGTAGTTTAGACTTATGAATGGTACTAAGGATGTAGAATCAGGCATGGGCTGAGGGGGAGTGTGAAGAAAATATTTCTGTTTTTTCTTTTTTATTTAGGAACCAGTCCAATAAAGCAGAAAACCAGGGTAGACAGAAGTGTGAGACATTTGGGAAACTGTGATTCTTATGGGCCACAAAGGGGAATAAAGCTCTTCCAGTGAGCCTCTAATTGTGATTTAGGAGAAATGCCTTGTAAAAAACCTATGCCTAATTTTCCCATTACGAGCCGGTATACTCAGCATATTAGTACCAGTAAGCAAACTATTAATATCCTCCCAGATTTAAGTGCCCTTTACCTGGCCCGCACGTTGCCTCTGCTTGCCTGCTGTCAGCACTGCATGACTCACGGTGCGAATACAAGAGAAAATCCCATGCTGGGATCCACTCACCTCTCCACCTGAGCTTCCATCTTTCACCACAAAGAGCCTGACCCACATGACCTACACCCACCTCACCAGATACTTCCTCCAAAACTATCACCCGTGGCCACACCTGGATCAAGAGAAACACAGTAGGAGCATAGCTCACTTTTAGGGGAGAGGATGAAGCGATGAGACTGTCTTCAGCATCGCAGGTTCCCAGCACAGCATTCAAGTGGGGGGAGGACTGATGTGAGCAAGCAGCCCCCCTAAGCCTCTCCTCCTGAGCTGTGAAGACTCCTCACACCCTATTGGTGATGCTGACCCTGTAAAATGCGAAAACCACATAGGGACCTTAGTGGTTAGGGTCAAAGAGCAGTTCTGGCTGAGAAATTCAGGAGTCCCCTGGGGACACCTTGACCTAGGTGGGGTCTTTGCAATGGGCACTAGATCTATATGCTATGAAACTCGAGGCAGGGAAGGGAGATGATGAAGACTAAGAGAGGTTTTTTCTGCCCATGAGCTGTCAAGGAAAAGAAGGATCAGTCACTGAGAGCACTGTGGCTCCAAAAGTACATTTCCTAGCTGGAGTGCTGGCCTTTCCCCATAAACCTGAAGATGTGCTCTCTTTAACACCCCAAGTTTAATATATTAAGGTTTGCAATGAGATTCATCATCCCTTTTCCAAAACTTTCTCTGTTGCTGCTTCCCTTTGCTATCCTGTCCCTGCTAGGAGCACCATTTTTCTCCCAATAACTTGAACTCCATATTCCTTTGGTTTCTGTCTTTCCTGAACTCTCTAACATTGAATGTCATCACCAACTCCTCTTGACTTCCTCTGTAATACATCAAATTTCTACTGTTTCCTATCCCTGTTGCATAAATGTAGTTCTCTGGCCTTATTACTTCCTGTCTAGACCATTAGAATAAATTTCAGTCAATTGTCCACTTGAATCCAGCCTAGACAATAGCATATTTCTCTTTCAATAGTCTCAAAATACGAATCCACTAGTCTTCTTAAAAATCTTCAGTGGGCCTCCCTGGTGGCACAATGGGTTGAGTCTTGGCCTCTGAAGCTGTCCGCAGACGATGCAGCACGAGTTTGATCCCCGGCTAGGGAGATTCCCACATGGTGCAGCAGACCGCTCCTGCCTCGTCCACTGCTCCCCTCAGCAATGTACTTCAGTAGATCTGCCTGTTCTGCTCCCCACTCTATCTCTGGTGAATCCTCCCACCACCCCACATCTCTGATACCCCAGTTCTTGTGAGTATAAATAAATAGATCTTTAAAAAAAAAATCTTCAGTGACTGGTTCCCCACTGACCAAGAATGCTTCCTGACCTCTTAACTGGTTTCTCAAGTCCTCTATTACCCAGCCCTAGCCAAGAGTTCAGTGGCATTATTGTTCTTATTATAATTATAAAAATGACCCCAAGGTAATTGTTAAGAATTTGTGCAAAAGATATGAAAATGATATAAATAATAATCTTAATTTCACCATTCAAAAATATTTTGTTCTATATGTGTGTATATATATAAATATAAATATATATATATATATATATTCTATATATATATTCTTGTTTACAAAAGAGGGAACATTCTTTTTTCATTGATAGTATATTAGCAGCATTTTTCCATACTTAAAAATAATTTTAATTGTTTTGCTGACATTTGCTGCACTGATTCAAAAATATAACTGATATGTTCCTATGTAATTGATTTGTGCTTATATAAAATGTGTAAAATACAAACAAGCACAAGTAAACACATAAACCTATTTCACACTTAGCATAGAACTAAGAATCGCTGACATCTTAGTATATATAGTTACTACTTATTTTATTATGACATGTATCTGTCATCTATCTATCTTTTGTCCACTTTTCTCTAGTGATTTGGAACATTTACATCATGTTTTCTCCCTAGAATGATGAAAAGATTAACTGTTATTTTAAAAAATATAGTAGAACCTCGTTTCTCTAGTTCTTATTATCAATAATAAAAAGTACCCATTTATTTTCCTAATATATAAGACATGATTTTACTTTATCACTCTTTCACTTCTTTATCAATTTCCAAGTTGTTGATATAATCTAAATGTGTAGACCAATTTATACTGTTATTACTTTTCTTGTAATCTTTTATTTTAAAGATTATTTTAATATTGCAAATATTTCATCATCCAAAAGTGATTCTTGATATTCAAATAGTTTTATTACTCAAAACCAAATCTCTTTTATTAAGATTGTCTTATTCATATGTTCATTATTTTATTTTAACTGTCAATTGTCTTCCCAGGATGTATGTTCTTTTTTTAACAGGGTACTCTGATCAAGTATTCTCTTAGCTCTATAAATCCAAAATAATTTTCTCTTGCCCAAACACATTAATGACAGTTTTACTGTGTGTAAAATACTGTGTGACAATTTTTTAAATGTCAAAACTCTTTTGCTTATTCTCCACTTTTATTGTTTTAAATATTTTGGAGAAGTATGATGCCAGTCTCATTTTAGCTCCGTTTTACCCAATCTGTTTCAATTAGCTTCCATGTCTTAAAGTTTAATTTGTCGTTAATTTCCAAAAAACTCAACAAGCTATATCTAAGTGTTTATATGTTTTTATTAAATTAGCTTGCCAAATGTTGAATCCTCTCCAAGTCTTCTGTTTAGAACAATTCCTTTAGTTTTTAATTATTCTTTCTTTTCTTCCATTCTGATTTTCTGACTTCCATTCTACCATGTATAGACATTTTCCTCTAAGTCTTTTTTCAACTTTCTTTTCTTTTTTTGCCCCAAGAATTCCATTTTTTATCCCATAGGTTTTAGGAAAAATTTTCAAAGCTTTAAACATTATTATTCAGTTTCCAGAGTACTCAATCAACTTTTCACTGCCTGCTTTTAATTAAGCATTAAAAAATTCCCCATGAAATCTTTCTCGGTTTCTGAATATTTCCTTTTCACAACTGCTTGCTCAAGTTTCATAGCTATGACAACTTCTTGAATCATGTTAATAATAGGAATGAAAACACTTTTAAGTTCTTCTTTCACTCATGAGAAGGTGGTATTATCTTTTTGAATACTGTATCATTTTCTTTTTTATTGAGGCAATATTGGTTTACAACATTGCATATGATTTAGAGGTATAGGATCACACCCTTCAGGTGTATCATTTTTTGTTTGGTGATATTCACTATGTATGTGTCCTTACAGAGGAAGAAAGAAATTCAATCATACTTGACCTTTACTGAAACAGGAAATGCCCAAGGGGGTAGGTAAGGCTGCCTCCATTTCTCTAATAAGATGTCTTGATCTCGTGTTCATTTCTTGTGACTTGTTACCCACATACAATATTCCTTTGCATTAGCATTCCATCAATAGTGCTTTATGAGAATATTCTCTATCTCTACTTCCCCAAGCAGTATACTCTTGCTCTTTATAAAAAGGGATATTCTAGTATGTTCTATTTTGCTTTATTTAATCCACCTTTCTTTAAACTTTACCTAGCTGAAATTTCTTGACATTTTTAGAAGGTGAATTTCACAGTTTCTCATTTCCCCACATGTTTATATAACCTTGACCTCTTCTACTGGAATCTGCAGATAGGGGAGTTGAATACCTCTGTTAATGCCACCCTCTTTCCAAAATCTTTGTTTCCAATATTTTCTGTCTCCATTATATTTTCCATCAATGTCTTCATGATATATCTTCTTATGCTGTTTCCTTCTCCTGGACGATCTCTCTTAGCATTTCTTCTTGGTCCACTCTCCCCACTGAAATAATCAAGACTCTAGGAATTTTTGACAAAGTGTATAACAAAAATGTTCTTAAGGAAGGCAATACAGAACTCTATTTTATGTGTGCTCTCTTGCTCTCTGATTATATATTAAAGTCTGCCATGCATGATAGCCATATATGTTTATAGTTCATCTCTCCAATTAGAGCACTCTATGTCTGAAAGCAGGAATAACATGTTGTTCAAATTTATTTCTTCCATAGAGCACAAGTAGGAACTTTCAGGTAAGAAGAGCTCCAAAAAGTGTATT
Organism: Scalopus aquaticus; assembly: GCA_004024925.1. Lineage (NCBI taxonomy): Eukaryota > Metazoa > Chordata > Mammalia > Eulipotyphla > Talpidae > Scalopus > Scalopus aquaticus. The sequence goes on from PVIJ01000003.1 coordinate 525,237, forward strand.
AAATTTAGGTTAAGTTTAGCTATTACTTATTATATACCCCATATCAAAACCTAGGCTCTTTCTATTTCCCACCACAAGTATCCAAGGTATTATTAACCTTTTATTTTTGGTAGAACAGATATCTGAGGTCCAGACAAGATGAATAATGTTAAGGTCATATAGTTAGTAACTGAAATTAGATTTACACCAAGCCTGACTTCATTGTCCATGTGATTTTCTGTCTCAGCATTCTGATTCAATTAAATTTTAATTAAGTTTAGATGACCTCACCAGGCATAAAAATTGTAGAAGGCATAAAATTGGGTTAGATGTGAAATAGCATTCCTCCCTCCCTGAGTCTACTTTACATCCTGTCTTTGATCAAAAATGGGGGAAAAAACCTTAGGTTTTACTGCAATTCTGGCTGTCCTATTTCTAGAGACTTTCGTAGACCTCTCTTTTCTTCTCTCAAATAATGTGGACAATTCTCTAATTAGGACCTCTAGAAAAAAGCAGTCATGTCATACCTTGGAAATATGAAGTCAAATTTGACTAAGGGTATAGTTTTTCCTCATGCTATAACTTCAGTGTCAAACTAGACAACTAAAGCTCCACATATTATCATCATCCACCTCTAGTGGACAAAATTTATTCTTTGTGGAAGATAATATGTAGCAGCTGTTATTCACCAAGCAGAAAAGTTGTCATTGGAAAATAGCAAGGAAAGAAAAAAAAAAATCCTTTTCAGCAAAATCCAGCAGCCCATGTGCTAAACCCAACCCACTCTTGAGTTTTGTTTGGATTAAGTAGTGTTTTAAAGCTATTTCACTTTGTGGCCAATGATTTAAAGTTCAAAATTACACATAAAAATGCAGATTTCTAGTTTCTTTTTTAAGGAATATGAAGATCTGATCATACTAAGCCATGCATTCCTGCATGAAAACTACCTACCCAGGCTGATTAATATCACGGATGGCCAGTGGCTCCAACTGTGGACCAGTGAGTTTGGAAAATACAGGACATGTGGAGTAGATTTCAGATATAGAATATGAGAGCTGGGAGGGACCTTAGCAAAATCAGGCCAACCTCTTCATTTTAAATTAGGAAACTGGGCCAGAAAGGTAATGTCACCCTAGATCACATAGCTTGTTAGCAACTAGGTTACAACAAGAAGCTAGATATTCTGATGACTCAAGCTACTGGTCCGTTTATTGACAGACTTCATAATACAATAAGAACTGCTTATGAAATTACATTATATGGTACTTAAAAAGTGAAGTGTATTTGAAAACATCTGTTGATCTCATGTTCTTTTGGCCATTCCACTCTTCTTTATTTGCATTAACACATTGCCTTATTGAATGACAAATAAATATTTTGGGATAGGAATACCAATTTAATTGTGTGACCATAAACCAACATAATTCTGAAAATAAGATGGTGTACAAAGTCCAGCTTATATAAACAGATGTGTTGGTTCTATATTAACCTTTTTATAAGCATACATTATTTTGTTTTTTATTCAACATTTAGTGAGCTTCTATCATCCTCAAGGAACTGTGTTAGGTACTTACAGAAGATAAAAAGAATGAACAAGACAAGTTCTTTGCCTTCACAGTCATAAATTATCAGCGACATCTGTAATAGAATCTCCAAAGGTAAATAATTTAAATATGTTTTTCTCTAAATCTACAAGCAGATCTTTTTAATAGTTCATAGAGTAGAGCAAATAAAACACACCTAATCCATGATAGGTTTTTAAAAACTCATTATTAGTAGTAACAAATGAGAATCAGAGGTTCAAACAAAGGTGTTAAATTAACAAATCAAAACACAGAACAAATTCCCTGAGCTAGTTAATAATATTAACTTTTAATGATCCACATTTCAGTCGATAACTTTATCCTTTGTTTCAAGGTGAATTTTAAGGCATACCCATCATGCAAGACTATTTATATTGGAAGAAAACTTGCCTGACCACCCACCAAGCCACAAAGTAATTTTCTTCTAAATGTGAATGTTGAATCAAAAACTTCAATGCAGTTGGTGGCAGATGTAGAAAGAATGAACTTTTTTTTTCTCATTTCCAAGGGAACAGTCCTCTCCAGATCAGTCCAATAAACATCTACTGAGCACTAACTATGAATCAGGTGTTATGCTATCACAGGCAGGGTAAAAAGATATAGTTAATCGGGCCTCCCCAGTGGCGCGGCAGTTAAGCACTGCGCTGTGAGGCTGTCGGCAGCGTGATGCAGGTTTGACACCCAGCAGGGGAGAATCCCACATGGTGCGGCAGACCTCTTCTGCCTCGCCCGCTGCTCCCCTCAGCAGTGTATTTCTGATCTGCCTGTTCTGCTCCCCGCTCTGTCTCTGGTGAACCCTCTCACCGCCCCACGCCTCTGGCCTGTACCCCAGCTTATATGTATAAATAAAAAAATAAATCTTAAAAAAAAGATATAGTTAATCTATAGATTAATTATAGAGTCAATAAAGAGGAGGTGGGCATCTCAGGGCACTGCAAGATGAAAGCCTCCATGGGGTGGACTCTTTATTACAGAAATTAAATCCCATCTAGACTCCTAAAGGGGACTGAAGGATGACTTGAATAAAGTAGTAGATTTGTCATCAAAAAGTAAAAAATATATGTTAGCAAGAAGAAAGAAAAATAAAGAAGGAAGAAGGAGAATTTGTTGATTTATTTAGCTAGACCTATAGGACTAGATGCAAGTACCAAATGATGTCATCAGTAACCCATTTGTCACAGCTCTACCTTCCTTTATATTGTCTTTAGTGTCTAACTCCAGTAAACATTGAACTTTCTGTTCTCTTTTCCCCTATACATATATTACCTGAGACAAATGATTAATTATATTTGGTTAAAATTTAATCTAAAATACTAGATGAATTTAGAAAAACTTGCTTATGTTAGTCTTTCAAAAACAAGAATCTTAAGAAAAAGGGCAAATAACATGTCTTTTGCATCACCTGTAGCAGCTTACATATTACCTTTAACAAAGATGTCAATGTGTACAGGTTACATTAAAATGACATCAAATTAATCATAAGTGGGGTGCTTAAGATCATTTATTCTGCATAGAGATTGAAAATGATGATTTGTAACAGAGGCAAGAAGAAGAGGCAATGACAGATTGTATAAAGTATATAAAAGTAGTGTAATCATCTCTAGTATCATCTATTTTGGTATAATAAAGTCTAAATCTAAGAATAATGTTGACTTATTAAAATAACAAAATAACAAACTTTGATAGGGAATCAACTTGTCGAAGAAGATAAATTCTACTTTGAACACCTTGAGCTCCAGTGACTAAGGAAATATTCAAGTTACTAGTTCATATTTCTAAATGCCTATGGGAAATAAAAATCAGATGAGAGTTAAGATCTAAAGATATGAATTTGGGATTCACTTTAATTAGCATAAAGCTGATCAAGATAATCATTAGACTGGATAACATTCCATAAGCATGTATAACAGGAAAGTTCTGCTTTCAGCAATAGGACTACTACAGATCCTAGAAAAGAAAAAAAAGTTCACTACAAACCATGAGAAGTTTTGTGAAAGACAGACATTAAAATGTGTAGATGTGTAACAAAAGAGGTTAGGAAAAATTCACAGGTTAAATAAAAATAAAAAAAAAGATTAAAAGACTGGGAAATTGAGTGTAAACAAATGTTAAAGTCCCCGACTACCCAGGGGTGCTTTCTGACTGCAGAAATCTAGATACTCAGGTTTCAATGGTCAAGACCAAAAAAGAAAAGACCTCAGTCTGGGTGGTAGTAAAAAGTCAAATCTAAAACTCTTGCAGAAATTTGGGCTACTTGGAAGGGATAGTCCTTCAATAAAAATGAAAGCAAATAAAATAGCCATCCACTGGGACAACCAACAACAAAGCCACCTTAGATTTTAGGAGAAAGGAAAAATACCTATGGGAAATCCCTAAGGAAAAATGAGTCTCCCCTGGAAATTCACCATGACTAGACTGCCCTCACATGAGTTGAAGACTTGAATGCTATACTTGCATTCCAACTATAGGCAAAATTCATTTTAAAGATTTCCAGAATTTTAGTAGCCCAGAATACTTGACACAGATATTATCTAGAGAATTCCTTTAACCTAGAGTCTTTGAAACCTCAATACATTCAGTCAAAAAGGAAGAATACAATATAAAATTATCAAAAACACAAGTGAGCAGTGCACTAAAAACAAGGGTTAGCAAAAATAGACCAAGATCTTTGGAAGCTGGAATAATCAAATACAAATTATTTAAAATTATGCCTTAAAATATGAATTAAAAATAAGAATAGCAAGCATGGTACTATTAAAAATTAACCAGAATATTTGAAAAAAATGAAGAGAACTTTCATAAATTAATAACAAAATATTTTGAACCTCAAAACTACAATGGACTGATTAAACAACATATTAGAAACAGCTAAAGAGAGAGTTGGAGAACTCATAAAAAAGAACTGAAGAAACCCAAAACAATGAAGTGCCCTTGAAATTTAAAAAAGAAAGACGTATAAGAGGAGAATAGAATAAGAACACATATACATCTCTTTGGAGTTAACAAAGGACAAAAGAAAGGAATAGAGGAGAATTAACATTCAAAGAACTAATGACTTTGAGTCTGTCAGACCTCCTGAAAGACATTTAGTTTCAATTCAGGAAACAGAACAAATATCAATATGCATAAATAAAAGAAACCTCTACTTCAGTACATAGTTGTAAAATTTCAAAACATCAATAGCAGAGAAAACTAAAATGCAATCCGAGAGAAAAAGAAATAAATATAAAAGGGTAAAAAACTGTCAACAGATTCTCAACAGCAGTATTAGAAATTCCAGTAGAATAATATCTACAAAAGTTCATCCATAATTATATTACTGCTTAATCTTTTAATCAAGAATGAGTGGAATAAAGATATTTGTAGATAAAAGAACAGAAAAAGTAAAGTTTACTGCCAACATATCCTTGCCAAAAGAAAATTTAAAGAAAGTACTTTAGGAAAAAAAGAAAATCATCTAATGAGGTAGCATGATATTCAAGAAGGGCTTTCAAGTAAATAAATTAGTAAATATGTAAGTAAATGTAAGTCAGCAATGTCTGGGTTTAAAGCCATAGTAATTTTAAAAAGAATTAAAGTATTGTACCAAGATAGTGTCAGAATACATGTGAAGTATTACTTGAAAATATTACAAAATCTCATTGAAAAAACCTAAAAGATTTCCTAAATAAATGGAAATACATGTCATATTCATGGATAGAAAGATGCAATACCACATAGATATCAATGATTCCACAAAATAATCTATAAACTCTAACAAATGCTAATTAAAATGCTAAAAGTATTCTTTCTTAAAATATGGAAGACTGATTCTAAAATTTATGTAAAAGTGACAATACCACCATGCTTCTTAGGACAAAGAGTATGAATGAAAAAAAGGGAGGATTTGTAATAACATTTATTATGAAACTACAGTAATAGGGCCTTCCTGGTGGCACAGGGGTTAAAGTCTCAGTGCTATCAAGCTATCGCCAACCACTACAGCATGAGTTCAGTCCCCAGCCAGGGAGCAGGCCTACATGGCACAGCAGACCTCTCCTGTCTCGACCACTGCTTCCCTCAGCAGTGTATTTCAGTCATTCTGCCTGTTCTGCTCCCCACTCTGCCTCTGGTGAATCCTCTCACCTCCTGCACCTCTGGCCTATACCCCAGTTCTTGCATGCATAAATAGATAAAAATAAATCTTTAAAAAAAAAGAAACTATAGTAATAGTCTTGAATTCTGCGAAATTGATATTTTACAGATCAAAAGCAAATATTAATAACTATCATAGTTAACCCTAACAATGAAGATGTAGTAAAACAGTATAACAGATTTAGATAAAGACAAAAGGATGACTCAGAATAGAGTGCATGGAGAGAGACCTATAGTTATATGGAACTGTTTCAAAATAGGCATTGTAGATCTTTAGGAGAAAAGGAATAAAGGGTACTGCAATTTACCAGACAGGAAATTAGATTTCATACCTAATGGCATAATCAAAATTAGCTCCAAGTGGATAAAACACTTATTTATGAAAAGCAAATATTAAAACTGCCAGAAGAAAAGGTAGACTGTCTTTACAAATATATTTCTCCATCTTCAAGAGCACTGTAATTCTGAGAAGGGCACATGCTTGTTAAAACAAGACAACATTTCGACACCTTCTTTGCAGGTAAGTTTGTCATATAACAAAGTTGTGGCCAATGGAATATATGTAGAAATCTCCACAAAACAATTTCTATAAGAATCTCCTTAATGGGCCTCCCTGGTGGCACAAGGGGTTAAGTCTCAGCATTATGAAGCTATAGATAGCCACTATAGCATGAGTTCGATCCCTGACGAGGGAGCTGACCCACATGGCACAGCAGACCTCTCCTGTCTTACCCGCTGCTCCTGTCAGCAGTGTATTTCAGTAGATCCACCTGTTCTTCTGCCCACTCTCTCTCTGGTGAATCCTCTCACCTCCCCCCGTGACACACACCTCTGTCTTATACCCCAGCTCTTGTGTGCACAAATAAAATAATTTTTAAATAAGAATCTCTTTAAAAGACAGCTTGTAGAAACATACTTTGCCCCTCTTTCTTATCCTTTGTCTTCCCTTTTGCTTGCCATATGGGTGTGTAAAGACTGTAAGCCATTGTGAGGGTGGAAGGAGCCTAGATCTCTAAGGACTTGATGGAACACAGTTTCCATACCTGCTCTAGGTTGTGTACCTCAGTACTTCTTTGAAGAGAGAATATAAACTACTGTCTTGTTTAAGTCACTACTGTTTTAGGTCTCTGCTTCTCCTGGGAAAAATTAATGCTAACTAGTATAATTTGCCATGATAAGCCCTCTGTCCTTATTTCAATATTGCAAGAGAGAAAAATTGAATACAGAGGAATAATCTTACAGGAGCATCCACTTTTAATAGACTAACTGGGAAGAGAGAACAGTAAAAAAGAAAAGAAGCTGTCAGAGGTAGAGGTGCCAACTGCTGTGAAATACAGAGTAAGGACTGAAAAAAATCATCTCTGGACTTGTCTAGATTAGAAGTATGTCACTGGGAACGTTAGAGAACTGTTTCCAAAGAGTGACTAAGAAGCCAGTGAAGCAACACAGCACTCAAGGGATTATTGCCACTTGCACGTTACCTGGAGACATTCCAGCTCCACACAAAACGAGCACACAAACATGTTTAGTCTTTCTGGGCTATGGAGGTGACTATGCACCTGAATCATCAAAAAACAGAAATGACCCTTCTTCTAGATAATTTCTTGGTTTTTTTTTTCCATAATCATGACACCCCCAGTAGGAACAAGTCTGTTGTGCTCTATCAGGACACTAAGGTGGTAACTGATGACCTGGTTTTCTCCTTAACTCTATGAAGGGATTCCTTTTTCTCTAGGGTTTAGAAAGGAACTATTTTATACCATGGAATGAACAGCATCAATTACTTGGAGTAATATATTTAGATATGTACATATGAACCTTCACCTATAATCGAAGGTGACCTGGCCTCTAAAAGTGTAACAAAAATGTGGGTCTTTTATCACTCACACTCTCTTGATGAAGAAGCCTGAGCACCAGAACTAGGGAAAAAGAGGATGCCGGCCAGAACTTTGAACTTTACAAGATATGAGTCGGCATTCCTTGAGGTACCCAAGGGATGTGCTCTTTAAATGTGTGCACGAACTAAGAACACGTAGGCCAAAAGAAAATTTTCCATACGAAATAGTGGTTAGAGAACAGATGTAGGGGGCTTCAGTCATTAAAATGTGGGTTCTTCTTATAGATGCTGAATGTATGCTAGGGAGCATACTTCAATGGGTAATCAGGAGTAGAGTTGACAAGAAAAAATGAGGATTGGGTTTGATGAAGGAGACTGCAGTTATTACAAAAGCAAAAGAGGTTTGCCTCCATAGGCTGATGACTATTGAAAATGGGGAATTAAATTTCTCTAGTACCAATAGAGGAGGAAGTGCCTCAAATTTCCCATTGACTCTCTTCCCTTTAAGGAAACTTTACTATGTCAAACATTTACTAGTATTGGTTGAACACCTTAACCTCAAATAGTTAAGGTGACAGAGCTAACCTCTAAGATACAGGTGAATAGAAATACAAAAGGCAGTGAAGAGGGAACCCCTGATGAATGAGAGTCCTGCAGCATTAAGTGGTTGCCTTCCTCCCTCGGAAGTGACCCCTGAAGATACCTAGGTCTGTGGTCTGTCCACAGTTAATAATTGCCCAAATAGCGTCACACCTACGGTCTAAAGTGTAAGTCAAGATTTTTGCCAAAATTAGTCTATAATCAACTATTTGATCCATTCCATCCCATCTCATCTCTGTGCTCATCACATTCAGGCTAAATTCCTCTCTTTTGTGGAAGGAGAAGGGAAATGTGAAGGGGTAGCAAAGCCAGAGAGGACACAGAAGTTGAACTCCTTTTTCTGAAACAGGAATGGGCGTGGGTATGGGCCTCAATCCCTAGTATCCACTCAGTCCAGTCTCCCTGGTTTGGGCCAGTTCAAATGGCCTCAAGGTATTAAGAGGTGCTTGGAATCTCTGCCACCACTCTAGAAGACCTGGGCACCTCCAAGATCCAGAATTGTTCACCACAGATATTTAAACTCAAGGTACAAGTGTCAGCATGTGCTCCCGAGCTGCAGCAGGGGAAATGCCAGTCTTGGCTCTTTCTTGTAGGTAGAGCTTTACAATTCTTGTCATTGCATATGAAAACTCACCCAGGACAACTCATAAACTTCATGATAGCAGACCTTGCATTTTCCTGATTAAAAGTTTTCAGATTTTGCATTAGTGTATCTGGGGGATTAATTCTACATCTCTGTGCCTAGCGTATCTTTCTTTTGTCTGCTGTATAAATGTAAGTCCCAGCAGTTGACTAAGACGACTAAGACATGGTACATCCTCTTCCATGTGAATTTTGGAAAAGCATTGTAAATATCTTCACAAAATGCACCAGTGTAATACATTATACTACGGAATTTTATTACAACATTGTCTGGAATATATTTAAGGACTCAATGCAGGTTGGAAGACTCCCTTATTTTTTGTGTCCTGTTTTATTCTTTTTTCCTCCACTTCCTTCTAAAAGTCCTTCCAGGTGGAATTAAATGGGGAATCTTCAAGGTCTTAAGGCCTAGTATGTTTGGAGGTTATAGCTAATATATTAGTTATTGTTATGTTTATATTTTTCATATATCAAGTGTACTGTAACCATTTGGTAGGAAACCCATTTTATATCATTCATATTTATTCCCACCGGAAGTAATGTTATGAGGGCTAGTATTTTATTTGTGACTTAATAGGTGCTCACAACATTCAATGATGTTGTATTTTACTTAAATGTCTGCTCACCCAAGATAGGATAAAATACAATGAAACATAAAACAGCTTCCTATCCTCAGTTCTCTCAAGTTTTACTAAATTAACTTGAATTATTCTTTCTAAAGCTGATGAACATATTTTAGTGTCTTATTTTCTTACTGATTTGCCCTGTATAGTACAACTAATGGTCACTCAGTAAATACATACTGACTGAGAGAATAAAAGACTGCCCATCTTCTGTGTGAGTCTGGCTCATCCCCTAACTCAATTCCTTTTAAATCCCACAGATTCCCCTCTGAGAGTTCTATTCATAGGGCCTTCCTTTCTCTGAGCTTGTCCTTACTGATTTTACATATCCATTCACTTACTGAGGTGCCCTGTGTTTTTATTTAATCCATTACTATTAGAACAGCTAAAAAATAATGGCAGTGGGGTTAATTTCTTATACCTTTGAAGAGTTTCAGAACTTCTTGTTCCCCCTTTTCTCACAATAGGCCCTACTCCCATAGAAACAGAATAAGCATGTCATACAATCTAGACCAATTCAATTACTTTCCTCAGGATAGGGTCAAACCCTATCTATATCATCTTACAGCTAGAATGTAAGTAAGGAACTTACTCTAGTCAGGTCACTCAATACAAGGAGAAGATATTTTGAGAGAAAAAGACTGACCCCCAAAATAGAGACAGAAACCTACCAAGCACTGAGGGTATATATGTCCCTGGATCCAGTTGTCCCCGAGGTTAAGTCTTGTCCCAATCATTTCCAGCACTTCATTATATCAGTCATTAGAATTTTTTTTTTTTAGTGGACAATGAGTTTGCCACTTGTAGAATCCTGATAAATTCATGATATGTTCTTTGAGGGAGCTATGTCTTTACGAGTTTAGTTTTACTGCTTTCGCATATCCTATTGCACCTGGCACAGCATGGATCCTATAAGGAACAGAAACGTAATCAATAGTTGTTAGAGTAACAGTTCTTTACATTTCCATTAAGTCCCTGGAGTATTATATAAGACACTACAAATATTTAAAAAATATTTGTGTAAGAAATCATGAACCACTATAGAGTCTCAATACCTACTAATATTTTGGTTAAATCACCTGTTTGGGGGAACAAAATGCACATATTAAACCATGGTGGGTGTGTGTATGTGTATACACTTATAATTTGTCATATCCTTTATAGTGCAAAGTGCTTGATATAAATGTGGTCAGATGTTGATGTTTTCATTCCACATTAATGCATTACCAATCACATAATTGTGATTAAAACCATGATCTAACAATAGCTCAACCTAGGATTTTTTTTTTTTTTTACTTTATGATGGTACGAAAGCAGTCGATACTCAGTAGAAGGCTATGTTTTTGGTAGGTTAGGTGTATTAAATGTACTTTAAACTTAAAATGGGTTATTTTGGGATGCACCCAATTGTAAGTCAAGGAATATATACATATAGTATGGGTGTATGTTGCTTTAACCCACTTCCTGGAAAGTTTATTTATTGCACTTAGAAAACCTGAGGTGTAAATATATCAAAGTAAAAGCTTGCCCCACAGCCTCTTCAATGGGTCCCTTTCCATGAATTCTGTGTGTGACTTGTTCATGAATATGGAAAATATCTGAAGATTTTCTTTTGACTTGTCTTGATTTCCTTGAAGACTCTGGCACATGGCATGAAATTAAAATAACCTGGCACTGCTGGACACTTTGCCCACAAATACCAAGGAATAAATATTAGAATGATGGATTCTCTTTCCCTTGTCAACCATGAATGTGTTTCAGTCAAGGGCAAGGTCCAGAGAGTAATTTAAAAATAAACAAATAGAACCAAAGAGTAACTTTATTCTTTTATTCAAAGTTTATTAAAATACAAGAACAAATTGTAAAAGCACACATACCACTCAGCACCAATATAATAACACTCTTTCTACTGATAATCTCCAAAACATTTCTGTTTCTGCACCTGAGAAGCAGATATATATACACATGCAGTCTCACCACATTTACCCAGTACTCATAGCATCATGCCCCGAATATTCTCCTTGCTAGAGAGACAACAATGGGCAGAGGCAAACGAATGTGAACTACATCCAACCACTAACTGAGTTGATGACTCTTTCGTCAGTAGTTATCATTTGCACACTGGTAACCTCTGCACATCCCAGTCTCCCTCTTCGGGTGCCCGATTTCATGGGCTAGTGATAGAGTCCGGTGACAATGTGATGCAAAACTAAACAAAACTGGCCAACATTCCCTACCCACTATCTGTTCATTGCTTTGGTTATAAAGTACTGGATACTTATATCCTCCAATCCTAACACATGCAAAAACCACACTGACTATTGACAGTCTGGAGAAGTCTTGAGAATTTTATTTACCCACTTCTGTGACCTTTTGTTGATGTAGGTATCTGTGTGCTTTTGAGGGTAAAGAGGAGTTTTGAGTCAATATAGTGACATCCCCTGGGTCTTGGGAGTCTCCTCAGTAAATATTAAATAAACTCCCTGCAGCTCTGGCACTGCTGCCCAAGATGGACAGCAAGCCCCAACTTGTGTGAGCAGTCTTGTTGGGATGTCTGTAAGCTTGCCTTCTATTGGTTCAGGCTCACCTTGGAATAGAACTGGGTCTCCTAAGCCCAGTGCCTTGCTCCTGGTGCTATCCAGAACACAAGGCATTAGGCGGTGGCCCAGGTTTGGCTCATCCTACAATCAATGATTCAGCAGTCCTTCTCCAAAGGTGAGAAGTTTATTTTCAAATCTTCCCCAAATCCCAAATCCATACACAGAGCCCACAGGGGCTAGTTCTTCCCAGCGAGTGAATTCCAGATTCTTCCAGGTCCTGCTCCTTCCTTTCACAGGGCCTCCAGGGCACGACCGAGCAGGTACAGATCACCAAGGAGAGGTTGGTGCTTATGCCTCTTTATGCACAAAGATGAAGACTCGGTTTGGCTTCTATTTTTAAAATAAAGGAAAGAGGAAGGAGATTGGAATATAAACACTTCAGCTCTGATTTTTGGCAGTATCGTAAAAAAAAAAAAAAACTTCTGGATTAAAAACCTCACAGCCTCCACTACTGAGAGCTATGACATTGAGATTGTTCTAAAAGCTATCGCTCTGGTAAAGGTTTTCATTAATCCTTCATTTGGACAGAGTTAGTGTCTACATTTTCCCGCAAGCTTATTTTCCCAACCACCAGTCAGAGGTCAGGTGAAATAAATGTCCAGGTCAATCCTCTTATGATTTACAGAATGGGGAGTCCTGTAAATCAGTGCAGTTCTCTTGGTGTAGACATAGCCCCCAGGGCATGCTGAGGACACCTTGCATCTAGCTGCCTGTTTTCCCAAAGGCATAGATACGTCTTTAACGTACCCCTCTGGTAATTTATGCAGCAAGTCAGTATCGATGCATGACCTCCTCATATTTTATAACTTTTATTCAAGAACCCAAATGGTGAAATACATCCAAGTAAAATGAAAGCCAGTATGTAGGCTTGTCTTCTCTCCTTGATCAGAGAATAAGAATGTCCTGGGTAATGGCGGAAAACTGAACTAAGTCAATAGACCATTTAAAAGTGGATATTGCCAAAAATCAGGAGCACATCCTATAAACAAGGTGAAGACATAGAACACATAAGTCCTATGTCTTATGTGACATATGAGAGGCACAAAAATTAAATGACTTCCTTTAGGGACACAAAGAAAGAACAGTTACTAATCTGACTTTTAAGAAAGTCTTTGCGGATTCTTCTATTTTCTCTAAACAATAAAATAAAGTCAGTTTTGAATAGGTCCAAGACATAAGTCTTTCAACAACTACTAAATGCTTCAGTAAATCCATATGCTATAATATCTAAAATTGCTTGAAAATTAAATAATAGTCAAGCTAATTCAGTTTAAAAGGCTAAACTGATAGCTTCATGTAAACACATCCTATGGCGGGGGGGGGATGTTTACATACTAAGAAGAACTCAAAGTTTTATATATATATATGTATGTATAATATCTATAAACTATGATTCATAGTACACACATATGAGCTATAATTCTTCAAAGGAACATACTTCATAAAAGACAGGGTGAGTATTAGCGATCTAATAATTTCTCTGAGCATTCATTTAAGCATTGATTCTCTTCTATTGCAAATAACGAGTTCTTGTTAAGTTTAAAATAGATACATCACAAGATATCATAAAAGTTTACATGGAGATAAATAGGTTATATAATTACAGGTTGATCACAACTCTGATATCATCAAGCCATTCTACATATTGTAGGATTCCTGAGCTTTGTCAATTCACTTCATCATTGACCCATTCAAAGCCTTTTCTTCCAGTAGCACTTCTATGTTCTGTTGAACATATCTTTTTCCCTGATATGCAGCTTATGCATTTATAAATTTATTTCCACTCCTTCATTTCTCCATTGGACCATCCTCAGGGAGAGGAATTACACACACACAATTCTTCTGTTTCTTCAAAAAATATCACAACTGGATGATTTTATCCGCCATTCTTTTCTCCAGACGACTAGCATAGCCTTAGCTAAATCTCATCCCCCCACCAGCTTCTCCAACATCCTGTTCCTTATTGTACATGTAGACTAAAGGGGAAGTTTAAGAACCACAGTACGAGTTTGCCCCAACCAATTTTTCATATTACTCTCTAAGGAACTAAAAAATCTCAACACCATTTTAAAGATAAAAATCCATGGGGTCCACTGATAAAGTCTGGGTATAGAGTTTCACAATTGAGAACTCTGAAATTATCTATTCTCATAGTGATTTTCCAGATACTCATTAGATAAGGTCGTATTTTCAAAATGTGCTTTGTTCTATTGGGAATGTGTTTTACAGAACTGAAAATCAGGATAGTTTAAATGTTGCTATAAAAATGATCAGTTAAAATGATACTTTAATATCTAAACAATAAAACTAGTGATATAACTGATGCGTTGCTTCAATTTTTTTTAAATAGCCTTTTGATTCTTGCACATGCTGTTCCCATTCTTTTTTTTCTCATTCAGGTAACTATTTCAGGAAGATGTTTTCACTGAAGGTATTTCTGCCTAGTAGTTTTAATTTACTTTTCACTTATTAATGAAATGCTCATAAGAACCTTTGATTGTACACATAAATACAATCATTTACTGTGATTTAATAGCATCTTCAAATTTACAATAAAAAATTTATAGTACAAAATCAGTTAGCCTATTCTTTGGGGGGTTATAACATTTAGATGTTTATATTATTTATAGATAAAACTCTAGTACCTTTCTCTGAGAAATATGGCATATATATTAAAACAGTATTACAGTAGTACATTATAGAGGTGTTAAATTACTAAACTTCCACTAAGAGGAAGAAAGGAAGACCCAAATTCAAATTCAAATATGAATGGAGGTTTCGTTTTACCAAATCCCATGCTGCTGAGGGTTGCCTTAGTGATTGGAATTGTTTCAAACTAACTTCCTCTTCCTCTAGTGACTGAAGGAAAGCTTTTTTGTTTGAACCTATTATTCATTACAGTTCACCTACTCTGAGAGGAAAGCAGTGCTGCTTGAATGTCCAGGACACCTACCTCCCCGGGCAGCTGAGAAAGTATATGCAAATATACATATATATATATCTATCTCCATATATAAAGTTGTGCCAAAGAGTGTACTCTATATACTGTGTACAGAGAACACTTCCATAGAGACTGAGGCCAGAATAAGTGGGGCTGTATAATAACTATAGGAATGAAGAGGGATAGGCCAGCACCAACGGACCCTTGGGTTTACCTTCAATTGGTATCATGGGATATAATTCACCAACTGAAAATATACACATCACAAACATGTTTTAAAAAATTAATTATTTCCACAAAAAAACCCTCATAAATACAAATATCAGTCTGCCCCCTTCCCCGCTTTCAATGCTTTTCTCCCTCAATCTAGGACTATATGGTAAGTACAATGTTTTCTTATATATATTCTCTATCCTATGTTGGGCTTTTTTTTCCCCGATCTTGTATATGCTTCATGATTCTGTGGCTAATAAACTAGTCCCACTTTTTATAGCTTCCAGGTAAAATCCATGAAGCCTTGTCTGCCTCTCTTTCCTACTTGTCAATTGGATTTTCTTCTAGTACTGTCCCCACCAGCCTAGAAAGTAACTGTCAGATTTCAGATTATCATTCTAGCCCTGCAATTGAGAGATCATTCTTGGTATCTACAAGTACACCAGTGAATTCTGGGATATTTAGACTGGCATAGAGTACCATATGACTGGAAACTAGAACAACAAGATCCTAACCACGTGGCCTAGGGCCTAGGATTCATTTTAAGTAAATATTTGAGAATTTTCCAGTTGTGCTTCATCCATGCTGAATAAAGTTTAGGCAATATCACCTATTGTAACATAGACAGTAGCTTCCCTTACATAGTAATTATTCAGGTTAAGTCTTTTCTTTATGTCCCAAAGCACAACCAGCTGTATCACTCCTCTCTCAAATCAGAATGAACACATGCAATAACTGTGTTTCTTTCTCTCCATCTTGGAATCTTTTCAATCAGAGCTTTTTTCACTAGGAAGAGAAGTGATTGGGCTACTATTTAGCCAAATTCCATTTGAGTGGTGAGAAGAGTATTGAGATGTTAGAAGTTTATGTTCTTCTGACATGTAAATTCCTGTCTTTCATTGAGCAATGGGCCTCAGTTGAAATAGTGGATTCAGTTTTTAGTTTCTTTTACATAATTAAAAAAAAAAAAACCTCTATTACAATCATACCTTTAATCTGCTAATCTAGATTTCATCTCTTGCTGAAATTCTTCTCCAGCCAATGCCGGACTTCTTGAAGGTTGTAGCAGAAGGGACCTTTTCCTCCCAGGTAAGCAATTTTCTGTCTCTGCACAATGCACACACGTTCAAAGGCTACCCCATAAGCTACATTGGCATTATTGTCCATGCAGTCAGCCACAACTCGGCACTGGGGCGGCAAGGAGAAACGCTCCAGAAGTTGGTGGGCTGCTGCGCATCGGTCTTCCTGGTTCCGGTGTTTCTTCACCTCAAAAGACAAAGAAGAATCCCCAGGTACTGCCCAACCATCTGAAGGATGAGCCTCATCAATGTAGACCAACAGGAAGTCAGCCACTGATGAGAACTCCTCCACCAGTTTGCTGAAGGCCGGCAGCTGGCTAGTGAAAGGTGGTCAAGTGGCTGAGCCAAAGTTGACCACCAGTGGGCGCTCAGGGCTGGCAAAGTCAAGAAGATGGCACTCAGCTCCATGAATGGTCTTCTCTTGGGTCCCATTACCACTGTTGTCAGCTCCTTCAGGGTTGGAGACATGTACCACACTAGAATTGGGGGCATCTTCACCCAATTTTACCTGGTGGTGGAAAAAAGAAAGGAGAGAATAACATAGTAAATACATTGTCACTTCAATTCACTTTACATAAATACAATTGGCTCTGATAAAGTTGATATTTTCTTCAGAGGATGCACTAAACATATATTGATTTGAGTAAAGATGTGATATGGCAGATAACACAAAGAAAGCCCCCTCACTAAAGTCTTTTTTCATTCTGTAGAATCGTTTGAGGTCATTATTTTCATCACTGAAGGCACTGCTGTTAACTTTTCATAATTAAGTTGAGGTTGGTATTCTTTCCAACTTTCCTTTGCTGTCAATGCTTAAAACACATTATATAACAAATGAGTAATTGACTTCATTTTAAAAGTTAAAAGTATACGGTCTACTTCCAGTCAAATTATCAGAATCTTGGGACACAGCACTTTCTGAATTCTAAAATACTCAGGTAAGACTTTACTCTTTTACATGATGCTCAGTTTTTTTTAATCTCAACCAATCAACAATGGAGAGGAGAGGGGAGGCGAGGGGAGTGGGGAAAAGGATGGGAGGAGACTGGAGGGGAAGGTAGGAGAGGAGAGAAGTTCTCCTCTAGCTCTATTCCTGGCCAGATCTAGAGAACCTGGGGTCCCATATATAAGAAGGGCTACTTCTATTTCACCTCTTCAGAGCTTCAATTTTCTAACCTGCAAAATGATGGTACTAATGCCTGTCTTCCTCCTATGGTCAAAGGAGGGTAAAATAAGGAAAAGAATTATTTGTACATTGTCAATCACTGTGTAGGTGTAGATTATCACTACTAGAAGCAACGAAGACTTGTAAACAGAATACCATCTATCCTGGGGGGTTCTCTGGTTTGTTTGTTTGTTTTAAATTACCCTTAGGGGAGATTTGAGCTCTCCTCAGTATGATATCCTTCCTGGAGATTTCTGGGTACTCTGATTCTTTTGATTGGCACCTCACCATCTCCATTACACAAACGAATGAACAAAAACATATAATCATCCAGAATTCTACATTTAGTTTCCCATTTTTCATGTGGTTTTTTTTTGTTTGTTTTCCTCTTTTTTATCTAGGAAGCCATAACCATTTACTGTTCTACCCTATATTTCATTAATAAGCTCCTCTGAAGAATAAAATACTCAGACTGAAGAGATGTAGGAAAAAACTGTCCCATGTGTACCCTTTGCATGCAGTGTAAATATTTGAACATAGAGTGAAAGAAAATTTGCAGGTCTTTGGATTTGTAAATTGATAATAAAAAGCAGGCAACATAAAATAACCAATTATTTCAGTTTGAATTAACACAATTGTATCTTCCCCTAGAATGGTTTAATCAAAGCCAATAATATCAGGGACAACTTATGACAGGACAATTGATTTTTATACACAATTCTTAATATTACAAAACACTTCCAACTGGATCGACTTTTTCCCCTCATATAAATACAACCACATATAACACTATAGTTAATTGAAGTTACTTAGAAGCAAATTGTTAAAGACACAACAATCCAAACTGATATAAAACACTCAAGGGCTTTTATTCAGAAGCTTCTATCTAATGCTAATGCATAACTCATTTTAATAGTAGAGAGAACTAAAGGAGTCCTTTCTCTCCTTTCTGAAAAATCCTGGCAGGGCAGGTTTGAAACAAGCACTATTAGTTTTCTAAAGGAAATCTTACAATAACCATCTTCTTTCCTAGAAAAGGAAGCTGTTGGTGTGATTTAAGTTAGTACATTTCTTTTTAGGCACTATCAGAGAGAAATTTTACCTAATTCTTTCCCTCGGTTAATTTGCAAATGACACTAGATGGAAAATGTAATAAGCCACTTTCAGCTGGATTATTTTATATGAGCTATACTCTTTAACCAATGGATTCTTTTAGCACTTCTTTGTAGATTTAAGTGGAGGGTAGCACACTGACATTTTCTTGTTAGATCTTTCCCACTTAAAGGAGCAATACATGGATCTAGGAGAACTGATTTTAATAATAATATGCTGTGTTCCTCAGCATCCTGTGATATAAAGATCCAATTGTATTCAAATCAGTGTGAATTCATTAGCTGTTGCAACAACTTCTTGTTAAGTGAGCAACTTAGACAGGAGGAAAACAACCCCTGGACTACAGACATATAGGTTCTTGATAGGTAAAAATATCCATCTGCTTTTTTATTGGGGGGGAGGGCATTCGTTTTTGAGACCTATGAACAATTTGTGTAGCCTTATTAAATGGGTCTCTGATATCCTGACTCTCACCCAAGCAGAACTGTTGATTCCAGCATTATTCCTGATTATTCACCTGTATAATCTAATCTGATGCTTCAGTCACAGGTGACGCTCTTGTTACCTGTAGTTAATTTTCTTGGACAATTAAAGCACCTTCTCCTCTGCCTCCTTCTCCTCTTTCTTATTCTTCATGATAATATACAGTTCAGTCAGCCACATAATGTTTTTCAAAACTACAGGTACACTAGTTTACTTTAGAAAATTTAGAACAAGTACAATACCTGGGAAGGTAAAAGTAAAAATTTTTTTAAAAGTAAAAATTAGGGAAGTTAGCAAATAAACAATGTTCTCTGTTGGGGGGCAGGGGAGTTGGCATTTTGTTAAGCTGGAAAAAATTTATTACATATTTTAATTTTGTCAAGTGAATGACAATTACTATAATCTTTAGGGTCAGTGAAGAATTTTATACTTAATAATAACCTTGACCTGCAATGAACCTAATTATATTTGGATGATGGATAAACTCACTGAGGTAGATAATCTAGAAGTGTGAATCCTGGAGTCCTTCTATAGTACCAGAATAATCAACACCCAAAGCTATTGATCTGTTCTTGTTATCTCAGCTGGTCAGAGCCTAAATGAAAGTAGCCAAACTTCTTTACTTTATTCAGTAGCCATGGGAACCCACTGCAGATAAAAGTGTCATGTACAGATGTCCTGTTCATGAGGATAACCAGGTAAGAGAAGGTGCATTGATAAGGTCAATGCCATTAAAAAAAAACTATGAAAGAAAAGCTCACACTGTGATCAGCAAGTCCAAATGTGAATGGACCAATTGCCATCTTTTATGAGCATCATGATTAATCATAAAATCTGTCCACTTCTGCTAAAACCTGTTGATGGAGGATAATTTAGCAACAACAAAGAAAAAAAAAACTTAGAAACTTTAAAATGAAAAAAACTTTTTTAAAAAGAGCATTATTGTTTATTTCTCATGTTTCCATTTGATCATCAAAATTAAATTCCTATTATGACCAGAGTTTCAAGTGCAGAATTTCTCAGTTTGCTCGGTGAGGCACCCTGCTAAGATGGAATGGGGCTATCACCATCACTGTCAATGATGGAAGATTCTTTGCTTTCCCCAGGAGCAAAGCATTCCTCGACAAAGAGCCAAAATGATGAAGAAAATAAAGTTGGTCCCATAATAACATTTAGGCTGTAGGGAAGTAGCTCAACAAAAACAAGTTATCCCCTGGTACTCCCAAACTTTGTTTTAATTTCTCACAGTGGCACAGAAAGTCTCCTGGCCACAAGTTACCTATCATCTTAATTTCTCCTTCTTAGAGGATTTGTGTTTGGTTTTTGTCCTTAATGAGACATATTTGCCAAAGAGGCATTCAAAAGGCATTTTTTACTCTTGCGGAAGAGTAATTAGGTCGGTACCTCTTTCCCTGCCAGCATTAGCCGCTCTAAAGAGAACCCTGCCCAGTATTTAATGCCCAAACACAAGAAGCATCATTTCCACTAATTGGTCTTGAAGTTCCGATGTTCCCAAAGGGTCCCTTTATTTTGCAAGGATCAGAAAGGACATACGTAAAATGTAATATTATCATCACTGACTTTAATTTTTCTCATCTGCATTATTACAGTTGCCCTTTCATATGTTTTGTAACCAACATCAATATCACACCAGCAAGGGAGGTGACTAAAGGGTTTGCATTTTCACACCCAGGGAAATCTCTGGGCCAAGTTCAAATGTTGTCATAGATGCATTTATAAATATGAATGAGTGTGAATATATGGCATATATAAAATTTTGATCCCCTTGATGATGGGACCCCTTTCACTGACAGTGTTCAAGACCTGGGGGAAAACATGATGCTGCTTTAGCATATGAACTGCAAAATGCAGGATGAGGGAAAAAGAGAAGGAACCACTAATCAAGGAGAAGCTGGAAATAGAGCATATATTACTAGCCATGTTTGTTTTTCTTTTCCACTGCTTGAGAAAGGCTCTGGACAAAATATCACCTAATCTCATGATAGAAAATAAAGCAAATGACAAAAATGGTGTTGGGAGGGTGCGTGACTAAACAAATCCTACACATCCTTCTTGCTATCTGAAGTCCTGGAAAAGCCTTTATCAGCCATCAGAAAAATTTAAATTCCTTGACATAACGATGAGATAACATCAATCGTCTTTAAAAATGTAGACAAACAATTTTTAAGTAGCAATTTAACCATTTCCATTCAAATTGGCCCAATCAATCAGAGTTGAAGAACAAGCTATCCACTCTTTCCTCTGACTTCAGTTCCCTTTTGGCCACTCTGTTTTTCATTTGTACCTTGAAATTGTAACCCAAAGCACTATCACTTCCCAGGGTTTTATCTAAGTGATGGACAAGCTCTGGCTTTGGCCTTCTCTGTGTTCTTTGGGGAATGTTTCTCCCTTAAAAAGAGCCATTTTCCATTGTAGAAACTGGTGTCAAAGGCTTGAGGTGAATAAAGAGGAGGAGGAGAATGTTAAAGAGACTCTTTCAAAACCAAAATTATATGTTCAAATGAATATGTTTTCTGTGCCTCTGCAATATTAACCGTGCAGAAGCTAAACTGCTTGTCAGCATCTATACTGTGTGTTTACTTTTACACTTCATTTAGGTAGGAGCCAGGCTCCCTACAGGCTCGCTTGCTTATTGGTTGCATTTTTGAGTCTTGGAGGACCAGCACAAGGATGCAGTGTTAGAAGTAATGACACTGACTAGGGAAACTTAAATAACAAATAGCTGTTCTTCACCCCAACCCTTCACCCTTCTCTGTAGACTTTTTTCATTAAAACCAAGTCTGCGACACCAACTAACTAAACCTGGATTATCCTTCAGTGCTTCCTTAGAAAGTTCATTTTAAATCTCATTCAACCTTTTGAAGGAAAAGGAATTTTGTTTCTTTTTTTTTCCTTCTGTTTTGTTGGCTCTTTTAGGAGCTAAACACAGGGGTCACATTGTGACTCCACTTTCTCTAAATACCTTCCCAAGTCTCTGACATTCCACAACCAGCAGAATTCGAATTGACCTGCCCAGTTGTATCCCACGTGCAGTACGCCTCTCAATCAGAAAAGCTCCCACTGAGGGTGACAGCCTCAAAATAGTGCAAGTCAGCATTATGAAATACTCTGATGCCATCTCAGCAGAGCCTTCTCCAGTGTCTCCAGACATGCCAACACCCAGAAACAATGGCACAGATGGCGACAGCACTCAGAGAAGTGACTCAACCTGTTTCAGACATTCTGAGTGACCCTCAAATGCCACCACCAACCCTTGTCAAACTTGGAGACAGAGAAAGACCCAAATTCAGCATGAGCTGTATTTGAGATATTTCCAAGCATTACACACCCTCCAGTCTTATCTCTGGATATATGGGCTACTGGGTTGTTGCTTCTCGTGATAGCTATTTTATAAATCACTAAAAGCACACATAGTAACATCCTAACATCCTTCACGAACTTGACCACTAATCAAATCAAGAGAGAAAAAATACAGGTGAGGAATACACAAACTGGAAAAAAAGAAAAAGTCTCTCATCCTTGCCAACTTCTTGGAAGAGGAATGACAAAATAATTCAACACAATGGAGCACTATACATTAGTGAAAAAAATAATAAAGTTTATTAAGGCGATATTTGTTTTTCCATTTTTATTTCCATTAGTTGCTTAATCACAGAAACAACCTCACTTAATATTTATGGTTAATATCACCACCCTCACCACAGTTTATCTGAGAGGTATTTATAGAACATAGAGGCACATTAGTAAAATTCTCTCAAACAATTATTTTTCTTATATAGGCTAAAGTAAACTATCTTCCAAAATAGTAAGAATTTAATAAGCTGAGATCAAACTACTGACATAACTGTGCTATCTTGTAACCCCTATAAAATTCAGATGCAGATGAGTGAGCTTCAGAATTAATAATAGACCTGACATACATCCCCACCCTCCTCCAAATTCCCTAAGCCCAAAACAAAACAGAAACATTTCACATTCAAAGTATTCATTTACAGATATGAAATGGGTCCTCTCAATATCTCCTTCCCACAGCTCCCACTTACCCTATTTAGATAGGAGAAATAACTTTTTACTGCTAGAACTTTGAACGTCATTTCATAAAATTACAGAAGAATTTTCACTTACTATCGAGAGCGCTTACTATTCTCCTGTCTTTAGGACAGCAATGTAAACCTGCAGGAATTCTCAGTAACAAAACATGGATTACAGAAAAACTTCCCTCATTCACAATGGATAATTTCTTCTTGAAGTCTTGCTTGATTTTAGTGGAACATCCTACTCTGAGTTCCTTGAGACTAGAAGTTACTTCTTTTCCTTTCCTGGTACATAGGTTTATTTTTCTGGTACTTATTTATGGAGGCGTTATTCATTTCCTCCTCCCTTTAATTCTAGAGTTGTCTCTCAGATGCTTCCATATTCCCCTCAAATTTCCTTTCCCGGCATCTTGGGCAAGAGCCCCCAATACCATTAGGGAAAATCAAAATCGTCTGCAACTTTTGCCGCTGGATGAGATTCTTAAACCCAGGGACCTTCAAAGAATCACATGCGCATAGAGGGAGGAGGCAAAATGACAGAGCACCAGTGCCAGAATTTTCCTCTTTGCCCCTTAGGAAGGAGTTGAGGGTTCTCCACCAATATTTTCAAGCATAAACAAAGGCTGGAACGCCAGCCTTCATCACTTAAAAGCAAAGATCCAGAGAGCAGCACCTAGGACGCAACTTCTGAAGCTAAACGGACCCCCAGTGACAGGACTCAAGGTGCGTGTTGTAACAGCTTCGAGATGCTCGTGGAAGCAGACCTATCTGCTGAGACAACTTATTTAACTTTTGAGGAACAAAGCAAATGTGGTTTTCCTTACAAAGTCTGGATTTCTGACAGCCAGTTCTCAGATCTTTCCTCTGCAAACTGATACCTAGTAACTGGGGAGGCAGTGCCCGAAAGCCACATCAAAAGGGTTCAAATCCAACTAAGTGGAAAGGACTCTGCCCACTGACTTGCTTTCATTAACTCTCACCTCTACCAGACAGACTGGCTGTGGTGCGGAAACACACCTGCTGTGACCATTTTGCTTAGTGTTGTCAACTCCCTGAGAGACTTACGCAGAGAGTTTTTTTCCTTTTCTGACGTTGCAGTGTCCACCCGCTGGAACTGTCCTCCCTCCTGCGCCTCCCATAGCTTCTCCTCCAGCAAAACATCACATCTCACTTCGTGACAAGAGCAGCATAAATGCCGCGGCGTCTCCTCGCCAACATTTTCTCACTTTCCCCAAAGTTGTTCTTCGCCTGCCCAAATACCCTCCACCTCCAAATCTCGGCAAGGCATTCCTGCGCCTTACGAGACACTCATGAGGTCACACAGAGGTCGTTCCGGTGTAACACCTGTCTGCCCCCAGCCTAACTCGCGTGCCAGGAGGAAAAGGGAAGCTTAGGAGCTGCCCGGGGTAGAACCACCAGGCTCCCAAATAGGGAATCGTCACCCCAAGATCCCCACGGCCCCTAGTCCCCAGCAGAGGCACCCCGGCCCTGTGATCTGAGGAGAAGCCCCCCTCAGCGCCGCTCACCTGTTTGTAGGCATCGAGGAGGAAGCTCTTCCAGATGCAGCGCATTCCCTCTGAGGTCAGCATGCGCCTCCACTCCCCGCGAGTGGACTTGGAGCGGCTCAACAGCAGCACCACGTGCTTGAGCAGAATGACCGAGTCATAGAGCGCCAGGAAGAGGCAATTGGAGAAAAAAACTGGCAGAATTTGCAGTGTGATCAGCAAGTCTACGCTGAGGATGCCCATCTTCTCTGCCTCCTGAGTCAGTTTCCTTGTGCGCTCTGGTTCCCCTTCACCCTCTTATTTAAAAGGGGGGTGGTGATAGAGGGGGTGGGGGAGATGAGGGGGAAGGTGGGGGTGGAGGGAGAAGGAGAAAAACTAAATTAAAAGGAAGCCCAAGTTGTCTCCTCTTTCAAAGAAGCAGAAATGGCAAGACCAAGCCCAGTCTCTCCAGTCCAGCAGTTGGAGCATGCCCATCAATTCATTCAATTTGGAGCTGCTGCTTTTTTTTTTTTTTCAGGATTTAGATGTTTAAAAAAAAAACAACAAAAAACTGGCGTACCCGTCCCTAATCCAGTCACCCCTCTCAGAGTCCGTTAAAGACAGGCAGTTCTACTTTCATTTCCAAGCACCTATGAGACTGTGGCAGAGATTGCAAAATTTTCTTTAGCTTTTCATTGTCTATGTTCAGAAACGTAGCCTGTTTCTTTCTTGAATTGCCAGAGTTTTTAAAATGTGCTTTAGGAGTAGTTTTTTCCCTTCTTTACTCCGTTTTACACACACTTTCTGTTCTTCTCCCAGCCTGTCTCACTCTCTCTCTCCCTTCCCAGGAGCGGCTGACTTCTCTTCTTCCTCACTCCCTCTGGCTCTTCCTTCTGCTATCTGTTGGTGGTGCAAAGTGCCTCTCTCTGCAGCCCAGTGAGTCTCCCTGAAGCCTTTTATACATTCCCTGGCTAATTGCTGCAATAGAGAAATGAAAGCCTAATCTTGGTAAAGATCTTGACGTCATTGAGAAAGAGGGCTTTACTTTGGCCAGGACTGCAGTGAATAGAAAAGCAAAACTCGACAACTTTTTTTTTAGAAGGGGGGGCCAGAGGGACAGTGGAATTTTGCTTTGTGATTTAAAGAGAGAGTGAGAGAAAAAAAAAATTAATACCTTTGACTGTTGTCAGGAAATGCTTCCAAACTTTGGAAAAAGTAATTTAATATGATGTGTAGATTGATAGGGTAACACCCGCTCCTCTGATTATTGTTATTATTATTCATTTATGAGGGATTTTGGAAAGGAAGCCTCCTCAAAGCAGGTAGAAAGAGGAAGAGTAATCACGGACGGTCTTTGCTCTATTTCTTAGGAGATGTGAATAGTTACATTTGATCTTTATACCTTTATACTATCACTGTCTCTCACCCAATTTGTGACTGATGTTCTGTAACTATTTTTGAGTCAAGATCTTATTTAAGAAAATTCAAAGTAAGTTGTGAGGTAGAAAAAAATTTTAACTCTGAGTACCATAGAAAATACAATTTTTTTCCCGGTTTTTCCAGTGCCAAAAAAGAAAATTTTATACACATGAAAATAGTTAGGTGACCAGACCGTCTTTAAGTCCCATTTTGTCTATATGTAGATTACATTAAAACTTTCCATCAAATGGCATTATGATGCCAGAAGGCTGAGAAACAAATTCCTTCTAAGAGAGCTCTTTCAACTCTGCTTTCCCCTGCTTCTGTTAGCAAAGCCCCAAGAGATCTGACACTTAAGGGAATCTTTCTTTTTGCTTGAAATTTTTTTGTGTTAAATTTGTAGGTGGTTTGAAGCAGATTTTGAATTGGTTCAAGAGTCACACTTAATACACAGTGCTTACCTCTCCCATTCCTCTCCAGAACTGACAGTTAGTTAGGCAGACAATTCTTTGGCAGAATGCCAGGATCCATCAGATTCTAGTTTTCCTTCCTCACTTACCTAATAGATCATTTCTAGGAATTATGTTTTCTGGGAAGAAAGAGTGGCAAATATAGACACTGAGGTGGAAATATACAATTTTAGTTTAAAATGTATCGGGCAGCTTATTTATATACTCAGAGCTCCCACTGGACATGAGCTACAGAGAAGGTGCAAACCTGTGGTCAGTGCACTTCTGTGTTTTGTCTCTGTGGCTGAAATCTGTAAGACCACAGAAATAATTTAAAAGCCTAGAGCAGGGGTCCTTCATTGGTGGGCCCATGGGTCAAATTCTGCATGTAGATGCATTTCATTTGGTTGGTACAGTGCTTTTTGCATTTAAAAATTATAAATGAATGAGGATGCCTTTAGATTCTGTGAGACCTGAGGTTGTCCTTTGTTTTGTCCATTGCTATTTCCCAGCAGTTAGAACCTTGCCAAGCACAGAGGAAGCTAAAGCACAATGCACAGAAAGGATGAACCAACAGGGCATACACTGCTGTACACTAGAGGGCGCCATTCACACACAAGATGATGTGATTGGCATGCCAGCATTGTATACCCTGGTGAACTCGCGTGTGATCCATGATCCCATGGACACAATCCTCACCACTCCCTATTGCCTTAAAATCTTAGTTGCTTCTTTTTATCATCCATTTAACCTATGAAGAGTTCTGTATTTGCAGCCCATGGAATAAATTGTTAGGAAAATGTTCAGAGCTTAGAAAGATAAAAGCCACACTGAAAAACATTTTCTATGACCAGTCCGCATTGTTAGCAAAAGAATATTATTCATATCCATATTGTAGATTCACTCCATTCCTTCTCCCTCTCTTCTCCATGACCTTAGGGAAGAAAGGACAGGATGAAGAGAGGGAAGTGACAGCACAGTTTTGTAACTACTGTAGATGGGAAAGTCACAGTGCCAGACGAGGTCCTGGCCAACAATGACAGAAAAAGGTGTGGACTCAGGAAATGATGCTTCCTCTCACTGCCCAGACCTTAAAATCTTACCCCTTCCCAGACATTCATTTTCTCCTATTTACATTGAACCAGAGCTCCTTTAAAATACACACTTCAGAAGCCCTCAACCAATTCTCCCACACTTGTCATTTGCTTTCAAGGAGGGAGTTCTTTCGGAAATGGCAAGCTAATGATGGGGGTTGGTAGAAAATCAGAAAAAAAAAAATGTTTTTATGAACAGAGTTCAAGGCACAGCCCAACTATAAGTAGTAATAAATCAGAGTTATTATTTGGGCTTTTTTTTCTGAAATCTTTTTTTTTTCTTTTTGTAGTAAGAAGTATTTGAGGTGTTTTTTTAAATAGAAGAACCAATAGGCACATAGCCAACCTGATATGTGCCTTTGTCTATACTCAGACTTTGTCTATACTCTAAGTGAATGACTAAAGGAATCTCAAAACTGAAAGCCATTCTTTTACCTGTCAGACAATCTGTCCATGCTATAAATTACATTTCTCCAAAGGCATTTTTTTTCATGTGGTTCACAGTTGCTTGTTCTAATTACTAATGATATTTAGCACTTTGAGCTACGATTAATTTTATCCCTATTAAATAACAAAAATAGCCCATTAGGTGACAGAATATGATTTGAGCTTTCATGTAGATGAGAGCAAGCAGGTCATAAAGGTTGCAGAGTGAGAGATGGTGCTGGGTTCTTTTCCCCAAACTAAACCTCACTTTTTTTCCTACATGACTATTTTGTGGGTCCTGGTTATTATGCTGAGACTCAAAAACCTTGCCAAAAGTGGTTGCACGGAAGTAACTTTACCTTCTAAATTGCAAATGCTATCTGGGATTTCACATCTGTTTGATATTGCCCCAATTCAAGTTTCTGGTTTAGATTTCACAGGATCATTTGAAAGCTTTGGATATCTTCTTGGTCATGTAAATGTTGTTAGCAATCAACAATGTAATGAGTTAAATGCAAACCAATGTGTGGCATGTTGGTTGAATTTCCCCACACACAGGTTTTATATTCCAAGGAGAGGCAACCTAGGGCAAAATGCTTTGGGCTTTTTTGTAAGACAGAACCACTGGAAAGTTGTTTAAATTTTTCTCTTTCCTAAGTAAGAGAGCATCATGTTCTACTACTGCCTCCTTTGGGTTGGAAAAATAACAAACATAGGAGTGATAAGTCTTTCATTAGTCAATATTTGACTCTTAAATTGAGAAATGGAAGTGGGATATCCTGAGAGCAGATTTGAAAATTTCAAGAAGGGACGTTCCCACTCCTATTCCTTTATTCTTAGCTGAGAGAGTCAAAGAGTAGCCAAAGAATTCTGTGGTATTAAAAATGTATTCTGTGAATTTTTGGCCTTAGTTTTATAGAATTTTATTCCTTCTAATTCAAGTGGTCCATTAAATATAATAGCAATGTAGTTGTCATTTTTACTTTATTAAAAACTTGTCAAATAAATATAAATCCAAGAATGTCTGGTTAGGACCTGTGTGTTGATTTGGGGTTTGGGACTAAAATTGCCCTATGTATGCCCCCCTAAAGAGTTGTAGTTCTTATCAAAAAAAGGAATGCCAAACTGAGCATTCGCTTTCTATCTCTAGTAACTCCTGGTTGTGGCTGAGAGGGAGTTATAATGGAGGGTTTATACCACAACTACTGAATCACTCAAAATTCCCTGTGGGCCCATACACTCTACAAACACAGCTGAGCTCCCTGCCTTGTGTTGAAAGGAGAAACTAAATGGATAAAATAGACAACCCCAGAGTAAACTCTGACACACCTTAAGCAAAGCATCTTGGGGCTGGGGCCGAGGAGCAAGGCACCGTGGGAGGTATGAGCATTCTATCCCAACAATCCCATCTTAGGTTCCTTTGCAAGCCCTGGCAGAGAGCACAGCCTGAGGTGTTAATAAATTCTTCCCTCAGGAACTGCTGCTCTTTTCTTTCCAGGCCACCTACTGGTAAAAAAGCAGAGGAAAAGAAAAGAGAAAAGTCAGGAGGAGCAAGGAAAGCAGACGTGAAAAAGAGGAAGATGAAGAGAGTGGACAAAAGAAAGAGGGAAGAAGAGAAGATTCAATGAGTTGTAGTCAGAGGCCGCCAGCCAGAGGTCCAATTAATGCCAATTGAGGCAAAGCGTTTTGTGAGGAAAATAGCTGTCCAGAAGCTGGATGGCAGCCGCCACCTCATTTCACAGAGGCCACCTAACAGCTGTCAGGAGACGACAGCCTTCACTTGCTGTTGACCTGGTCTAGATCTAAATTGATGGCCAATCCCCACTCCCAGATGCCCAAACCCCTCCAAGTGTCAGGAGACTCCCTTATTGTTATTTAATTTTGAGGATAGTTTATTACTCTCCAGGGACACCCAAAGGTGAGGGGAGGAGAGGGGAACAGAGGAGAACACTTTGTCAAGTTATACATGGTTTATTCCTTCAGCACAGAAAGCCCCAGAATTAGCATATTGAATGCTCTCTTTTCTGAAAACTTGACTATTTCTTCATTCTTCCTAAATTTTTGACCTGATGCCACTGACCAGAAGAAACATAGGAAAATGGTCAAAAACAATCATCATGTTTGGAAATTTTCTCCTACTTTAATTCACAATCCATCAGAGGCCACCGGGTAATATTAAGTTTAAACTAAAATTCTCTAGAAATAGTTTTACAGTAGCTTTAAAAAAAAATCACTCATACATCACCTCACTCAAATGCTGAATACATGAACACAGAGCCTGACAAAATACGTGAAGGTACGTGCTGGTTCATGCCAGCCCAGAGGTGTAGTTTGTTCCTACTGAAAGCAAAGGATGCCACACCTCCTCTCTCAAGAGTTAGTAGATACTATGCACAGAGAAAATAAACTAGATATTCTACTCCAATCTCAATAGAGGTTGTGAAGCTAATAGAATTAGCCATAGCATGGAAAATCCAGGTTTGCCATGGGGACAAGTGCCTGCAATGAAGATGACTGTACAAAGAGGTACGTCACAGGCAGGTTATGAAAAGGCTATCAGTGGAATTGTTCTCTAGTAGGGAGCAGGGGCTAATAAGATTATCTCTCAAAACCTCTTTAAATCTATGGTGCCTTTGAAATCAAATTCTAGGATAAGTTAATATATAACATACACAAAAAAGCACTCAACTAGGCTAATGTCAGAATGCTATAATCATAAATTACTGCTTTGTTTCAATTTTAATTGAAAATTAATTCATTGTAAATTAATATTTTTGTCTAATTGAGTAAATATGCTTTGTTAAGAGGCATTTCTTCCAAGGAGAAAATGCCAGGTATGAAATTCTAGTCTGTTTATAAAACCCAGCCTCTTTTATTAAAAGAACATTGGTAGTCTTTTATCAAAATGTAATCACTTAGCTAAATGAAGCTTTGAAAAAATAAATGTATACAAATTCCTGAGTAGCCAAATTTTGTATTCTCAGAAGCATTTCCTTTCTATTGTAAAGACTCAAAACCTGTCTTTCCAAAATATAATAAATCCCAGCTTGTATACATAAGATAAATAAATCTTTAAAAAAACAAAATATAATACATTTAATGATTTTAGTTATCAGTAATGAGTTAAATGATATGCAGATTCAAAGACCTCAAACTTCTCAGAGCAAATACCTCTATTGCTTCCTTTTAAAAGTTAAATAATACCAGCAAAACCCACATTCACCTCCAATGAAGAGGTGTCTTGTCCTAGCAGACTGCAATCAGCAGACACACAATCTCTTTTTGCGGTCACATAGACTCAAATGATCAGAAACAAAATTCTTATTGTTTTTCCTACCTGTAAATGGAGTTTAAATGTCTTCCCACTCTTATGTCATGTTAGTGGTTAATATACTCATGTTTTTAAGAAACTTGGTTTTTTTCTAAAAATATTAACAAAGGCAATCTATGTGAAAAGTTTATTCAGACCTTCCCTAAATCAATAGATTCCCTCTCATGAAACTTTCTTTCAAAAAAGTTTGTGGAAGACCAAATCGGATTTTAGTATGACTTACCAACCTGTTCCACCTGATGTTAAGGAAATTTGGTTACTTAGTGGAAAACAGGAAAGGCTACCTATATAATTGAGGATGGTAAGGATGGGCAAATGTTGTCTAAAGAATAATAATCAACCTGACTTTTTGCCCAAATGTAATCCTGAACTGAACCTACCAGAGAGCCCTTCAGAGAAGCCTGTGCCTTGAATCTAAATTATCACCATAGAACACTCGGGAATCTTCGATCATTTTAGGGACACTGGACAGAAAAGTTCCCCAAATATCTCTGACTGTAGAAAACAATTGTTCTAAATTTCCTGGACGAGAATGGGAGAGAAAAACATTCTGTAACAAAGGAGGAAAGCTACTGACATGTTCATGAATGATGTGCTTGTCCAATTGAAGCCTCCACAAAATTTGATGCCTGTTCTTAGTGGTGGTACTACTTTGCATCTCTTTAAGAGATTGATGTACTCAGTCTATACAGAAATAATCCCCTGCTCTTGGGACCTCAAAATGATAGGTTTCAAAAGAATTTTTAAAACTATTTGCTTCCTTTTGTGATAGAATGACTCTTCTAGAAGGAGTTAGCAAGCAAGGGTCAGGGTGGGGGGTAGCAAGAGGCAAGGCAAAAGGAAGTCAGACAGGACTGGATTTAGAAGAATGTGAATAAAAATGATGAGGAGTACTTAATCAATAGCCTTTGATTGCTTGATCACAACAGAGCCTAAATATCGGAAAAAAGGAGAAATATAAAGAATGCAGATGTTATTTCAATGAAAGGATATGAAATTGGAAGTTAGTAAATATAATACTTTCCTTTTCTACAATGCAGATCCAATGAGAGGATATGGGAAGATGAGAAAAAGGACAAGAAAACATCAAAGACATCTGCTTATTTTATAAAATTAGTTCAAAATCACTCAAAAAAGTAAGCACTATAAAACATTTATTAAATGAGCCATCTATTTAGAGGAAGGTTTTTTATGAAACCTACAAACAGTTATTTTTTTGTGCTAGGCTGTGAAAAGGATCCCTGGGCTCAAAAAAAAACTGAATCCAGTAGGGGGAGACAGACATACAAACTATAAAGAAGACAACACAATGGCATAGGTTCTATAATAGAATTACAGGGTACACTCCCGTATAAAGGGAAAAATAGCCAATTCTGTGTGGGCTAAGAGTCAAGAAAGAGTTAATGGAGAAACGACATAGGCTCTGCTAAACCTAGTACTGCAAAATCAAATTCAGAATTTGAATTTGTTAAAGGAAAAAGCTGAAAACAATGGTTTCCTATTGATCTTGTTTGCAGTATCTTATCATTAATCTCTGTTATAGGAATTTACATATTTTTGACCTTGAAACATAAATTATTTAGGAGTAGATGATTTTCTCTAGAAAAACATAAAATTACTATAGTTACACAATATGAAAGAAGTTTGCTTAAAGCTTTGTTTTGACAGATCCTATCAGTAACAGCAAGGAAGAACAACCGGGGTCTATCCTTGCATTTCCAACTGAAGGAAAGTTAGATACAAGTTTGGCCTTAATGTTCTGAATATACTGTGGAAGTTAATAAGCACCTCTTGGCAATTCTGTTCATTTTTAGTAAGAGAATAGTAACCAGGTCAATTCTAGCTCACCAGGGCTACAGTTTTATGACCTTGAGCCATTCATTTTTGGCTTCTCTAGATAAGCTCATCAAGGCAAGCTAATCAAGCCACTGAGATTCCAAATGAGTGACTATCTAATATTGCAGATTTGGAAGCTTTATTCTACCACAAGAAAAAAAAAATAGATCTAGCACCTCAGAATGACTTTAATCCAAATCTCCATTCTTTCTGTCCTTTTCAACTTGAACCATTGGGTTTCCCTCTTTCTCCTTTATTTGTGATTTTTTTCCCCTGTTATGACAAATCACCCTGGCAGTGAAAGAACGAGTTTAGAGAAGTTCCGAATGTTTATTTGTTGGGAATTTTATGAGTGAGCTAGAGAAAGATGTAGAAATGAAGATTTTATGGAAATAGGAAATATTTGTGAAATACAGAACTTCTGGTATATGTGCACAATGAACATTCTTGTTTCTATATTTAAAGTATAAACTCTGGAAAATAGTGAAAAATCAATCCAAGGATTAAAAAAATGTTTATTATGGAAAATATTTTTAAAAACACAGAAGTAATGAGTATATGGAATCCCATGTACTCATCAGCTTCAGTATATTAACTCACAGCCAATCTTGCTTCACCTCTGCCACCCCACCCACTTACCTATTTCCCATGTAATCTTGAAGGAAGTTCCAGTTTTTTGATTCTACCAAAACATCTATACTGGTTTTTTGCCTGTGTCATACAAATGAGCTACCTAATTGAGTAATTCTCTTCTAAGTTTTTCCTCACTCTTTGACACTTATCTGTGAAGGCACTAAGAAAGAAATGTAAAATAGACATTCTTCACATCATTTCTGAGATAGAATCCAATCTTTCAATGTATAACTTGTCATGCAGTGATATGTATATAAGAAATGTATAGATAGATAATAAACCTGTAATTTTGTCCATAAATTATTGAACCACAACCAATTCTCTTTTGATGGGATGCAGAACACATGCTGACTGAGAATGAGATTATTTTCCAAATTATCACTTTGCTCCTTTACACCCATCTCCAAATATAATGCAGCATAAGGTATGGCAAGACATTGCCAAGTAGGTCATCAAAATCTGACCATTCTGATAAAACAGAAACTGATAATAAGAATTCACAGAGCTGATCAATGACAAGCGTTTTTTGACATGAAATTTCCCATAAGGAAACTTCATTGATACACGAACAGCATGAAATTTACCATAAAACGAATTATCATATGAAAATAAAACTTAACTTCTTAGAGCAACCCATAATAATAGATCTGTATGCCTATTCCCTAGAGTCATTCTCCTTCCTTGACTCATCAGACATACTCCAAAGGTAATCATCTCTACCATTAGAGATCTGGCATCCTCTGAACTACTTAACGTTCCAGAACAACCTCTAGCCCAAAAAGTGATGAATGAATGCTTTGAAGGGTTTTATGGAAAATATAACACCTTTTCTCATATCACCAATCACTGAGAGAGAGGGTGGAGGGTGGCAGGAGAGAAGTATGTGTGTCTATTTGATTTCCTGCATTTTCTCCAACAGAAAGAATAAAATTTTACCTGATGCTATGCCAATATATAGTATACTTGCATATGCATGTACATTAAATTTTGTAGGTGTGCTTTGCTATATTGGAAAACATATTCAAATAATAAATCTCAATAAATGAAAATGACTTTCTTTTCCTACAGTATATAAAAATGCCGGGGCAATCTGCTTTCCATGTTCAGTCACCAAAGAGCTAAACATTGAGTGATATTCAACTTTATGAGAGACATAAAAATGAAATAAAAATGGGTTAGAAGATAAGCACTTAAAGAGATAAACACTGTCAAACAGAAATGATTACAAAGTTTGTATTAATCTGCATTTTTTCAATGTTTTCTGTTTACCTGGCTTTCCCCACCATGCATTTCTTTCATTCATTTCCCTCCTTTTAATAATGTATGTTCCTATAATCGCAGACATTAAAGTAAAGGATGGGAAAGAAGACTCAGTTTATATTTATTGGGGGAAATATAAGTAATTTAAAAATGCAAAATATTCCTTATATACTTGAATGTTCCATCTAATTTCACTTCATAGCTCTGGAAAACTGAGCTCCTTTTTTTTTTTTTTTAACAGGGAAACTGTTTAACTTATGAAACCACTACAATCAACCTTTTTTGACCCACAAAAATAGTAATTTCATATTGCTTAACCTAATAGTATTTCATATAGCAAAAGGTCTACAAATCACTACTGCACGTAAGGAACGCAGGCTTGTTTCTTGCTGAAGTACGGAAATAATGGAAGTATTGCTTTCCTTGGTGATTGCACCTTTGACATTGCTAGTTGATATTTTACTTTTTAAATTATGTCTTATTAATAATGAAAACCAAATTAATATTACGTTTACCCTGGCCTACCAGACTCTGTAATTGTCCTAAAAGAAATTATATAGCCTACCCATCAGTGTTACAACAGACACTGAAGTTCCCTCTTCAAGATGATAACAGCTGAACTGTATGTTAGAACATAAAACATCAATATTAAAAAGCCTACTAAAAGTTTTGGTTGGTAAAGGTTTTATAGCCAATGTGTTGTTTTATACTAAATTGGATGTGCTTATACTATAGTAATTATGGGAGCAGAAGAAAATTTAATGTTTTAGATGTAAAAAGACCAACCTGAATGGGAAACAGACATTAAACAAATCAAATAATGTAAGGATGATACTCAATTTAGCAGGAAAGGACTTCTGCTACAACGCGAGTTTGACATTTTACTCATGTCCATAAAGATTTGAAAAGGTGACTCAAACATTTTAAGAGTATAGAATAATTTCTTCTCTGAGCAAATGGTATACCCCTGCTATTCCAAAGCTTATATTCTTCATGGCAACTTTAGTGAGACTTGATTTCTGATTTACCTACTCAATTTAGAGGTTAGCTGACTTTGTCCCTATGCAGACAAAACTAAAAGAAAACTTCACAAGCAGAACAAATGCATTTTTTAGACACCACATCATCATTTTAACCACTTCTCTGACCCGCCTTTAGTAAATTCAGCACAACAAAATAAGGTAACAGTACAGAAGGGTGGAGTACATTATAAGCCACCAAGCGAGTACCTGATTATCATCTCACATAACCCCTTTTTTTATTTTAATAACAACACAAACTGCACTAACAAGTAATGATAGCTGACACTTATTGAGAACTTCTCATGTACCAGTCACTCTCCTAAATGTTTTAATTATTTAAGTCATTTAATCTTTATAACAATCTTACGGCCTAAATACCATTATTAGACTTGTTTTGTAAGTGAGAAAATCAAGGCTCAGGGAAGCGTAGAGAAATTGCCAAAGGTCACAATTTTTGAAGCACAGAATCTTAATGCTGGAAGTTTATCCTTCAATTTGAGTGGTAGGCTACAAAATCCTCCATCTCAATAAAAAGGTATTCAATTGTAATCCCTGGAACCAATAACTACCTAATTTGGGGGAAAGGGTCTGCAGATTATGTTGACAATCTGAAATGGGGAAATTACCCTGGATAATTCCTGTGAGCCCTAAATGCTTTTTCATGTATCCTTGTAAAAGGGAGCAGAGGGAGATTTCTCTCTCACTCCCTTCCCTCCCCTCTCCCCCCACATGCTAGGTGTACTACCTCACTCAATAAATGAATCAGTGTTCTCTGAGAGAGTAATAGAAAGAGGAAAAGGCAATGAGAAAATAAACTAATACAGACTGCAATTAGAGACTATTTAAATTGTTGAACATAAGTTAAGTGTTCCTGTTTTTAAAACTCTGAAGATTTGACTTTAAATTTTTCCTTCAGTAACATTCTACAACATTTAATCAACTCACTCACAGGAAATAGTCCCTTTTTTATTTATAAATCATCCATACCCTTTTGTTCCCCCTTCTATTAGCATATTTTGTCCTGTATGATAGTGTTCCATATTCTAAGTGACTTCATATCACTGCTAAATTTGACAGAATGAATGAATGAGTGATATTTTAAAATTCAGTCTCTTTATTACAGGACCAATTTCTGGTATTACAATTATCTTTCTAGTTTTCCTGATAGTCCACTATCATTGTGAAACTCAGAAGTGGTTCCAGGATTCAAATAAGCTAGATATTTTCCCAGGTCTAGGTATAGTAGAGACATGTATGGAACGGTAATGGGGAGGGTGTGGTTATGTGATTTTCAGAACTAATAAGGGAGCTTCAAATTAAAATGAAATAGATCAATTCAGTCAAATCCCTCTAAGATTGACAGAGATTATATATTTCATAAGGATTCCTTTTAATGCCACAGTGTTGCTTTTAGTCATCCAACAGACTGTCAAAAATGTAAGTAATGTCATCTGTGACTTCTATATTCAGAATTCAGTCTATTTCTTGGTTCTCAATTCTTTCCACTGGTCTGTATGTCTGTTTTTGTTCCATTACCATGCTGTTTGAATTATTATAGCTTTATTATATAATTTGAGGTTTGGAAGTATGATACCTCCATTCTTTTTTTTTTCCATCAGGATTGATTTTGCTGTTTAGTGTCTTCTGTGACTCCATGTGAATTTCAGTAGTGTTTGCTTCAATTCTTTTAAAAATGCCATTGATATTTTTTATTGGAATTGTATTGATTCTGTATATTACTTTGGATAGGATGGACATTTTGCAATGCTAATTCTTCCCATCCATGAGCAGGGTGTATTTTTCTATTTTTTTTTTGTGTGTCTTCTGTTTCTTTCAACAATCTCTATAGTTTTTTGTATAGATCTTTACTTCCTTTGTTAGGTTTACTCACACATACATGGACAGTTATTCTATAACAAAGGAGCCAAGAACATTTACTGAAACAAGGGTAGCCTCTTCAATCAATGGTTTTGGGAAAATTGGACAGCTGCATGCCAAAGAATGAAATTAGACCACGACCTCATGCCATACACAAAAGTCAACTCAAATATGGAGAAAATAGTGGATGTAAAATTTGAAACCATGAAATACATAGAAGAAAACATAGGCAAAATATTTTATGATATAAGCTTTAGTGATGCCTTTAGGCATCCATCACCAACAGCAAGGAAAACAAAAGAGAACATAAACTGGTATTACATCAAACTAAAAAACTTCTACACAGTGAAAGAAGTCATAACTAAGAGGAAAAGTCACCTTACTGAATGGGAGAAAATATTTATACACCATACTATGAAAAGACTGATATAAAAAATAAACAAAGAACTCATAAAAGTACAAAATCAAAACAATAACACAATCAAAAATATGCAGAATAATTAAAAAGATACTTCTCCAAAGAAGACATTCAGACTTCAAAGACACACACACACACACACACACACACACACACACACAAACACACACAAATTTCTCACCATCACTTATTATTAGAGAAATGCAAATCAAGAGTTATGAAATACCATCTCACATCTGTGAGAACGGCTTATATCAAAAAGACCAGAAACAAGTGCTGGCAAGGATTTGTAGAAAAGGGAACCCTCAACACTACTGGTGGGAATGTAAACTGGCCAGCCCTTATGAGAAACACCATAGAGGAGTCTCAATACATTAAACATGGATCTGCCATTGGCCCAGTACCTCCACTCCTAAGTATCTACTCAAAAATTCAAAAACACAAATTTAAAAGGAAACAAATCAGTGTTTCCCAAACAGATGAGTGAATCAAGAACATTACTTGGTGATCAAAAAAGATAAACTCATGCCTTTGCAGCAACATAGATGAAGCTAGAAGGAATAATGCCAAGTGAAATAAGTGAGAAGAAATATAAATACCAGATGGTGTCTCTTACATGATTATAAAGCAACTAAATTAATAGTCAGATAAAGACAAGCTTAAAAATTAACCATTTATGGACAACTATAGAACTGAAGTACCAAGGGGGGGAGTGGCTAGAACAAAGAGGGAAGGAAGTACAATGGACTGTGGTGGTGGACAATGAGTGATTTGGTGGTATGTGTGTACTACAGTGATAATACCTGACAAGGGTATCCAAATATTACCTGAATTATTAATGAATAAATAAGAATTCAGTATATAAGGGAGTATAAGAAGCAGAAACAAATTTTCATTTAGTGATGAGGAACAAGATTTCGTGTAACAACAGATACAGGTATCATCATGCCCTCTAGTCTACTTATGAAAATTATGAACATTGCAGATCCACTTCCTCATCCTAAACTAGCTGATTGTACAACCTGACTGATAATTCTGAAACAGCGACTAGATGACTCCATTGTAGCGTAACCAAGACCAGTGAAGCCACCCACTCCCACCTATTTCTCCTCAGTGAAAATAGAAATAGCGTTCAGCAGTCAGAACCTGTTTTACTCAGACCAGTTGATACAGCCATAATTAACAATGACACAGAGGACTTGGGAACTGATGCTAGAAAAGGTATTTTCAAATACCTGTAAAACTCTTCACAAGCATCAAGACATCACTCTTTCTACTTCACATGCAGGTTAGACCAGGGCTTCTCAGACTCAGCACTATTAACATGTTGGACCAGTTCATTCTTTGCTGTGGGGCTATCTTGTGCATTGCAGGATGTTAGTAGGTCTCTATCCTCTCTGCTACATGCTAGGTGCACCACTCCACCCAGTCTTCCAATCAAAAATGCCTCCAGATATTGATAGATGTCCCAAGGGAAACAAAATCACCCCCTGCCGAAAATTACTGCTTTAGCGCAAGCGTTAATGCTAATTGACATAACCAATTAACTGAAAAGAGATAAATTAAGGAGTGAAGCAACTGCCTCTTTCACATTGCATGGCTCTGGCTTCAAACGAGATCATAAAATTATAAGGCAGCCAACAAGGACCCCCTTTAACACCAAAGAGACTTCTTTAAAAAAGCAACTAAGAGTTTATGTTAATTCATCAATTCCATGACTATTCTCTAGACTGAAGGACACCTAGTTCATGTTCCATCTCTCGTCAATAGCTCTTATCTTAGATTTCTGGGAATAGGATTTTAAAGTAATCCTTAATTTACATGGATTACACTGACGCTCGGGGCAGGTGTATCTATGGCAGTGCCATTCATATATGTATCTGGAGCAGATGAAGAAGATGCTCCTGTATCACCCACAAGAAGTTTCATTAATTTAAGTGACCTACAGGCATCTTTATAATTCCCTGGGTGGTTTAGGAGGTGAGGTGAGGAGAAAGGAGTTTAGGAAAAGCCCAACAGAGATGGTCTCCTGCTACTTTATCCCCACAAAGGATCCCTGTTCTCTCCATGGCAGATAAAAATAAAGGTAAATGAGACTGGGCATGAGGTTCCCGACAGAGAGCCCATGTCATGACTTTTAAAGAAACTGAAATTGGGTCTCCCCAGTGGCGCAGCGGTTGAGCGCTGCGCTGTGGAGCTGTCGGCAGCAGCGACAAGAGTTCGACGCCCAGCCAGGGAGAATCCCACATGATGCGGCAGACCTCTCCTGCCTCACCCGCTGCTCCCCTCAGCAGTGTACTTCTGATCTGCCTGTTCTGCTCCCCACTCTGTCTCTGGTGAACCCTCTCGCCGCCCCCAGCTTGTATGTATAAATAATAAAAAAAAATCTTTAAAACAAAAAAAAGAAACTGAAATTTGTGAAGCAGATTGTTAACCTTTTATTTTCAAAATATTAGAAAACACCTATTAGGACATAAAAACTCTAAAAATTCATCATAGGAGGAATTTTTATGAATGTTTGTAGCAATGATACTCTGAGCTGCTAGAGCTCAGAAACTTCTACGTACACTCTGATTTCCTTCATGTAAGTATCTGATATTTTTAATAATATCAGGGGTTACATGTTACACTCTAGACATCTGTCCTATTTGTATTTGGGTTAAAAAACAGCAACTCTGCTTACAGAGCTAAAACACAGATTTCTTATTACCCAATGATGACAAAGTTTAATAGCTGGTTCTTGTTTTTAATACCTTTAGCCAGCTCTTTGCTTATCCTGTAAAGATAATGAACGTACAAACAAATATGGGCATGTATCTATTGTTATTATTTTTAATCAGGCATGATTTGCCATAGTATAGAGGCAAAGCTGTACCCTTCCTGCTTCTGGCATTACAGACACTCCCTCCCAAAGCTAAGAACTCAAGCCCTGCCCCAACTCTTGTACCAGCAAGTCAAGGGCTTTTGCTGAGGATCTCTTTCACTGTCATACAAAAATGAACACAAGAAGTTCTGTAAACTGGAAATAAATGGGGCCAGCTCTTTTTGCCAGAGATATGCATTCCTGCCCCTCCTTCTGATTAAGTGTTTTGCTCTTCCGAGTGAGGGAGTTACAGTGGGTGAGGAGAGCTACCCTTGAATTGTCATCTCTTAAGAGAAAGCTGACAATGCTAATAGTTGAAAGAACAGCTTGATTGATGAGACAGTCCTAGTCCGGGAGGCTGGCAATCTTTGTCATTGTCAGGATCAGGTAAGCAGTTTCACCTGCCAGAACTCTGCTCTCCCTCCCCGTCCTCTTTCCCTATGCTGCTGCCCAAAAAGTGAGAGAGGAACACTACTGTTACTGAAAATAGAGGTCTCATGGGATTTGAGTTTTGTTGACTTTGCAGATCCAAGGAATTTGGGCTTGCAAATGGGAAGAGTCCTCTACCAGCTCTTCTTACTAAACATTGTAGGATAAGAGAGAACAGAGCGAACCTAGACTGCATAAGGCTTTACACTTCTATAATTTGGGGGGTCCCTCTTTATGAGAAAGAATTCATAGTTATAAATGCAAAATATCGGTGCAAAAGAGTATAATTATTCAGAATGTTGAAATGACATCATGACATATTACAAATTTTAAATGGCTGTGAAATACCACAAACATTACAAAGTCAAGCAACATGGTATAATAGCTCTATTAATTTACCTGATACACTTGTTTTGTGACTATATGTTCTGTGATCACCTCTTCATAATACAGTATTATCATACATTTTTTTTTAAATAAATCTTTTTTTTTCCTGATGTATTTATTTATTTATACATACAAGCTGGGGTACAGGCCAGAGGCGTGGGGCGGCGAGAAGGTTCACCAGAGACAGAGTGGGGAACAGAACAGGCAGATCAGAAATACACTGCTGGGGGAGCAGCGGGCGAGGCAGGAGAGGTCTGCCCCGCCATGTGGGATTCTCCCCTGCTGGGCGTCGAACCCGCATCGTGCGCTGCCGACAGCTCCACAGTGCAGCGCTCAACCACTACACCACCAGGGAGGCCCTATCATACAATTTTTATAAGGAGAATAAAAAAGATAACTGTCTTATTTTAAATCAACAAACAGGAATAAAATACCTTAATTCTATCGATCAGTTAGAATATTTCAGCTTTACACATTTTTAAAAGCAATATAAAATTCTACAAGGAATGGCAACTTTTCTTTCATGTGAAAGTCGAAAGACTGGATTTTCCAGCAGTGAGCTTCTGATTGTATGTATTTTGAAACTTAATTTTCCTTCACAACCACATTTCTTAGTCCTCTGGTGCTAAACCTTACTGCCATAATAGCAGTTGATTGGACAAGCAGGGCAGGATTCTTAGATGCCATCCCATACAAGGACAGCTAGCAAGAGCTTAACTATCCAAAATTGACTGCAAATAACATAAATACATCCCATTACACCTGAATAAAATTCATTTCTACTAAAAATATCTGCTGCTCTCCAAAACTGCCAAATAGAAGAAGTACTGAAGAATGGAAATCAGGATGAAAAGAGACAGTTGTTTTGACCTATTGTGGTTAAAATGCCTCACATGTAAATTTTGCAAAAATGTATGACTGTGAATACTTTGTAAATAAAGGGCCTGGAACTTAACTTCATTAGCATAACCATAAATCTGCCTTCAGGAGAGCTGTAAAGGCTGTATATTCTGTCTACACATTCTCATTTCTCCCTTAATCTGCATCCCCCATTCCCCAACACACACACGCTCTTCACAACCCTTATATCACAAAATGATTGTCCAGAAAGTTATATAGCTTCCTTCGAGGAAATTGCTAATGCTAGAATGACCATATTAATTGTAAAAGGAGGTTACCATGCGGATTTAAGTACATATTCATCAAACGCACAGTATCTCAGGAACAGAAACAGTAAAGACATAGACACAGAGTAGCTGGAGAAATAAATAAGTACACACAGACAACTTAATATGGTAAGTATTAATTTACTGCAGGTATTATGTAACTGTTGGTTCAAGCACTGTATTCAGTGCTAGAGATAAAAATATTATCGCAATCTGCTCTTTGAGTGAGCCTCATCTTAAAAAAATGTATGTAATCAAATTCAGAATTAAAAAATATATATTCCTACTTAGAAATACATGAAGTTATGAAAATAATCATTGGTAAATATTTATTTTATCTCTTGGAGGAAGGATAAAGTATATAATGGATGAGATCACAGGAAGATCTATAGATTTAAATATATTATAATCAAATACAACTCCACTTACAAATTAATATCGACCAAGTTAAAAGACAAGTAATAAACTGGGAAGGAATTTTAGCATTTATTGCAAATAAAGCATAAATATAATTCTTCTATAAGGAATTACTTAAATTAATTGGGAAAAGAATACCAAGCCAATAGAAATAATAGACAAGAGATATGAACATAATAGGGCCTCCCTGGTGGCACAGCGGTTAGGCGATGCGCTGTGGAGCTGTCGGCAGCAGCATCGCGAGTTCAACACCCAGCTGGGGAGAATCCCACATGGTGCGGCGGACCTCTCCTGCCTTGCCCGCTGCTCCCCTTAGCAGTGTATTTCTGATCTGCCTGTTCTGCTCCCCATTCTGACTCTGGTGAACCCTCTCTCTGCCCCACACCTCTGGCCTATACCCCAGCTTGTATGTATAAATAAATAAATCTTTAAAAAAAAAAAACAGAGATATGAACATAATAATAAAACAGACAAAAATATAGACCAAAACAAATACATGAACACATATTGAAAACAAGTAATAATC
This sequence comes from Scalopus aquaticus, assembly GCA_004024925.1. Lineage (NCBI taxonomy): Eukaryota > Metazoa > Chordata > Mammalia > Eulipotyphla > Talpidae > Scalopus > Scalopus aquaticus. The sequence goes on from PVIJ01000003.1 coordinate 569,322, forward strand.
AAAAAATAGTAAATTAAATAATTTCATATTTTTCACTTCTAAAATTATAAATATCTTTTGTTTTAAAAGAGAAATTAATCTGAGTGTTGAGATGATAATCTAATATTATTGTTGATAGGCATGGCAACTGTTATAAATATTTGACCCAAACATATGGATCAAAAATTAACAAATGCTTATACTTTTAACATTATCTTAAGAAATAATCAATGATTGTGTGTGTGTGTGTGTATGTGTGTGTGCGGTGTGTATATACACACATACATACACATATGTGGGTAGAGGAAATATTGTTCATAGTAGCATTATTTCTAATGACAAAACCGTGGGTACCAACTATTTGTAGAGTCATACCAGTGTCTACAAGTTACTTGCCTATCCATTCTACCCCACCTTATTTCTTAATACAATAACCCTGATTCTATTTGTGGTTACATCCTAGATAAAATGCTACATTTTCCAACCTCTTTTACAGTCAGGTGATTAGGATACTATATTCAGGCCAATGAAATAAAAACAAAACTTTTGAGGTTATTCCTTTCAAAATCAGACAGTTGGGAGAGCCCGCTGCCCCATTCATCCATATCTGCTTCTAATGAGGACATGGTGGCTGGAGTTCTGGCACCCATTACAGAAAATGGGAGAAGCTGGAGATGGGAATCAAGTGCTGAGTCTTATAGAACAGAGATATGAAAGTGTCCTGGGCCTCTAGTGACCATAGAAATTGTAATCAAGCAGGGATATATTATTTCTAGATTTCTTTAAGGTGTACAAGAGATTTAAACCTTTTTTTTTTTTAAAGTAAGCCACTGGTTTGAGTTTGCTTTTATAAGCATCCAAACTTAAAACAATACTTATTTAAAAATTGTTTGGTGATATTTTCAAAATAGGCAATTCAAGCAAATCCTCCCACTGAAAACTGACAGGAAAGTTAGACAAAATATGTTCTAAAATATGAAAATAGTTTTAAAATGTGAAAATAGTTTTAACAAAGGGGTGGGGGATTAGAAGAACAGGAGCCAGAGAAATATGTTTCCCATTGGGGGATTAATTTACCTATAGAATTGTTAACGGATTCTAGAAAAGCAGCTTGAGTGGCTAGCGATCTTAACAAAGATTTTGAAAATATTTTAGGCTAAAGAGAGAAAATGTAAAATCCAAGACTCCGGTGCTTTTATATGTACACCTTAAAAAACTGTATCATAAAAAGTAAGAATAAGCCAGAAATATGCCAACATTCACACAAAATAAAGGTAATCATCTCAAAACCTGAAATTATATTAAGGTTTTCCAGATTTTTTATAAAGTCTTGCTGAAGAAAAGTAACATTATCATATTTACAAATTATTTTCACAGTTATTTACATATGATGTCTCGCACGCAATTAAAAATAAGTAGACCCCAAAGATATTTAAAAAAATGTGATGGGGTAGGAATGATACTCAAAAGAAACAAAGTAATTAAATATCTAGGTAATGGACTTAGCAAAATAAGTGCTGAATCAGTTACCTAAAGAACAGACTTTAAAACTATGCTAAATATGTTTAAGCACATAAAATTCAAAATTTGAAACATTTACCCTGAGAAATTGTAAAAGAAGTGAACCAAATGAAAATTCAGAAAGCAGAAGTACAATAATCTAAATTAAATCTATGGATAAACGTATACATTATTAAATTTTTATTTGAGAGAGAATTAGTAAATTTGTAGACAACTGGGTGGAAGGTGAGTGTTCAGAATACAGCACACATTTTTCAAATCATGATTTGTTTTAAAATTAAGAGAATGAGAAATATGTGGCAAAGGCCTGACATACCTTCTGAACTACTAGAAGAGAAACAAAGATCTGAGACCATTCTAAAACTCATTAAAATGTCAGTTTATCAAGTTCATTGTTTTTCTTATATTTATCTTTCTTGGAATGTCTTAAAACTCTGGGGTAATTTCTTTCATCTGTTTTGGTAAGTCTTGCCCATTGTATCTTCAAATATCAATTGTTTCATTTTTTAATTAAATCTTGATTAATTCTTACCCATTATTTTTCAAATATCAATTACCATGCTCCTTTTTTTCCCGAGACTCTACTGATATAAATGTCAAATGGTTTGACCATGTCCTATAAAGCTCTTAAACACTATTATTCATTCATTTCAATTTCTATTGACTTGTCTTTGTGTTCACAAATATTATCTAGTGTATGCAATCTAATACCAAACCATCCCAATGAGTTTGTAACCTCAGATAATGTTTTTCTTTTCAGATCCATAATGTCCACTTAAAAAGATTTTTAAGATTATGTGCTGAAATTCTTTATCAAATTTGTTGGTTTTTTTCTATTTTCCTTAACAAAGTTTAATAGTCTTTTCAAACTATTGTTAAATGCCAATATTGAGATCATCTGGGGATTTGAGATATGTATTTCTCTGATTATGGATCACATGTTCTTTTCTTCACAAGTTGCATCATTGTCCTTTGTAAGCCAGAAAGGACAGCTAGATAAAGTTGTGAGCTGTTCTGTGTTCATTTTTAACCTTGCCATCTCTCAGAATTTTAGCTTCTACATATCCGGACACAGAATTAGTTTTTACCAAGTATTACAGCCCAGACTCCCTTCTGTACAATTATTGACAAGAGTCCTGTGGAGAAACACAGCAGAGTGAAAACAGCTATGCATTTAGGACTCATCCAGATGCCAATGGCTATCTTCCCTCTGTTCAAAGCTCCTCTGGGTTCTCCTTCCCTCAGCAAAAACTGCCTGTCTTCATCAATATCTTAGAATATGACTAGATGTAGTAAAAGCCCCCAAAGAGGAAGATGTTGACAAACTCTGCCAATGTAGAAGGTAAAGATAATACAATAGTCTTTGTGTTAGATGGCTTTGCCCAAGAGCAGGCTAATGTAAATGTTCTGAACATGTTTAATATAACCTAGGCAAAGTTGTAATATTTAGTAGGTTGTGTGTACTGAGCTGAACTTTTTGACTTAGTGTTTCAACTTATATGGGTTTATCAGGACATAACCTATGTAAGGCAAGGAAGATCTGTGTGTATGTGTGTGTGTGTGTGTGTGTGTGTGTGTGTGTGTGTGTGTGTAATTCATTCAGTTTTTTCTAGTTTTTCTAGTAAAAACAATGGTCTAATACTACCATATATATCTTATAGAAAAGTAGAAGCCCTTATTACTGTAAAATAATCAAATTCAATTAAAAATTTTCTACTCAGGAAATGCCATGCCTAGATGCCTTTACAGATAAATTGCACCAAATATTTAAGGAAGCAATAATGTCAACCATAGGCAAATTCTTCAAGAGAATAGAAAAATATTCTCCGACTTATTTTTGAAGCAATTTACCTTTGATATCAAACCTTACAAGAAAGAGAAATTGTAACCCAATATCCTCATGATCATAATTGCAACAACAACAACAATCTAATAAAACCATTTTCAAGCAAACACCAAAAGGATAGAGTACAATCAACTGGGTGTATTTTAGTAATATGAGGCTTATCATTTAAAAATGTGTCCATCTAACTTCCCATATTAACTGCATAAATAAGTAAAATTATATGGCTATCTCAATATATGTGGAGAAAATAGTTAATAAAATTCTACAACCATGCATGATAAAATTTCATTGTAAACTAGGAATAAATGAAAACTTCCCTAATCTAATAAAAGTTATCCAGAAACCAAATTATAGTAAACAACCTATATAATAGTGACAAGTTGAAAGTTCTCCCTTTGCTATCAGTAACAAAACAAGTATTGCCATTATCACCAATTTATTTTTTTCTTTTTTTTATAGATATTTTATTTATTTGTGTTATTCATATCTTTTACATTATTGTGTGTTCCCCATAAGTTACCCATCACCTGTTCACCTGTGGAGCTATCACCATAATCCTCCGTGCTCTCCTCTTTCCCCCTCTTGAGCCCTACCTCTCCCCTCCTTCCCTGCTGAATGTCACTTTCTTATTTGGCTCCCCTATATTCCTGTTATAAGTAAAACCATTCAATAATTTTCTCTTTCGTTCTGGCTTATTTCACTGATCATGATCCCCTCTAGGTCCATCCATTGTGCTGCAAATTGCATGTGTTTGTCTTTTTTGAATGCTAAATAGTATTCCCTTGTGTATATGTACCACATCTTCTTGATCCAGTTATCAATTTTTGGGCATCTGGGTTGTATCCATACCTTAGCTATTGTAAACAGTGCTGCAATAAACATGCGGGTGCATGTATCCTTTCGGTTTAGTGTTTTTGTGTCTTTTGGGTATATTCCCAGTAGTGGTATTGCCGGGTCATATGGAAGTTCCATTTCTAGCAGTTTGAGGAAACGCCATACAGGTTTCCGTAGTGGTTGGATCAATTTGCATTCCCACCAGCAGTATAGAAGAGTTCCTTTTTCTCCACATCCTTGCCAACATTTGTTTTACCTGTTTTATTAATGTGCGCCATTCTCACTGGCGTGAGGTGGTATCTCACTGTGGTTTTGATTTGCATTTCCCTGATTATAAGTGATGCTGAACATTTTTTTCATATACCTGTTGGCCATTTGCTTTTCTTCTTTGGAGAAGTGTCTTTTTAGCTCTTCTGCCCATTTTTTGACTGGATTGTTGACTTTGTTTTTGTTGAGTTGGGTGAGCTCTTTGTAGATTTTTGTTATCAGTCCTTTATCGGTTGTATTGTGTGCAAAGATCTTCTCCCAATTAGTAGGGTGTCTGTTTGTTTTAATTATTGTCTCTTTTGCTGTACAGAAGCTTTTTAGTTTGGTGTAGTCCCAGCTGTTTATCTTTTCTTTTACTTCCTTCGCTATGGGGGAAGTGGTTTTAAAGATTTTGCTGAGATGTATGTCATGTAGAGTTTTGCCTATTTTTTCTTCTATAAATTTTATGGTTTGAGGTCTTATCTCCAGGACTTTTATCCATTTTGAGTTGGTTTTTGTGCATGGTGTGAGGTAGTGGTCTAGTTTCATTTTTTTGCATGTAGCAGTCCAGTTCTCCCAACACCATTTACTGAACAAACTAATCTTGTTCCATTGCATATTCTTTGCTCCTTTGTCAAAGATTAGTTGTCCATAAATATGTGGATTTATTTCTAGGTTTTCTATTCAATTCCATTGCAATCTACAGATTCAATGCTATTCTGGTAAAAATCTCAATGACATTCTTCAAAGAAATAGAATGGATATTGAAGGAATTCATAAGGAACCAGAAAAAACCTCGAATAGCTAAAGCTACCCTGACTAAAAAGAAGATAAATGAAGGGATTACACTCCCTGACTTCAAACTATACTACAAAGCCATAATAATTAAAACAGCATGGTACTGGAGCAAAAACAGACACATATCACCAATTTAATAAAAATGTACAAGAAGTAGCAGAAAAGAAATTAAAACTGCTAGAATTTTGTACATAGAAAATCAAAAAGAATCTATAGATTGGATACAAAGTCAACATATAATAATCAACCATGTTTTTATAAACATCAATGAAGAGAAAATGCAATTTTAAAAAGATGCCATCTATAATACTATCCAAATATATTACATTTCTAGGGATTAATCTAAGAAGATATGTAAAGTGTTTCCAAACTATAAGTTATAAAGCACATGGAAAGAAATAAGCCAGATCAAAATGAAGAACCAGCAAAAATTTTCTGTAAAGGGTCAGACAAAAAGTATTTTAGTCTTTGCAGGATAGATGGTTTCTGTCACAACTATGCAACTATGCATTGTAATGCCAATCCAGAAACAGACAATATTTAAACAAGTAGTTCTGGCTATGTTCTGATAAATCTATTTTCTAAGCCAGGTAGAGGACCATAGCTACCCAATGGACTGTAGTTTGCCAGCCCCTCTTTAAATAATCAGAGGGACTAAGTATATTTATTTATAATGAAGCTCTAGAGAAATCTTCTCAAATTAATCTCTCCGTTCAAATCTCTCCCTGTCGAAATTCATGAAGTTGGTTTGTTGCTGTTGCTTTCTTGGTTTATTTGTTTTGTAGATGTCAACACGCCAATTCTAAAATGAAATTCAAAGGGCAAAAGTTTGCCAAGACAATCTTGAAGAACAGCATTAATTGAATTTAACAGATGTCGAGACTCACTTTATAACTCCGGTGATTTAGAGCCATAGTATTGCCAACATAATAGATGCCTAGATCAACAAGACACAATAGACAGCCCATTAATGCCTTTGCATGTACATACAATTGGCTCATGACAAAGGAGACTCTACAAAGCAGGAGAGAAAGGTCATTTCAATAAATTATTCTGGGCGCTCTAGATGGGCTTATTGTAAAAGAAAATATCCTTCATGCTATAAACAAAAATAAATCATGGGTAGATTGTAGCTAAATGTGAAAGATAAAACAAGAAAGCCTCCAGGATAAACTATAAAAGAATAACTTTAGCATTTTGAAGTAAGCAAAAATTTCTTACTCAGGATATATGAAACAATAATGCTAAAACAAAAGGCATCAAAATCTAAAACATCTACTTACTAAATAATGCGTAAAGTGAATAATAGGGTAAGCCACTGACTAGGAGTAGACATCTACAGATACTTAGACAATATAAAGAGAAGATTCTAAATGAAAAAAAAAAGTTTAACATCATGATTCATCGTAAAAATATAAATAAAAACCACAAAAAGAAACACACAGCAGTTAATGTGTATAAAATGAAGCTGGTAATCATAAATGTTGGGTGAGAATGTGGGTGGGAGACCCCTAAAAATTGTCATACACTCTAGTAGGTTCTAAACTATTAGATTCGCCTTAGAAAATGTGTTTGTGTGTGTGTGAATACACACACACACACACACACAATACAATGCAATACAATACAATATAATATAATATAATAATATATAACTTAATATACCTATGTGCTATTAACAATTACACTTTTAGGTATATTTCTAAGAGAAATACATAGACATACACAGAAGAATGTTCATAGCAGCACCATTCATGATAGCCTAAACTGGAAACAAGCCAAATGCTAGTCAAAACTGAAATGGATAATTTGTGGTATTTTCATTCATTGGCTTATTACATAATAATCAAAATTAATAAGCTGCTATCCCACTCATAATGTGAATATGTCTCACAAACATAACATAAAATAACAATTTGCCAGCACCAAAGAATACATATTACTTCATTTCTATAAATGTTTAAGGAAACAAAATTATTATGTATGTATTATCTTAAATCATAATGGAAGTGTTTGGAGAAAAGGAGAAGGATAGTCACAGAACACACACAAGGATCATATGGGTGTTTGCACTAGTAATGATGGTTATATATGTTTGTGATTATTTGAACTATACACATTCACAGTATGTGAAAACTCCCATTTATTCATGTAAATTAAGAGTGATTGTGTTTTTCTAATGAACAACGACTAAAAGGATAGACATGAATATAACAATACTCACTTTCAGAAGCTGAAATTATAGATTATTAAGATTTATATTGTAATACCATTAATTTTCGCTTTTAAAAAATAACAGGATACTGAGTTTTTCTGGACCAAGAAAAACATAATGTCATTTTTTAAATTAACAAGCATTGAATGTTCAAGAAGCTATTACAGCTGGTAATCAATAGGGATAATAATGAAGAAAATGAGGTAGGTATTGGTAAAAAGAAAATGCTACATGTAGTTTATTTTTGAGTTAACAAGTACAGGAGTCAATCACAGATGAAATTTCAGTCAAGATTGAAGTATAAATGTAGGTCTTATCAACAAAGCTATGACAGTTCACTTGTGAGAATGGGGAAATTGAAGGGAAATAATAAGGAAATAAGAACAGCAAATGTATGTGTCAGCTTTTATCAAACATCAAACGTCTTAGATTATGGATGGACTATTTGGAGAGAATTTTATTTTTGTATATATTCATTTTAACATTGCTATTAATGGGTGATATACAGTGCCTCATACATGGTGTTTTTCAAATACATTTTTGATTAACTGCTTACCGAATTTGCTGACGATATAAATGTAGTGAGAAAAAGAAACTCATTGATATCAGAAGCAAGACTGAAAAGATCAACAGGTTAGAACAAAGTAACCTATTTCCAAGATTAAACAATAGGAATGAATGCAAAGTCCAAAATAGCTTTAAGCTCACAAGCCTAAGATGAGAAAAACATCTATTACATAGACCTTTCTGTAGAAGACTTAGAGGTTTAAAATATCAAGGAGCTCAATATAAATTAATGAGGTGTACAAGGCTACAAAAACCTAGGTCAATTTTAGGCTACTGCAATAAATGTAGTGTCCCAGAGAAGAAAGTTAATAGTCCCATCACATAATATACTAGCCAGAACAAACTGGAATGTTGTGTTCAGTCTTGGCTGACTGTCCAGGGGAAGGTAGCCAAAACGGTGAGGTGTTTGGAAACCTGTTGTAAGGATGGTTGGTTTTTGAAAAAGAAGAAACCCAAAGGGAAGCAAGGCAACCATCTTTGAGCATTTGAAAAGCTGTCCTGTTTAAGGGGCTTAGTTTTCTATGAAACTTTTAGACCAAATACAGAGTAAGTGCTGAGTACCTTAGCTAGTGTAAAGAAGTAGATTATGAAAAAGACATGTTCAAAATAAGAATGGGTTATTCATAAGGAATATGTCACTAAAAGATTATTTATTATTATGTTGAAATATTTCTTAAAGTGATACATTACGCAAACCTCAACATTTTAAATAATAGTAATGATAACAATAATAATAATGACAATATAAAATCCCATGTATTTAGTACTTAGGCTAAGAAATAAAATATAGGCTTTATTTTTTGAAAGCTCCTGTGGAACAGAAATATGTTGAGTTAATACCATATTTTTGTTTTGTTTTGTATTGTTTTTTTTTTGTAGTTTTACTACTTAGGTAGGTTTCCCCAAATAATATGTGGTTAGTATTATATTTTATGTGTATTAATCACACTGTATATATTATTGTTTTATATAATACATGCATATGTGTGTGTGTGTGTGTGTGTGTGTGTATATATATATATACACATAAAACAACTTGAAGATTTGCTGTTGAACTTATGCATAGAGATGGGCCATTTATTTTTGCTGCTGCACATATCACAATATATTCTTCACTGACGCACATCTCAGCTGTTTACAGTCACACTCTTAGGTACAACCCTACAAAGAATCTGCTTGTTTTTATGTTTCCTAGTATACAGGGAGGAACATCTTGGGATTCTAGAGGATGGAGAATATGCATAAGTTCACTCCACTAGGTAGTGCCAAACGATTCTGAAGCAGCGGCACTAATTTACCTTCCCACTAGCATTGAATGAGTTTCTATGACTTCAAGTTATTGCCATCCCCTGGTATTTTCAGACTCGAATGAACTTTAACTAATTATGCCGCTAATCTGTTACTCCCTTAACACCAGTGAGGCCAAGCGGCTTGCATGTGTTCATCTATACTCATGTTTCACGGAGTATAAGATCTCTTTTTCTCCTTATTTCTCTATTGAGTTCTTATTGGGTTTTTTTGGTTCATACCTAGACACTAATCTTTTTTGGTTATCCATCTTGTGGTGAGCTCTTGGAATGTGTTCCGTCTTTGTATATTCTTTATGAAAAATTTTAATGTTAATTTAGCATCTTTAAATGCATTGAGGAAACAGAACTATTTGTGATTTTGAGAAACACTGAAAACAATGAAATGCTAAATTCATTAAGTCAAAATATTCTTAACTTGTATAGACATAATTACCTCAAAATTTGAGTAAAAAGTTCACAGAATTGCAAAGAGAAATATACACAAACACAATCAATCTTGGTGATATATTTCTTAGTCTTTGAAAGCACTGCTCAATTAAGATACTTTTATATCCATGTCTGAAGAAGATCTGAACAGCAAAATCAGCAAACTCATTCTGACTTACCTATAGGGAGCATTGCATCTAACAATCGGATAACAGACACTCTTTCCAAGCACATATAAAACATTTATGAAAACTGACCATGTGTTGTACCATAAAATTAGTCATAAAAAAATTCAAAGGATTGATGGGATGCATACTGCATTATCTGAGCATAATCCATTAAATTAGAGATGATTAACTCACTAAAATACAGGGAAAATGTTGAAAAACATTACATATATATAACAATATAATATAATAATAATTGTTATATATATGTTACTAAATATACTCATGGGTCAAAGAACAAGCCATAAATGTAGAAATTACTTTGGACTGAATAATAGAACAAATTCTGTCAAAACTTTCTTATGCAGCTAAGGTGGTTTGAAGGGAAATTAGCCTTTAAGGAAGAAAGTTCAAAATTAATGAGACAAGAATCTTAAGCATTCAACTATAAAATGGTAAGACATAAAATAATCCTGAAATATAGAAGGAAGAAATTAATTGAAATAAAATAGAAACTACATAGAGAGCAAAGAGAAAAAAAAATGGGGGACAGTTAAAGAAGGGTCCTTGCCCTCCACAGCTTGTGGAATGTAAGGAGAGTTTGAATCCTAGCTGTGGGACAGAAGAGGAATTCCTTCTTATATGGGCAAAATGACAAATGACTTACTGAATTTTGGAGTTGGAGGAATTGTCTGTAGTACCCTGTCAGCTTCATTATTTCTTGTGTTAGAAACTAGAGATTTGGGAAACACTTGTTTACCTAGAGGAGGAGAGAAAATAATGAGTTTTCTCTCCACATAGTGAGTCTGGTATTTTCAGTTGTCAGGTGGAAATATAGGAATAAAACCAGACTGAGATATGAAGATTTTATTTTAATTGATCATGGACTAGCATAGATATGATGGCTGAAGCTTTGGATTAAGTTCTATGTTTTTAAAACATATTTGTTTCTTAAACACCGAGTATCATTTTTTGCCAAAATTTTCAATTAAAAAATGCCATAATTTATTAACATCTTATTTTTTAAATTGATATCAGAGATATTGGATTCATAACTAAGCTACTGGATAATCCAGAGAGCCACTCTTCTTGGACAGCCACCATATTCCAGGTCAACTCTTGAACACTCTTTTATTAAAAAGTAAGTTTATTGCTGCAGACTTTTAAAATTCCTTGTAGAACTCCCCTTAAAGTATTGACAAAGCTCAACTCTATTTAACTCACAGCCATTAAGATCAAAGCATTAAGTGGTACATCTGCTTGTGTAATTATCAGTAATGCCAGAAAACAGCTTTGTGAATTTGGTCACAATGAACTCTGAGGGAATAAGCAGCTGGAAAGCCTCGAAGAGCTTTCTCCCCAGAAGTTTCAAAAACTGCTCAACCCAGTGATCATTTTTTTCAGTGAGTTTGGTTTTGTTTTTTGTTTTTCCAACTGGATATAATAAAAATGTCTGAGTTTTTGCTACATAATATGATCTTTCTGGAAGGGTCAAGACTAATGTTTTAGGCCAGTTTATCTGGCTTGAGTTCAACCCTGGAAGTGTGTAAGTTCCAACAGAATTCTAACAAATCCACCCAAAAGAGCCAGCAGTTGTCCATGGATTATTTATATTCCACCTTCCACTGGTGGAATACAGAAACCCTGGGGGAGTCAGTTAGTTGTCTGAACATCAACTGTAGAATACTTAGGGGCTATGAAATCACAAATTCAAGTCCCCAGGACAGCAGTTCAGCCCTCATTACAAGATATGTACATGGAGTATAATGCTGTTTGCTATGAGAGGCTTTATAATGAGACTTTAATATTAATAGAGAGCACACAGAACATTGGTTTTAAATCCCATGTCGATTTTGGTATCAGCAGAAGTTTATGTTAGTGTTATCAGCCAAAATTTCTGGTTCTCGGCTAAAATCTTGGCGAAATGACTATATATACATGTCAGTTTAGCTGAATAACAAAACCCACATTTCTTTACTTAAAACCTTAAATTGTATATCTAGAGTAAATCAAGGGTGCCAAAAGTATCTCTCAATAATAGTAGCAGTAGATGCTATATTGACCAAGTTTTCACCTCTGACCCTCCTCTAGAATCATGAAGCATTTCTAAAAATGTCAGGAAATAGAAAGGTCTATAAAGCTTTTTGGAAAAAAGAATTTTTGTTTTACCAAGAAATCTGCTACAGGTCTATGCTCAACTTTAAGCACTAATTCTTGCTACCCCCACTATCTGCTCATCTGAACATGAATAGGCATAAGATCAGCTGCTGTTCTCTAAAGTCAATTTGTTTGTTGTATACAATCTCTATTTCTCTGTCTGTCTGTCTGTCTGTCTGTCTGTCTACGTATCTTTGCATTTCCTTGCATAGTTAATCCTGCTGCTTAAGCTGGCCTTCCCTTTGCTCTTTTAGATAAATCCTAAAGATCCTTTAGCACTTGCTAAGCTAGATCTTCTTTAAGAAAGCTCTAGAAATTCTAATAGCCTTTCTCCCACTTTAGTCTCATTTTCTCCTTTTGCCAAGTTAGAAACTTGCCCCTAATTTCCACAATCACGTTTGCTTCTTTCTGTTCTAACACTTGCCTATGTCTCCCCATCCAGTGAGAATTTCTTAAACAGCCTTATTTGTCCCTATAGTACGAGCACCCAGGTTAAGTTTAATGATTGTCAACAAGTACATAGCAAAGCTCTGATAAACCTTTTCACTCACTTGGCAGCAGTATAATACAAGTGTGGTCATTTATATTAAAGTCATTACCAAATTGCATTCGTTCATGAAAGATATTTAGTGAGAGCCTGTTACATATCTATCCATCAGACACAGAAGACCAAGCGATGAACAAGCTAAAAATGGTCTCCCTTCACTCGCAGCTTTATACTGCAGTGGGGGAGACATACAAGAAAGCAAACCAAATCAAAAGTAAATCTACACTATGATGTCAATTAGTGCTAAGTGTTCTGAAGAAAAATCATTCAGAACCAGGCACAGAAAGTGAATATGTTGGGTGGGGTGGCCTGGTGTGGGCTGGAGGCAGGGAAGACTTTACTGACCTGAATAATGTGAGCGACTAGGAACAGGTCAAAAGAGAATTCTAGTTAGGAGATTCTGATACGTATGCACATTTTATGCATGTAAAGAAGAGCAGGAATCTGCAACCAAAGCACAGAGTGTGAGGGCAGAGTGTAAGAGATTTGCCTGCAGGTGGGCACAGTTGTAACCTTCCAAAGCCTAGAAGCTCTTAGGGACTTTGCATGGTATAGATGGAATACAAGCATAAAGGGAGTCTGTTTGAGGGCCTTTATCAGCCATATAATGTTGTCTGACTTACGTTGTCAAGGGGGCACTTTTACTTCCTGGTAGAAATAAAAATGTTGGGGGGACACAGCAGATTGTTGGGGCATTCTTGAGAGTAATTGGGATTGATGGCAAGATGACAGTGGCTTTAGCTAACATGGTACCCATGGAGGTGGTAGAAAGTACTCAGATTTCAGAACATTTATGAAGACAGAACCAAATGATTCACCAGTAGACAGTGCCAAAATGATTTGGCACTTACTACTGGGAAGGTATGTTTTAAGTTTATTACAAAGTACATTAGGATCAGCTTAATCCTGTGATTATGACATATGTACACATGCATGCACACACACACACACACACACACACACACACACCAAACATATACAGCTCATGACACAAAATACATAAAACCCTTGGCTTGATTTAATCTGAGACCGTAGGCATCATTTTCAGATGCTAGGGCAATCTGTGACTCCGAATTCCCATCACAGTTGAGAACAATTGCACTAAGTAAACTTTTTCTGGTTGCTTCTACTCAGTCCACTAGTCTACAACTATCACTTGTCAGCATTTACTTCTCCAAGACATTGCCATAGCTAAGCCTGAACATTTGTGTGTTACTTCTACCCTCTGCCCACAAAATCCTGGTATTGTGTTTACTCAGACAAGCTGGGTGGCCCGAAGCTCTACTCCAAACACATAATGGAAAGAGGACAAGGCTTGGGGTTTGACCCTTAACTCTTCTACTCACTAACTGAATAACCTTGGATAAGTTCTTTAACCTTTCTGCACCTTGGTTCACTCATTTGTGCAATGCAGACATTTAATAAACCATAGGAGCTGAAATGGATGGTCTTCCCATCTCTCTTCCTTGGCTACTGAACTTCATTCTGAGTCCTGTCTGGAAGAGTATGACATAAGTTAAAACCACCAATGGGCACATTCTTAGAGTGGTCTGTGTTCACAGACACGGCCAAGGGCACAGTATGTATCTTTTTCAAAGACCTTTCACTTGGATCAAGTCCCATCTCCAACAGCATCATTGGGATCACCTGCTGTCTGTGTTACAGAGTCCAAAGACAGATTCCAGTCTCGAATTTCCATTAAAATCCTTGGCACTCTTGAAGGTAATGATACTGCCAACGTAGCAATCCACAAGTACAAATAATAACGATGTCTCAGGAATGAGGCATCAAAGAGAGCCATTTATCAAGATTTAGCAAGTGAGTCTCTATATACCACTCTTTGGGTCACTTGAAGGGCTAAAGCCACTTTGTATCAATAACTTTAAAATGGCATTTTAGGATAAAGGCTAAAATTGCTCCAATGGGAGGAAAGAAAAGAGAGGGCAGCAAAGAGGCAAGGGTGGAGAGTTGAGCGATGTGTCAATACAAACAATAGAAATCATCAGCAGACACTGAGGGCAAATTACTTTCATATATAGAAATTATACCACAATAAAAAAGACGGATAGATGCTTACCCAGCTGTGGTTATTAGGGCAACATAATAACGTTTGTTCAAAGCAAATGATGGAGTAACAGCAGGCTCAGTATTACAGGCTTCCAGACCTTACCAACAATAGAGAAGGGGCAAGCACCAGATAAGGCAATAAAATAATCAGGGAGAAACAGAATAAAGGGGGAGCCCTGGGCTGCCCTGATGTGGGAGTGATGTGAGGAGGTTTTTAACAAGGCAACTTTTCTGGAGCATGAGGATAATTCTAAACATCTATGAGTTTAACAGACGATGTTATAACCTGTGCGTAATTGGAGCAGTGGCTGTGAGTTACTTGTTCTGTTTCTTGTGGAAATTTTGAATGTGGGCTGTGTAATGATTGGTGTTAGAAAGGAGACAGAATATAAAGGGGTGGTAATGTTTCCTGAAGATGTCTCTGAGCCTCAATTCAAGATACTATAACTGAAAACATTTTTTTTTCCAAGTGATGCTTTAGAACATATGGTTTGAAAAAAATGGATGATTGGAAATGGTGTGGAATCTGACTTCAAATAATTCGTGTCTCTTGATGATATCATCATTTGATCCAGTGCTTTCCTTAAAACTTGGTTCATTCTTCTGAAGAAATGATCTGCTTTCTTCTCTTTCTTGGGCAAGTTTTACCTGAGAAATAGCATTGGGTTTTGATAAATACAGTTTTGGGTGCCCTTTATTTATTATATGACCTTTATTTATTTCTTGTCTCCATCTGAAATGTGGCTCTGCTTCTTATTAAATGTGGCAAGGAGACCAACTTCACCTATCATTTAAACTTGAATATGGTCACATAGTGATTACTACATAGCCATTTTTTTTAATTACTGGCAAAACAGAAGCTACAGTTGTTATTAAGAAGTTATTGGCACTGATGGAATTGGAGGGGATTGTGCTCGTTGAAATAAATCAGGACAATGATAAATACTACATGGCTTCACTTATATGTGGGATATAGAAAATCAAAACAAAGGAACAGATAGAACTAACCCAAACAAACCCTATAAATATGACTTCAGAATTAAGGCTATTAACTAAGAGGGGGAGAAAACTGTAGGGGACCAAGGAGGGAGGGGACTATAGTGGAGGATGATGGGTGCCATGCAGGTGAGAACATCTGAAGATGTGTGTGACCCTGTACCCCTAAATCATAGTGTTGTAAACCAAATTACTTATAAAAAATAATACAATTTCTTTAAAAAGTTATAAACCTTGGGCCTCCCTGGTGGCACAACGGGTTAAGCACAGCGCTGTGGAGCTGTCGGCAGCTGCAGCGTGAGTTCGATGCCCGGCTGGGGAGATTCCCACATGGTGCAGCAGACCTCTCCTGCCTCACTCACTGCTCCTCTCCTGCCTCGCCCACTGCTCCCCTCAGTAGTGTGTTTCAGTAGATCCACCTGTTCCGCTCCCCACTCTGTCTCTGGTGAACCCTCTTGCCACCCCACACCTCTGGCCTGCACCCCAGCTTGTATACTTAAATAAATAAATCTTTTTTAAAAAGTTATGAACCTTATTAGTGAACAAATCAATTTGAGAAATGCTATAACCTGTTGACATGATCCCCTGATTATCTCTTCGCAAGCTATTTCAGGTCTTACAATACAAAAAATACCTTTTTTCTTTTGAACCCAAGAGCCCACCAGTAACGAAGGAGTTAAACATGAGTTGTAAAGCATGAAGCCCTCAGTGTCTCATTTGTTTCTTTTTGTTCAACAGAAAGAGGAGTCCAGAAAGTTTGACTGACATTTATGATAATTACATTTGGAGATTAAAAAAATTTAGGGTTTCGAAAGGTTTAAAATTTATACACCATATTGGGCCTTACATGATTATGACTCCCTTCCTATCATTTTAGTCAGGTGTTGAAATCCATTTGATGTGAATGTAATAGTCATTTTAATGGATATTGTTAATGCCTTGTTTTCAGCATAATAGATAAAGGGGATTTTAATTAAATTCATTGTGTGAGCACTTATCGGGGGCAAAAAGGTTCACAGAATTATTATTTTTCTGGCAGCACATATAAAGAACAGTGTAAAAGACAGGGAAGCGAGCAGTATCAGAGTGTGGCTAGCATTAGACGTAGGGCCAGTTTCACCTCCTCTGTACATCATGTGGCCGACTTCAAACCAACAGCAAAAAGTGGTGCCTTTAAACTACATTTTCCTTAAGGGACCAGCACAATGTAACGAGAATTTGCCTTCTAAGTTGATGAGACTCTAAGTTCAAAATTCAAACTTTCCCAAAAGTCTCAAGAAAGGGCCAAGACTTCAATCCCACAGTTGTCAGTGATAAATAGGACAAGAGAATGTAAGGACTTTTGTTCCAGGAGGTCGCTCCTATGCAAGTTCCACAGACCATACAAGCAGACCCTCCCTGAAGGATTTAGGACATCCCTGGTTATAATCCCCAGACTGAAGGTTACAAATGTCAGTGGCCTGTCTACAGAGAAGCTCTGATATCATGGAGGGTAGCATTTTCAGAAAGAAAAGTCCAAAATATGGTGAGCTTATTTTGATAGAGGAGGAAAGTCTGAATTATTGGCTCTGTAGAATTTTTTATGACATATCATCGATTGTCCATCTCTCTTAGTTTATTAAGCCCAGAAACTGCCCTTACTTTGCTACTCATAAACCTTTATTATAAATTCCTCAGTGTTGTTAGAGTACACTTTAACTGCATAATCATTAAATGTAAAAATACATTGGAGCTTCCTCTAAAAAGCCCCCCAAGGGCCTCCCTGGTGGCATAGTGGTCAAGCACTGCACTATGGAGCTGTTAGCAGCAGTGACGCTAGTTCGACGCCTGGCTGGGGAGAATCCCACATAGTGCAGCAGACCTCTCCTGCCTTGCCCGCTGCTCCCCTCAGCAGTGTATTTCCGTCGCTCTGCCTGTTCTGCTTCCCACTCTGTCTCTGGTGAACCCCCTCACCACCCCACGTCTCTGGTCTGTACCCCAGCTTGTATGCATAAATAAATAAATCTTTAAAAAATAAAATTAAATAGGGCCTCCCCGGTGGCGCAGCAGTTAAGCCCTGCACTGTGGAGCTGTCGGCAGCGGCGACGTGAGTTCGACGCCTGGCCAGGGAGAATCCCACATGGCGTGGCAGACCTCTCCTGCCTTGCCCGCTGCTCCCCTCAGCAGTGTATTTCTGATCTGCCCGTTCTGCTACCTGCTCTGTCTCTGGTGAACCCTCTCGCCGCCCCGCGCCTCTGGCCTGTACCCCAGCTTGTATATATAAATAAAAAATGAATCTTTAAAAAAATAATAAAATAAAATAAAATTAAATAATTAAAAAGCCCACCAAAACCTAGTTATAAACAGATCCATCTAGCTTAACAGCCAACAAACTCTGCAATAAAAGAACCTACTCTAATCCGATCTAATTTCAAAATTGCATTAGGAAGCTAAAATTAAGTTATGCCATAGATATATTTACATAAACACACAATATATGAACATGCCAATAATTTTCTCTGAGTAGAAGAATGACGTGATTTTATTTTGACAATATTATAATAATGATGAATATGTATTACTTTTAAAATTTGCACAAATGCCTTAAAAAGTTGAAAGAGTAGGGCCTCCCTGGTGGTGTTGGGGTAAAGTCTCAGCACTGTCACTGCTGCGGCCTGAGTTCAATCCCCGTCTGTGAGTTAACCCACATATGGCACAGCAGACCTCTCCTGTCTTGCCTGCTGCTCCCCTTAGCAGTGTACGTCAGTAGATCTGGCTGTTCTGCTCCCCAATCTGTGTCTGGTGAATCTTCTCACTCCTCCGCACCTCTGGCCTATATCCTAGTTTTTCTATGCATAAATAAATAAACAAATCTTTTTAAAAAGTTGAAAAAGTAACTCAATCACTTATATACAGCAGACTTTCTCCAGTATGTATCACTTTTCTTCCCTGATCAAATCCAGTTTCTTCCACGTTCAACACTTAGTCGAACAATCTCTCCAAGATTCAGGAGTTGGTATGAAGAGAAATGTGTAGTGTGCAGAGATATCACATTCCTAAACCTTCCCAAATTAAGTAGCAGTGGTTTTTTTAGAGTGAAACAGGGACACCATTCACCTCTCACATGTGGCATGAACTCTGTGACATCATTTTTCTTTCATCATTAGAATTCTCAAGAGTATGTCTTACCTCAGTAGGCTTGCTACATTGCTCAGTCTTTATCACGTGACTTCTACCTCCCAGCTCTAATTCCCTACAATCCTTCTCTCAAAAGTCACCAATGTTTTCCTAACACTGATTAAAAGAGCTTTTCTCACTCTTCTTTGCTTCTTCTACTATGTTGACACTATCAACTTCCTCCACCTTTACAAGCCAAAGGCAAAGAGATTTTATTATTTGGCACTCATGTCTTTCTTTAATTCACATGGTTATTCTTGTGTTTTTAATCACCCATTCTCATTCTTTTTCTGGCTCATTTTTCTTCTCCCACTCCTATGAAAGCCATTTCCATGTCTGTTTCCAATCTTCTTATCATTTCATTTCAACAAATATCACCTAAACATCAGTCAAACATCAACTAGAAACTGTTATTTATTTGTCTCTGTTGTAGGCACTGGGTATTGACTGAGAACAGAGAGATGCATAAAGGAGAAAATGGTAGATTCTGCTTGAAGAAGGTCTGGAATGACCTCTCTGGGAAGAGGTAAGTCTTGTAGGTCACAGTACAGAATTTAAACTTCATTCACTTCATTCATGGACAAAGCAAGATAAGGAATTTTAAGTCAGGAAATAACACAAATGTGCATTTTAAAATTTGTTGTAAGTAGTGAAAGAAATGAAAGAAAACATCTGACTAGGTAGGGAGACTTACTGGGTTATAATCATTGTTGACTAGATGACAATTGGTGTGAGCACACACCAATGCAGGGTCAGTGAGGATGGAGAAGAATCATTATTAAAAAGATAAAATCTGCAGGATTTAATACTGATTCCCTATGGGGGGGGAGGGAGAGAAAGAACAGAATCCAAGATGACATCCAGGATTCTGTGATGGGTTATGAATGGATGATGCTGCTGTCATGTCTTACAGATAGGCTATATAGGAAGAGGTATATGTTGGTGAGGGGGACAGTGGTGTCTTTAGACATATTTTTTTTTAAAGATTTATTTATTTATACATACAAGGGGGGTACAGGCCAGAGGCGTGGGGCGGCGAGAGGGCTCACCAGAGACAGAGTGGGCAGCAGAACAGGCAGATCAGAAATACACTGCTGAGGGGAGCAGCGGGCGAGGCAGGAGAGATCTGCCGCACCATGTGGGATTCTCCCCGGACGGGCGTCGAACTCGCATCGCCGCTGCTGACAGCTCCACAGCGCAGCGCTCAACCACTGCGCCACCAGGGAGGCCCATGTCTTTAGACATATTGAGGTTGAAAAATCTTAGGGAAATTCAGGGAGTATTGGCTATATGGACCTGGAGCTTATGTTCTGAATTGGAATATAGATTTTACATTCATACATCAAAGTGAGAGTTCAGGAATATGATGATAAGTAGATGATATATAACAGAAAATAGATGAGGCAGTCAGAGAGAAAGAACAGAATAAGGAGAAAATAACACTAAGCCAGAGTCCTGAGAGAATCAGCACTTAATTGTAAGAAGAAGAAAAGACAACCAAAGGAAAAAAAAAATCATTTCCAAGTCTATAAATCCATTTGCACTAGTGGTGATATTCCCTGTTTTCCTTTTTGCTACAACTGAGGTGTCCTACTAGAATTTCCCATCCTTCCAAGAAAAGGTAGGTAACAATTCCTAGCTTTCTAGTTTACAAATATCTCCAGAAACTGATTAACTGATTCAACCTCTCATTAACAACTCATATCTCTTACAAGATTGCAAGTTTATTTTCTCCAGATTTTTTTTGACCATAATTCTTACATTGTCCTTGAGTTTTAGAAAGCCAAAATGACATTTTCTTTCAAATTTTGTACACATTGTTTTGTCTTTATTCATGCTATGCTATCTTCCTGGAATTCCTACCTCTACCCAACCCACACACACACACATTCAACATCTCTATCAGTCATCATTTGTCATCCTTACCGTGGCTTGAGAATCAGAGTCATGAGCATCAAAAGGGAAAGGAAAAAGAATACTAATATATATCCAGGATCTACTAATGTGTTAGAACTACACTAGACAGTGATATGCATTTATGAATAAGTATCATTTAGTCTTCACAATAACAATTAAAAAGACCCTTTTACAAATGAAGATACTAAGTCTCATTCATTGCTTAATAAATTTTGATTAAGTGTCTGTTATTTTCTAGGTGTTGTGCTGGATGCTAGATAAATAATAGTGAACCAAACAGTGCCACAAGTTTATTCCCACAAAGAGCTAACAATAGAAGGAGAGACACATATTAAAAATACAATTATGTAAATAAATGTGTAATGGGAAGTTGGAGTAAAGGCCATAAAGTAAAAGAATGGGTGACTAATCCAGAGAATAAGGGCTTTTTCTAATGCAAAAGCTATATATGTTAAGACCTCAAGGAATAGTAGATAAGGGAAAAGGGGATATAATGAATCAGCAAAGGAGTCTGTCTCAAGTGTAAGCAACTTGTGAAAGACCAATGAGACCAGAGAGGGATGAGCAAACTGGAAAAAGGTGCTGAGGATGAAAAATGGAAGGAAGGACAAGTTTTTTGTTCGTCCTTGTCAGCCATAGCCAAGAACTTAGATTTTATGCCCTAAGCAATTAGAAAAGATTGAAGGACTTTAAGCAGCAAAGGTGCATAAAACTAACATTCAAAACAAATTTAAAAGTTTAATAAATAAAGCTTAATAAATAAAAGATAGAGTCCTTGATTAAACACTGGGTCTAATGTCTATCATTGGCAGAACATTCATAGTCTTGGCCCAAATTTATTGGTATAATGTGAAAGACAAGCCATCCCTGTCTTGGCTTAGAAGATCTCAGCTACGACCCTGATGCATTTTGTTCAAACTCAAAGATGTAGCTGACAATCTCCTGAATGACATAAACTTCCTCTTTGACATATGGAACTGTAGGGCCATCTTTCAAGTGATAGTTACCTTTTATATTAACCATTTAGCAAAGGTAAGCTCATCTGATTTTCAACTTGGTATCATTCCCGAGAATGATAATCGTGGTTCAGCAAAGTTTTGGGGACAGTGCTGCTGCTCTTAAAATCAGATCCATCTATATTGCAGCTTACTGGAGTTACAACTAAGTTAACTAAAGTCAGTCTACAGTGGTACGGCCTGATTGCCTAGGTCCCAAACCTGGCTTCACCACTTATTATCTGTTTGACCTTGGGCTAAGAACTCAGAGCCTGTTTTTTCATCTATAAAATGGAAATATGTTAATAATACTAAAAGTACTTAACTCAAAGGCTTGTGATGATTAAATGAATTAAAATATATTAAGCACGTGCAACAGTATCCAGCCCAGAATAAGTGCTGCATAAGTGCTGCTTGTTATTATTAATCATTATGAAGGCATTCATAATTTAGGGTGTTTCTTAGAAAAAAAATCAAAAATATCCATTTGTACCCATTGTTTATAAATAGACTGGCCTTTGAAAGTGAAGAACCTAGAGCTACGAGACCTGTTCTTTCATATCACTACTATAATACATAAAGCCCATGTTTGTCATAACCTTCGTCACCATTTTTGTACTTCTGTGAATACATGAGAGGTAGAGAAACCAAGGCAAGTGGACTTTGTTCCCATTCAGAGTCCAGTGGAAGGTTCACCCTCAAAGCACTACCTATGAAAACACATGTTGACTGGCAAGATCTGAAAGCCACTCAGCAATTTCTAAGGGTGTCTCTGGTGCTAATTAAATCAACAGTTACCAACAGAAGCAGAAACAAACCCTATATACCAAGTCAGATTTAATGTCACTAGGGTGACAACTCTTTAAAGAAGTAGGTTCCAGATAAGTGACCTGAATGAACTTTCCCACTTGATGCAGAGTTGAGAGGGAGAGGACCTCCCTGATACTATAATATGTTAAAAAGATGCCCAGGTTCTGAATCCACTGGTTATTTAAATGAATGAGCTCCTCTGATTCTTTGCTGTCATGTTTTAACAAATGTTGAGATCTACCATTGGTGTCCACAATAACCAAGAGAGAGGAAGGGGTGATATTTAAGATGCTTATAAAACTAGGATATAGAAGAGAGAAAGTTGATGAAATCAGAGTGATATTTATTGGATGAGGTTGTGGTAAGGAATTGAGGGCAGAATAAAATGAGTAACTTAAAACCAGTATATAATTATTGAAAGAAAGAGTGAAGGTGCCCTATTCAGATCACACTAAGATTCTCAGAACTGGTCTCAAGATGCCCCTCTCTGGCATGCAGAGTATTTGGAGCTAAGATCAGTGAAATCCCTTGAGGCTGAAGAGAAGCTTTGGTCCTTGCATAAGTCCTTTGCCCTTACCTAATCTTAGAAGAAATCATCATTTCCTAAGCTTCTGACCTTTTCTTAAAAAAAAAAAAAAAAAAAATCACCACTCCCCTTTTTATGACCTAGAAGAATGTAGTTTGCTGATTTCATCTGGTTGTTTTAGGTTGTCTTCTAAAACATGTTCTTTCTGAGAGACTTGTCTTACCAGAGGAAGGAGGAAGTCATTGCCCTCTATATCATGTGCAAAGTTGAAGTCAGTCCCGTCTCTCTTCTAGGCCCCCTGGGGCCCTTAATAACATTTTTTTACCATTTTCTCCCCATTCCATGGTGGGATTTGAATAATTATTAATGTCCTTGTGTGCACATTTTTAAATTAATTGCTTTTCCTTTGCTAAACCATCTGATGCTGTTTTGATTACTTGTCCAGTCCAAGAACCTGAACAAGTAGGGGATTTCCCAGCTTGCACTGACAAGAACAACAAAGAGGAAAGATGCTAGGGAAAAAGAGAAAGGCAATTTCTCCTCCTGCCTTCTCCCATTGTTTGTGTGAGGCAAAGGGAAAATGAGAACTGACTGATATGAAGTCAATATATGACGTTCATTGGGTACTTTGAAACTCTAATCTCCAGCTTCAACATTCTATTTGGAGTATAAAGTGTGTTGGAGGGACTAAATATTAATACATGAAATGCACCCATCAAATATAAGGTTCTTCATGCTTCTAAGGATAATAACATGTGGGTGTAAAAAAATCCAATGCATAATAAGGAAGCACCATGCTTGGGAACTATTTCAAACAGGATAACAATGAGCAGAAATGTACCTAGAATTTTTGTGTTTAAAAAGAATGCATTCATATGTAAAATGAGGACATGTCTCAGGCTTGTTGGGAAAACCAAGTGAAATAATGAATGGAAGTTGTCTAGCCCAAAGTTTGATTATTGGCACTTTTCTTCTAGAGACTCTCCCATCTACATTTAATACGTTCCATTCTTGGGTGGTTTTTATTTTTTTAATATAACAGGAATATGTTTGTAATTGTTGACTCTAAAAACTGTTGTGCTTATTTTTCTTTTGCTAATTTGTTTTCTTTCAGCAGGAAATATTAAGAGAAGGGCAATAAATCTGGACACATATTTAGGAGAAAGTTTTGTTTGTTCGGTGTTTTAAAAATTAAAATTATCAGTTCAGACTGGGGAAAAGCAAGATCTGTCCAGCAAATACCAACTGTGTTGGCCAAGCCCCTGCTTCTCTTTTCTTTCTCCATTACATGTCCTTCATTACCAAGGCCTTTTCCTCAAGGGATTAGTTCATCAAAACTGCCAAAGAGTCATAGTCTCTTTGTCTTCATTGTTTTCTTATATTTTCCCAGTCCTCTGTGATTATTAATCTTTTCCATAAATCTCATGCATCCTGGATTCTTCCTTTTGTCTACATTTTGTGATTTAAGTCCTATCAGACAGTAGGGATAAGAGGATAAAAATCCTATAATAAGAAACTCATTAGGACAGAGTGGTAGAAACTTGTCTAAAACACTGATGAATCATTTATAAAACGGATTCAAACATATGAACAAAAAATTCATGAGAACTAAATATGTGTGGGAATTGAAATATGTCATAAACAGGGGAATTAGCCCAATGAATCACAGAACCACACTTACTGAACATTAGAATATGGACTGGGATAAGAAAATAGATGAATTTCTACCTTTTGCTCCCCCAAATTTATTTTTTTTCTCAGGGTGAATAAATTAAGCTTTAACATTTAAAAAATTCTTGTACAGAGTGTGTGTATCATCTTATAAGCATTTAATATTTGCTGCAAAATTATCCTGGGAATCAGTATTACATTCAAGAAAGCTACCAATTGATCAGACATTCAAATTGGTCTCAGTAATGGAATGAAGATGAGTATATTTTGAAGAAGGATGCTCTCTGAGGTCTTTATCATTGAGATTTATATGCAAGTAGGGGATTTTTTTTAAAGGTAAGGAATTAAGTTGTTGCTATGGACTGAATGTTTATGTCACCTTAAAATGTATATTTTGAAAGCTAATCCCCAGTATTATGGAATTTGGAATTGAAAACTTTAGAAGACAATTAGTTTAGATGAAGCCATGAGATTAAGCCCTAATGATAGGATTGGGTCCCTTGTAAAGACTGGAGTAAAAAGAGTCACCTATGAATCAGGAAGCAAGCTCTCAACATGGAATCTATTGGTGTCTTCATCTTGGACTTCTCAGCCTCCATAACTGTGAGAAATAAATTTTTGGTGATTAAGTAACCCTTCCATAATATTTTTGTTGTAGCAGCCTGAACTGACTAAGGCAGTTGTTAATATTAATGAAGCTTGGGATAGTATATCAGTGAAGAAATTTAAAAATAACACTATAAGGGTTTTATTCTATGTGCCATTAGGAAACAGTGGCAGGTGACACACTATCTTCTCAATAAATTCTATTCCTGCTTATCATAAGACCACATCACATACTTCCCAGACCTCAAGAAGCTTTGAAAGTAATGATAGAAGCCACACAATAACCCTGGCTCCAGTACTATATCTCGATGCCACCAACAAATTCAGATAGTCTACAAAAATAGCTGTTGACCCCATATTTGAATGACTATTTTTTTTTCAATTCTCAACCACAATTTAGAGTCAGAAATTATAAAAAAGATTTAATTTATTTAAAAGATTAAAGTTATGATAATATTGGCTGAGCTAGTCACCCAATTAAGATGTTTAATTTTGAAGAGAGTGTGAAATTCTTATTTGTACATGGTAAACATCATTGATGTTACCTTGTTTTTTCTAAGAGAACCCAATGTCCAAGCAGTTCATGAAAAGATACCTTGAGGAAAAGGACTTGGTAACCATGGAGATGCAATAGAGAAAGAGGTAGAAGGGTTCAACCAACACAGTTGGTATTTGCTGGGAAGATTCTGCCTTTCACCAGTTTGAACTGGTTGTTTTAATTATTAACAAATATGCACTCAATGTGTTAAATTCCATGCTTGAAATAAGTTCTTCTGCTAATATCTCTGTATCTTTAAGCAAATAATTTTTAAACTAATGTGATCTTAGAAACCATTTTATCCAACTCAATCATTGACACTGTAGAGAAAAATAAAGACCAGAGGTTGTGACTTGTTCCAAGCAACATGATTTTACTGATCAAGTTATGGTAAGATAGAGCCAAGGTCAAGAGCAAGTGCTCTTTCCATTACACCACACAGTTCTACTTCTCCTTCTCGGTATTTGATGGTGAATCTCATTCCCAGAAGGAAAAAGAAATTAATAGATACACATACATATATAAGCCTTATGGGGTGTTTGTCTTGTTAGAGATACATACACACAAGCACTTATGAACACTGGGAGAGATAAAAGCTTTAGTATAGCTTTCAAGCAATAGTAGAATCCATTTTTTAGATATAAAAAAACAAGGTTCCCATAGATAAAAGTGGATCCTTTCTAGTTTTTCATCCATTAGAGAGAAATATAATAAAACACTCGATTTCTATTCCTGACTGAAGCATTTCAAAGTTCAATTTTTCTTGCTCAGTGTTACACGATGTTCATCTAAAAAAAGAGGGCAAATGGTATTAAGTTCATCAGCATATAAATGAATTTTCTAGAATGTGAAGATGGATCACAGCAAAAGACATCCAAGATTTCAAATGTTATTATTTACCAAGGAAAATAAAGTCGTTTTTCACACTATCATTTACAAACTATTACACTGAACTCTTCTTGATATCATTTTCTGTTTTTATAATTCCCCCCCGAGAAACTAACTATAAAATAATGTGTATAACTCAATATTCTTCAGAATCTTAATAAATTTCCTATCACATTGTTTCCCTAAACAATCCTGGTAGTAAAAAAAATATTGTTGTTAATTGACCCTCACCAGCTGAACACAAGTGATGCCAGTGCAGAATGGGTTTCAAAATAGATATCGTCTGGTTTCTATTTCACAGAAAAGAGGATACAATAATGAATAAAGATCTCATGAGGCATAAATGTCAGAAATCAATTACATATGCTAGTTTCTTAACTTTAGTTTAGTACATAGAGAGTTCTGGACTCTCATTTTGTCATCTCATGTGAAATATTGATGAAAGTTTATGACCAATCAAAAATCTCTCATAACTTAACCAAAGTTAATTTATTTATCCATTCACCCATTTACTCAACAAATATCTATCATTAGGATATCAAATATCTATCACAAGGAACAAATGTTAGGTCTGCTACTATCAGGTATTTTGAAAGCTGGATTCAGAAAATTTAATCACTGGATATGAGTAGAAAAAGAGGATTTATATTTTTCTCTTTCCTTCTGGCTGATTTCACTGAGCATGCTCCCTTCTAGCTCCATCTATGTTGCTGTGAATATACATGAGCTTATCTTTTTGACTGCTGAATAGCATTCCGTTGTGTATATGTACCATATCTTCTTGATCCAGTCATCTATTTTTTGAGACATTGGGGACAATATAATCTCTGGGATGTAATATAGCAAGAGACATCAAATGGCTTATGTTTTAATATTGATGAAAGATCTCTCTCTGAATTAATAAAATGAATATGTTTCAAAAGAAGAAGGCAGGAAGGAAGGAAGGAAGGAAGGGAGGGAGGGAGGGAGGGAGGGAAGAAGGAAGGGAGGAAGGAAGGAAGGGAGGGAGGGAGGGAGGGAGGGAGGAAGGAAGGAAGGAAGGAAGGAAGGAAGGAAGGAAGGAAGGAAGGAAGGAAGGAAGGAAAGAAGAAAAGAAAGAAAGAAGAAAGAACGGATTTATATAAGGAAGACATGGTTCCCATCTTCAAGGAGGACAAAGGGAGTGTTGGGAGAGGCAGGGCTCAAGAAAATAACACAATCCAGGTATATTATAATAATCTATGACAGCAAGGTGTGAGGACAACTACATGTCTGACAAAGATGCAGATGCTTACTCAAAGGAGATGAACATCTGAAGTCTAACTTTATCCAGCAAGGAAGAGTGATAGGCTAATACTGAAAGTTAAAAAAATATATATTAAAATACCTAGATGAATAAAATAATAATATAGTTTTATTGACCATTCAATAGTTATATTCAAAAAGAAGTAGTGTGGGAAGGTATGGAAGATGGAACTGGAAAAGTAGGTTCAGGCTAATCTATATGCTGTGTTGATGTATTTAAATATATTCTTTTGCCAACACGATTAACACTGAAAGTTTTTACACTACAATGTGAGAAGATCAATGATGAGTTCTGGAAAAAAGCAGTAGAAGGAATGAAAGAGAGACCTGAGTCAACAATAATAGGCAAATATTTTAATGTCAAGGAAGAAATGCTGACTATCTGAATTAAACAGTGGAGATGAAATTCTGGGATTCAGATGTGCAGTTAATCCAAAGTACTTGCAAGGTCTGCATTTGCAAATGTGCCTAATTCACTAAATTTTTTTTAAACCAAAATCAATATGCATGTCAATTTCATAGTCATTTATAGACATGCACAGAGGGGTTAAGAATTTGAGTTACCCAATGTGTATTTTCCAACTGAGGTCACAGGAGGTAACTCTGCTGTTTTCTTTCAGTTTTCATTCTGAAAACAAGGAAACTTTTTGGGATCTATTTAATGCCATGTTTTCCACATGCTTGTTCTTGTCGGTGGTTTCCCTTATGAAAATGGCCCCCAAGCATAGGGCTATCTACTGTTCCTAAGTGTGAGCAAGCTGTGTATGCCTTATGGAGAAATATATGTGTTAAATAACTTCATGCAGGCATGAGTTATAGTGTTGTTTGTTGACCATGAGCTCAATGTTAACGAATCAACAGTATATCTTAATTAAGGTGTCTTTAAAAAAAAACACATGAAACAAGGTTATGCATTCATCAGTTGACAAAAATGTGACCAGAGGCTAAGAGGAACCTAACTTTACATTGCCCTGAGGAGCAATGGCACAGTACTTGCTAATTCATTGTGCAGAGTGACTTTATGGAACATAACATAATGAAAATCAACTTGACTTTATAATTTATAAGATCCAGTGTCTAGCTAGAAGTAGAGGAGAAAGAAGTCAAGAATAAACATGACTTTTCTTGCTTTAGTATCTGAGAAGATGATAATGCTATTACTTGAAGTAGGGCACACAGGAGACGGTAAAATTTTAAGAATTGGCATTGATTTAAATTTTGAATAGAATGAATCTGAATATGTTCAATTTAAGAAACATATTGGCAGGGAAACTTAAAATGCTTTGGGGTATAAGGTGTCAGACTCATGGGTGAGGTCAGAGCTGGTGACATAGATTACAGCGGTGCAGCCTCTCATACAGTCAAGGGATGAATGAGGTCACAGAAGGAAAGACATATAGTAAGAAGAAAGGTAGTACTGAGAAAGACCAATTTTGCCTACAGGAAAGAAGTCAGAAAAAGAGCTATAAATAAATAACAATTTCCAAGGAGAACCAGTAAAAAAGGAGAAAGGGAAGCCAAGAAACAAATTTCATGAAAAGGGGCATGGTTGAAGAAGTGATCTTCTGGAAGAGTCAAGTTAGAGAGAAACTAGGAGGATGCTGCTTAAAATCTTATAATTGGGAAATCTTTGGTGACTTTAGTGGTAAATATGCTAGGAATCCGGTAGGGGAAAAGCCAGACTTCAATGGGAGGAGGATGTAAGAATTAGTAAGGAAGCAGAGGCAGTTTGCTCCTTTAAAGAATATGGCAGTGGGTCTCTGGTGGCACAAGGGGTTAAGTCTCAGCACTATGAAGCTATCCGCAGCCACTGCAGCACGAGTTCGATCCCCAGCCAGGGAGCTTCCCACATGGAGCAGCAGACCTCTCTTGCTTTGCCTGCTGCTCCCCTCAGCAGTGTACTTCAATCTATCTGCCTGTTCTGATCCCCACTCTGTTTCCGGTAAATCCACTCACCACCGCATACCTGTGGCCTGCACCCTAGTTCTTGTATGCATGAATAAATAAATCTATAAAAATATATATGGCAGAAATGGAGTAAGAAAGTCAGGCTTTTAGGTTGAGCAGTGTATAACTTCCTATAACAAAAGACGAGAGGAGTTCATGAAGTCTGCCTTCCATAATCACCAGGAAGATTTATATTAAATGAATGTATTTCTTTATCAATGAAATCTAGAAAGCTGAATTCAAATTGCTATTCATTTCAAAATTTCTTTTTAGTTTCTGCCTTTACCTGAAATTTAAATTGCCATTTATCATTCATTCATTCATTCAATAAAGTGTACTGAGAGCCACCATGTGTCTGGGACTATTCTAGACCCTGAGGATCTGGCAGTAAACAGAACAGATAAAATTCCCTGGAACAATGCAGATTATATTCTAGAGCACCATTTCTGTCAGGAAAAGAAATAGCATTATCCAAGTCTAAAGCAGTGAATGAGTGACAGAGAAGTCATAAAATTAAAAGAAATGAAATAAAGAGAAAGGATCTCCCCAGAATAGGGATAGAAATGGGGTCCTTAGAAAAAGATCACAGTGAAGAATGACTGCTATTATGGGAAAGTTGCAATGGGAGAACACCCAGGCTGTTTTATTGTGAATGGAATGGTGGGTAGTGCTGGAATGCTACTTGCTTATTTGAAAACTTTAGATTATAATTTTCAATTAGATCATAACATAAGTATTATATGCCTCTGTAAGTATTATATACATTTATATGTGTATTATCAATCTTTGGCAAGCCCCCAATAATGTTAGTATAAGGATGACTCCAGCTAATGATTTATATATAGGACATTATTACATACCCCTCGAGGAAAGCTAAATAAGAAATCTCATAGCTTTTGTTTCAAAATCAGAGAGATTCAGCCATCTTAAGGTAGTATAGCCCTAGGGTTGAATTTTAGAGTGAACAGGAAAAAGCAGCTTCCACCCTTAAAATGTTTACCCATTGAGTGACAGTTGAGGATATACACAAAGTTGACAGATATGAGAATAGATTTTGTTATATGGCTCAGTATCTAGAAACACATTACTAATAGACTAATACTGTTTGGCAGTAATAGTGAGCATAATAATGGTGAAATGATTTATAGAACCATGTACACACAATATTATTTTTTCCCTTTATGACTTTCTTCCTTTTTTTATTATTTAATTTATATCCTTTCCATTACTGTGTATCCCCCATAGGTTTCCCACCACCAATTCACCCATGAACCATCACCATAGTCCTTTGTGCTCTTTTCTCCTCTATTATGGTCTCTTTTCCTCCCCCTCCCCTGTAGAATGTCTCTTATTTGTGGTTGCCCGCTAGTTTTTGCTTTGGTTATGCTTTGTGTGCTATTTTCTCTTTCTGATTTCTCATTTGGCTCTCTTATAGTCCTCTTATAAGTGATACCATTCAATATTTTTCTTTTTCCTTCTGGCTTATTTCACTGAGCATGATCCCTTCTAGCTCCATCCTTGTTGTTGTGAATTGCATTAGTTTATCATTTTGGATTGCCGAATAGTACTCCATTGTATACATATAGCACATTTTCTTGATCCAGTCATCAAGTTTTCGGCATTTGGGTTGTTTCCATGTTTTAGCTATTGTGAATAGTGCTGCAATAAACATAGGTGCACATGTGACCTTTTGGATTACTGTTTTTGTGTCCTTTGGCATGTACGCACATTATTAATCTATGTAAGTAATTTTATATGCAAATAATTGTCTTGTTTGGATGTATATGATTTTGATCTTGTGAGTTCCTGAAGATAAAAATGTTATTAGTTAATTCATTATCTACTCATTTTGATTTTATGATATATCAGAGAAAAGTTAAAAGAAAGGAGAAATGATACATTAAGCAAATATCTAACTTTTATGGTATTGAAAAGTTTGTGTTTAACTAACTAGAAAATATAAATTTCATTGAGTATCTTATTTATCTTTTCTTTAAACAATTAACGTTCTATGAATTCTTCTCATCCAACCACTTTTTTGGCAACTAGCAAATTCCTAAATGACTAACAAATGTGTTAGTTACCAATTGCATAATATATCCTTGGAAAATATAAAACTAATATTTTTATAAAAGTCAAATTTAATACATATATGATTGTTTATCAGTGAATTTTGAATTAATAAGATTTAATTCCATTCTTATCTAGCTTCTAGTTGAGAGTGTCCAATATTTCTACATATTCTGATACTAGAGGATAATTAACTTTTTCCACTTAAGATTAGCAATTTTACCCATTCAAGATACAAACTATTTTGATTTTCCTTCTCCATAAAAACAGGCTGTCCAAATTACTTACATCAGTAAAACAATTGTCAAAATATTTCAAAAGCATTAAGCTAGATTTTTAATTTTATGAGACAACTGTTAATTTATTCATACCAGGACACTGAAATCTTGATGCTACCAGTTAGTTCTTGAAGTGTTTGCCAGGAAAATAAAAGTGGAAGCCAGATCAAAAATCCATTGCTTTGTTTATGAATAAATGATGTAAAGTAAGGACTTAGATGTAAAGTAAAAGAATAAAGGGAGTATGTTTTTAATCTAAGCATCAATAAAATGAAAAGCAGAGACATCTAGCTATGAGTGATAGAGGCAACTGAAAAGTCATTTCAAAAATGATATAAATTGATATTGCTACACACCAAAAAGGCTAAAATAAAAAGACAAAAATATAGTCTCAGTAAATGTGACGTTACTGAAGATGCAGAGCAACCAGAAATCACATGCATTGCTGATGTATGTAAACTGGTACAACCACTTTGGAAAACTGCTTGATGCTCTCTACTCAAACTGAATAGATGCATACCCTATAGCATAGCAATTTAACTTCCAGGCATAAACACACACACACACACACACACACACACACATACACACACACATTATGCACTAAATATCCATAAGAAGTACATTTCATATGTGTTAAAAACAGAACACTGATCAAACACCCATCAGTGAGTGGAATAATAGATAAATTATGGAATATTCACTCAAGGAAATACTATTCAACAATGAAAATGCACAATTTACATTTTGCCTCTCAAATAGAAAATGGGTAAATGAAAGAAGTCAGTGTATTTAGTATTTAAAGAAATTACCACATTCTCTTTCAAAGTGGCTGTGTCATTTTTCATTCTCATCAGCAATACATGAGTTCCTGTTGTACCATCCTCATCCTTGCCAGAATATGGTGCTGTCAGAGTTCTAAAAGATATCTCATTTGTATGATGGAAATTATATATAATGTGGAGCAAGTTTTCCCATGATGTTTGCCATGTGTATATCTTCTTTTATGAGGTGCCTTTTAAAGTTTGGTTTGTTTTTTAATTGGTCTGTTCATTTTCTTGCTGAGTTTAAGAGTTCTTTGTATATTTTGGATAATAGTCTTTTATCTTTTACAAATATTTTTCTCTCGCCTTTTCTTCTCATGTTTTTGAATCCATGAGCTTTTCAATGCTTACAATGCATCATTTATTTTATATTTAGCCGTTTGCCTTTGTTATTGTGAATGTATACACACAATTTAACATTTTGACCGCTTTTAAGTGTATAGTTTGGTAGCATTACACACATGAATAATATTGTGCAACATCACCACTATTTATTTTCAGAAATTTTTCATTATTCAAAACTGAATTTTTATACCCATTAAATGGTAATGCCCCATTTTTCTTTTCCCCAACTCCCTGTAATCATTAGTCTGTATTATTATGTCTCTGAGTTTGAACATTCTAAGTAACTCATATCACTGAAATCAACCCATACTTTCCCCTTCGAGTCTTGCTTTTTTACTTAGCATGCTGTTTTCAAGATTCATTCATGTTACAGTAAGTGTCAGAATTTCTTTTTTTTTTTTTTTTGAAGTTGAATAATATTTCATTTAGGTAATGATTTTTAAATGTCATATATGTGGCCACTACATCCTTGGCCAACTAGCTAATAACTTGTATAATACCATGAGTGAACTGGCAAGAATTACGTATAAATGATGCATGTGATCACCACCAGAACATATTTTAAAGGAATTTAGACAGTTCCCTGCATCCACAAGTATCTCTGTTCTGGTCTCTGACACATTATTTAAAATTTCACACAGTTTAGAAGTTTCTGAACTCAAATATTCCTTTAAAAGAGTAGTTTACAAAGATGATAGCATCTAAGGACGGTTTCAGGAGAGACCTTAAAGGGGAAGGGAAAGGAAACATTTCTTCTGTTACTAGTACATTGTGACAGTGTGTCAGCTAATGCTCATATCAGCGCCATAAATTAGGACTGATAACCCTCCTCTTGAGTATGAGGAAAAAAAGACTCAGACAGGTTCAGCAACTGGGACCAGATGAACAGCTTTTATGTAGGAAACTGGGTTTTGTTTTCAGGTTTAATGTTCTCGTATTACATCATGCTACCTACCAGAAAAAGAAATAGTCCAAATAAGAAAAAGAAAGAATACCGATGAACAACTCTGTTGACTCCCCAGATTTGTCAACAATGGCCTAAGGAGTGAATTCAACTGATCTATTTTACTAGAAGTTGTTCTTAATCATGAAATGTCAGATGTGAAATACATCGAAACTAATTTATACTTAGTCCTTCTTGAACTTTCCCAACCCCTTTACAGACACACACACACACATACACACACACATATATATACACACACACACATACATATATATAATATAAATAAATAAATACACAGAGAGATATATGCATATATACACACACACATACATACACAAATATATATAATATAAATAAATAAATACACACACACACACACACACACACACACACACACACACACCATGGTTGGTGAGGGAGATGCCTAATTGATTCATTTAGGGAATTAAGGAAGTTCTCAGCTTCTAACCATTATGGCCACAGTAGCTCTTAAGGATTGCTTTTTTTCCTAATGACAAGAGTAAAATGCCACACTTATTTTTCCTAAGTCATTTCAATATTTGAAATTATTAAGAGTTTCTTCCTTCAACATTCACAAAATTCTAGCTGACTTTTAAGAATATGTCTCAGAGTAGACAGATACTAGCCACTGTTCTTCAAATACTAGAAAATTCTGCCCGAGCTTTCTTTTTCCAGGTGAAATAATGCTAATGGTTTTTATCCTATTTCCTAAGGTAATTACAATTTTATTATACTTAAAAAAAGTCAAGATTGAGGAAGTGACAATGCATCTGAGGCTATTCAATATCAGTTATAATCCATAATTGCCAGTGTATCTGCTAATATTAAGCATACCTATCAAAGGTATGCTTGACCTTTGTGGTATTGTGAGTTTAGTTAAATTGAACACTAAAGTGAGATCATCTAACTGGTATTTATTCAAACATGAAAAGACAGAGCAAATGTAAACATATTATATAGTGTTTTAATTTTCTAGACTGAATTAAATAGAGTTAGAGATGAGAAGAGGTAAAAAGATACAGAAATGGAAATGGAGATCATGAAATTATATATATTTAGGTGAGTTCTGGAAAAAAATACAAAGCACAGCTGCTAAAATTATATAAAAATTATTCCGAGAAATAGTCATGTGTCACTGTATCTCATTTTAAATGTTACCTCATTTTTAAAAGAGCTTTATCTAATTTACACATACCAAAAAGTTTACTTGTTTAAAATATATGTCACTGGATTTTAATATATTTACAGAATTGTTCAAGTATCATCATTATCTTATTTTAGAATATTTTCATCATTCCAGAAGTTCATACTCATCAACAATCACTCTCCATTCCCTCCCTTGTGTCTTCTCATCCTTAAGCAACTACTAATTTACTTTGTAGATTAGCCTGTGCTGACCATTTTTCAAAAACTGGTTCCTATAATATGGGATCTTTTGTGACTGGCTTCTTTTTCTTAACACACAGTTTTTGGGGTCTATCAATGTTGTAGCAAGTAGAAGTACTTCATTCCTTTTGTTGTAGAATCATGTTTTACTACATGGACTATACCAATTTTGTCTTTTCTATTCATCAGTCAGTGGGTATTTGAGTTGTTTCCACTTTTTTTGCTGACGATGAATAATTTTGCTATGAACATTTGTATACACGTTTGTGTGTGAATATATGTTTCCTTTTCTCTAGGGTAGATATCTAAAAGGGATATTGCTGAGTCATATGGCAACTCTAAACTTCCTCTGAACTGCCAAACTGTATTTGATAGTAGCAATAACCAACGATGCCACCAGCAATGTCTGAGAGTTCCAATTTCTCACGTCTTCATTATCAATAGTTATTGTCATTTTTGTTGTAGCCAATTAGTGTGTGTAAAGTGGTATCCCCTTGTGGTTCTTATCAGCGTTTCCCTAATAAGAAAATTGAGCATCTTTTCTTGTGCCACTCAAGGTCCCTGTATCTCCTTTGGAAAATTGCCTATTCAAATCTTTTGCCTATGTTTTAACTAGGTTGCTTGTCTTATTGAGTTCTAAGAACTCTTTGTATAGCCTAGAGTTAAGTGCCTTATCGATATATGATTTGCAAATGTTTTCTCTCACTCTGTCAGTTGCCTTTTACTTTGTTGCTGTCCTCTAAAGTACAAAAGTCTTTAATTCTCAAGAAATACAACTCAACAAACTTCTTGTATTATTTGTTTTTGTTATCATTCTGGCAAATCCTTATCTAATCCAAGGCCACTGAAATTTACTCTTGTTTTCTTCTAATAGCTTTTCAGTTTGAAGTTTACATTCAAGTCTGCAATCTACTTTGAGTATATTTTTGTATACAATATCAAGTGTGAGTTCAAATCAATTCTTATGCAAAAGAATGTTCAGTTGTCCTAACCCATGTTTAAAGACTACATTTTTTGTTCATTGAATTTACCTAGCCCCTTTGTCAAAAAATGTTATGAGTTATGTCTAATTTCTTAATTCTATTTTATTGATCTCTATTTATCTTGATGACAATACCACATTGTTTTCATTATTGCAGCAAACTGGAAGCACAGGTCCTCTAATTTTATTCTTTATCAATATTGCTTTTGCTGAGTCTGGTTCTCTTTCTTTTCCAAAAGAATTTTAGGATCAGTTTGTAACTTTTACCAAAAAAAAAAAAAAAAAAAGCCAACTGGGATTTTGTTGGGATTGCATTGATTCTGTAAGAGATTAACTCTTCAATCTATTCATTAGGTACAAACTATCATGATTAAATATGCAATAAAGGACTGCTTAATTATTTCAAATTTGATGAAAAGTTAAAAATATAGCTGTAGAGTGAATTGGTAGCAATAACAAATGCATGTTAGGTGGAAAACAATCAACTATGAAATAGGTGGATAGTAGGAAATAACCTGGGATTTTAAAAAAATGAATCTATCAAAAGTTAAAGCCTAAAAAAATGTTACATTTTTTAAAAAAATCTATTACCTCCACGATATGAAAAGAAACCAAAATAATTAAAATTCATAGACGTTCGGGCCTCCTTGGTGGAGCAACAGATTAAGTCTCAGCCTACGAAGCTATCCGTAGCCACTGAAGTACAAGTTCGATCCCTGGCCAGGGAGATGCCCACATGGTGCAGGAGACCTCTCCTGCCTCGCCCGCTGCTCCCCTCAGTAGTGTGCTTCAGTAAATCTGCCTGTTCTACTCCCTGCTCCGTCTCTGGGGAATTCTCCCACCACTCCGACCTGTGTCCTACACCCCAACTTGTATGCATAAATCATCTTAAAAAGTAAATAACTAAAATTCATAGACGTTCAATTAATGTCTATAAAATGTAATTTTATATCAAAAAACCAATTGCACTTTAACTCATGAAATGGTTATATATCAATAGAACAACACTTAAATCATAAAAATATTAGTTTATACATGACATGCCAAAATTACAAAACTAATTTCAAAAGATGTTATAGCAAAAGTTGCACTTAAAGTTTGTGATAATTCTGTTTAATATATCAAAATCTTCTGAGTAACACAAGCAAAAATCAGAAAATTTATTGTCATTAAAGGCTTTTTAAAAGCCCTACAATAAACAGTAAATTTTTAAGTCTACAGAATAAAATAACATTTTATATCGTTTTTTTTCCCCAAATGTAAACAAACCATGTGCTATCTTCGTTGTGGTCTGTTACTCTGCAAATGGGAGTCAACTAGCATTAGATCTTATAATAGTCTAAGAAAACCCTCTTCTCCCTTTGACCCAGTTTCAAAAGCATTTTCCCTTGGCTTTGAAGATGAATAAATATGCCTGTTAAAGTAGTGGGTCAGGCCATCCTCTCTTAGTAATGGATTCTATTAATTATCATCTGGTCACTATTAATTTTAAAATTCAACTTGGAAAAAAACGCTTATTGTATAAACCTTCTAATTTCTCTTTTATTTAGTAAATGATTATGTATTGGTTGCTCAGGGGATCTCTACTTATGTTTAGCCTTTGATTATCCCTTTTAACAGGAACATGAACTTTAAAGATATTCCCACATCTAAAAAAGTATCATGAATTGAAAAACTTGAAAGTGACTTTCCTTTTAACCCCTTTACTTAAAATACTGGAACAACTATTAGTTCAATGAGGACATTTCTAGAAAATAGCCATTATTATCCTCATATTTCTCAACATGTTTGTTTGTTATGTAAGCAATATTTAAACATGGTAAATTTTTGCCCAGCAACAGTTAAATGACAAATATTAGCCATAATCTTTAGTTCTATTAAGACAGAATAGATTGGTAAAGAAATTGTGATAATTTCCTTTTCAAATTAGTTGGCATTTCCTAGTTCCAGATGCACTGGATATTTGAGCGTGGGAAGATAAGTAATTTCAAGGGCTTTGTCTAATAAATGGTTAATAGTCCTCCCCTTAGTATTTGAACTACACCTTAAGAAAGAGGGTTCCATTGAATAACGGCTAGCACTCTGGACTCTGAACTACACCTTAAGTTGATGTGTTAATTGAATAATAAAAATTTTAAGATAAAAATATAATTTCAAAGGTAGCATATCCCTTGTGCTATTTTAGGATGTATATAATTGGCTTTGAAAATGTTCAGTTTGCCACTATCTGAAAGGTTGTTCCTGAAGAGACTGGCAAGTTGTTTATTCTATTGCTAGTTTAATGGTGATAATTTTTAAAATTTTAGTTTCATGCATAGGTAATCAATACTAAATATTCTTATGAATACCTGAATCTTTAGTGAATTTATCAGATTGCTCCCAATTAAAATAAGAATTAGAATACCTGAAGATTTCACTACTATAAAAATTACCTTCTTATGAAAGAGAGTAAACACTTATCAAAATGGATATTGTAGGTATATTGTAGAATTATTTTGTTCTACAAAATATTTAGCTAGGAGAATTATTATTTATTAAAATCAAGAAAAAAGATCTTGAGATATAGCAGGCAGCAATGATTTTTACAGAACTCTTTCAATTGCTACTCTCTCACCATTGTTCTCTGTCTTTGTGTATCTTTCACAACTCCCTGAGGACAAGGACTTTTGAATGAAAACACCTAAGTTTTAAAGAAATTATATAAGTTGATTGAGGTCAGACTATAACAAATGACAAAATCTTGGTTTGAACTCAAGCACATCTAACTTAAAATTATAACGATCTTTTTTCATTAGACCACTATGCTATTGACCTGGAGTAGGCCCCTTGTCACATTAGTGTGGTAAAGTCAGTCAAGGTCAATCAATGCCCTTGGAAAGTCTTTACAAATACTTGTAAAGATTGCTCGGGATTGAGAGCAGTGAGGGCATGAAAGTAAAAAGCTTCTCTTTCTTGTCTAAGATACTTGCCCTTCCCTCACTGAAGAAGAGACCTTCAGGTCCGAAATTTCTGCCCTTTACTTTTATTGGAGTAATCATCGCTTACCCTTTTATGATCTAGAAGACCATAGTATTGGGGTCTCATTTAGTTCTAGGTTTTTCAGTAAACATGTTCTCTCTAAGAATCACATCTGAGGGTCTCCCTGGTGGC
This sequence comes from Scalopus aquaticus, assembly GCA_004024925.1. NCBI lineage: Eukaryota > Metazoa > Chordata > Mammalia > Eulipotyphla > Talpidae > Scalopus > Scalopus aquaticus. The sequence continues at coordinate 609,338 of PVIJ01000003.1, forward strand.
GCAGCGGTTAAGCGCTGGGCTGTGGAGCTGTCGGCAGCAGCTACGCGAGTTCGACACCCGGCCAGGAAGATTCGCACATGGTGCGGCAGACCTCTCCTGCCTTGCCCGCTGCTCCCCTCAGCAGTGTATTTCTGTCCATCTGCCTGTTCTGCACCCCACTCTGTCTCTGGTGAATCCTCACGCCACCCCATGCCTCTGGCCTGTACCCCAGCTTGTATGCATAAATAAATAAATCTTAAAAAAAAAAAAAGAATCACATCTGAGAGTAAATATGACATCACTTCTTGTCTGTCATGTGAAGTCTCCCCCCTTGACAATCCAAGTCCAAAATGCAGGATAAATACTCCTGGTTCATTACTTTATAGAATTTACAGCCATGTAGATTAAGTTGATAGTTTTTCCTTTGCTAACCCATCTGGTGAGTAGTGTTGATTACTTGTCTAGCTTGAAAAGAACCCAGAGGGTTATGGAATACACTTTTGCTCCCTTACAAACTATACCTAAACCCTGACACCAAAGTTGAATGAATGTTCTAGGGCAACTTAAGGTAGAATTGTAGGGAGCAGGAAGCAGAGTCTAACTTGAAGGTGAGTCCAAATATGGATATTAAAGAGTAATACTGAGAAGCCTACTTTACATAACAGAAGCCTCTGAGAAAAATGGATGCCAGAGTAAAAGGACACGGAAAGGCAGGGTGTGAACAGTTCTGCTAAAGAATCCATCCACACCAAAGCATTTTACTGTGTAGATTTTACTGCACATTTTGTGAGCAAGATGGAGGATGAAATCTAAATTGCATATCCCTCTAAAATCTTTAAAAATTTCCATTCTTCTTTTCTTTTCAATATCATTGTTAGGATTTCCCCTTCTCTTTAGCCACATGCAACCCAACCCTGTTGACTCTTGTATTTTCTTAAAATCTCCCCTCCCTTTAGAATGCTAAAAATGTCAGTTCTGCTTCAGGTACTATCTCCTAATGATATTCTAAACCCTGTGGCACTCAGAAAAACTAAGGGTTTCTAATTTATATCACTCACCCTCCATAGAAAGCAATGAATAGTATTTTTTTAATATGCTTGGATATCTACAATTACTGTCCATGAGAGTCCCATGGACTGGTGCCATTCACTGTCAATGCTATGCCTGTCTCTTGTTGATTCAGGCTGTTGTCACCTCTGTCTGGCTCTCACCCTGAATTACTTCAGCTCTTCAACCTCAGTTCTCACTATGACCAGAAATTCAAATGGACGCTATTTCCAAAGACATTTGGCAATAACATTTATCACAGTTTCACTTATTTTTTTCCTGTATACTTGATGGTATGACGAATACAAAAAAAAAATCACATTTAAATCTAAATCTGTGAAGTGGATATTACATTTCATGTGTGTCCCTTGGCCTTACTCTTGCTGTGAAATAAAACTTTGATCTTGGTGTTCACACTTTGGTGGGAAAGAGACATGGTGGTTACTAAGCAGCCAGGAGCATGTTGCTGAATAGCAGTGGATAGGTAGGTAGCAATTATTCAGGACTAACCTTGAGCTCACACCTAAATGGTTTAATGAGACAAAGAAAGTATGCTATATTTAAATTTAATTCACTGCAGTTATGTAGTGCTTAATGACTTCTCAAATGTGTCATGTGAATAATCTTCCCTAATCTTTATAGCAACCCAGAGAAGCAAATATTGTCATGACCCAATTTTGCAGACCAGGAAAGAAGACACACGGACTTTAAAAATCCTGCACAAACCCTGCTAGTAAGTGGCAGAATCAAGAACCGCCTTTATCATCTGCCATCAGCTTTATGCACTTTCAGCAATAACCATCACCACACAGACACACACACACACAGTATAGCAATGCATATGATACATACCCTGATATGCATTGTATAGGGATGTTTATAGTTGTATGTGGGTATATGCATGCGGCTGTGTATTTCAAAGAAATGACAAGTGGCTTGCAAGAGTTCAGGAACAGTGAATCAATTCATAAGTTTATAATCGTAAAATAAAATATCTAGTTTAATTTCACCATTTAAAGCTCATATATTTCACCTGTAAATAGAGGTAGTTACCATAGGCCTTTGTATTATTTATTAGTATAATTTTGTTTTATTTTGCATATGGGTGAGTACTGAAGGCAGGACACTGCAATTTTTTCAGAGCTGAGGGCTTTTAAAATTCTGAACTCTGAATAAAAACAGTTTCTTCAAACTGTGATAATGAAATGAGAAAAATAGTGTTAGTTATAAGAGAAAATAAGTAAAGAACAACCAGAATGGGTGGGGAGAACCGAAATAAAGACAATATAATATATATGTTATATAGTCTTCCAGGTAAACATGAACTTACAAAGCATAGGTCGTGTTTCAAACACAAAAGAATTTTTGAGAAGTAAGAATGATGATATTCTCAGCAACAGTTAATATTTCCTTATATCATACAATAGGCCAATAACTTTATATGCATCATCTTGTTTAATCCTCCTATCAACTCCTAAAGGTATCATTAATGTCATCTGCATTTTTAGCTAAGAAATTAAGACTTGGAGAAGTTATGAAAGAATCCAGAGACACCCAGCTTAAGAGTAGTTTTAGCCAGTCTCTAAAACAAGGATACAACCAGCAGAACTCTCTCAGTTATGAGAGGAAGGTAGAGTGGGAAGAAGGTTGAATATCGAGCTGCCATCCACTTAAATGTACAAGACAAAGATAGTAGTAAAAAAATTGAAAAGAATGGAATCAACTTATGGCAACTCATATATAAAAAACTGAGGAAGTTTTGTAATGCTAGGTGCCTTAAAAAAAGAATAAAATTGACTCTATGAGGTAGCTAATCATAATTTCACAAATGTGTCTAAGCTTGTTCTTCCTGTGGAACAGATATGTGATGGGGGTTAAGGGGGGGGTGCTGAGAAGGGAGAAGAGAGGGGAAGGACCAGAAATAATGAAAAGAAACCAAAGAGATTCATCCTGAGATAAAGGAAGGGAATTCTCAATGAAAGCAATGAAAAGAGAACAGGGAAAAGGGGAGCTGTCATGAAAATCTAAGAAATCTGGGCAAGAATTTGAGTTCATTGCTTCAAGTAAGGGTTGGAAAATGATACCCAGCTAATATTTTCTTAGAAGAGAGAAAATTTAAGTAATTTGTTCACAAAAATTTTAAGAGCGGTATATATGTGTGTGTAGATATATAAAGAGATATTTATCTGCACATATAATAAAATTTAAAAATATAGATGATATGCAAATATAAAATTTATACTATAGATAGTACACATGCATGTATATCTATATAACTTCCCGTTTCTCAGAGTCTCACTTCAACTCTTGCTAGTCACATCACTGCTTTTGATTTCAGAGTATTGAAGCCAAGAGTTGTGCAATCATGAATAAATGGTAAACACGCTGTGGTGCATTTGTTTTCCCTTACTCAGAGCTTACTCAGAGCTCCATGGGGTGTATATGATAGGAGTTACATCATGCATAGCCAATTGTGTTCAGTTCATCAGCTGATTACAGACCTCTCTCCCAGGAAAACTTCCATCCCCGATATGCCCAACTCTATTACCCAACTTAGAGGCACAATGAAAGATTCATGAGGAAAATGATAGTGTAGAGTGTGAAATATGAAATACCCAGGAGAAGATGAAATTATTTTAATTCATTGCTCAATCACAATGTGTTTTATAGAAGACAGTGTGACAAGCCGCATACATGATCAAAAACATGACACCTCATACTTTAGTTATCATCTCTTCAGATATGCAGTCAACCCTCCCCTAGCAGAACACTGATGAGAAGCAGAAGCTCCTCACCCATGCACAGCCAGCCCACAGCCCCTCCAAAGCTCACACCCCAAACTTTCATGATGTATCCAGTGAAAACCTTATAGGACTCTCACTCAGAACCTTTTCACTCTTATTTTTCATACAAATAAATGTAGAGGAATTTTAAGAAATTGGATAGGGCATAGGACTGATAATCTAAATCTCAATCACAAGCTTGCACATATATATATATATATATATATATATATATATATATAGTGTGTGTATACACTATATATATAGAGAGAGAGAGAGTGTGTGTGTATATATATATATATATACACACACACACACTATATATATATATATACACATATATATATAGTGTGTGTGTGTATACAGTATATACACTATATCTTATTAGTTGATAAAGGATATGATCTTTCAAAACCTGCATTCCCTCACCTATAAAATAAGTATAAAAAAGGTATATTATATAAATCAGGTGTAAAGATATAATCCACATATTCACATTAAGTATGAACACAGCAGAAACTGGCACCACTTAGTGAACTAACTTCCTTGTCTTAGGTTAGATCTGATAAATAGGAATCCTTTCCAATGCCAAAGAAAAGCTAGCTATTGCAGAATCATTGAGAGATTGATCTCAACAGTGGAAATTTTTTAGGGGACTTTCATAGGTAATTTTAATTGATGTGATTCTCTTTTCTTGCGAGCGTTAATATCTTTCTAAAAATTCAAAACAAATATTAATCTGTAACTAACTAGCGTAATTTAGAATAGATAAACAATCCTTCCTAATCTCATGTGTTGCTTTATAGTACAGTAATAAGTGTTCTTAATGATAACGCTGGTCAACAAATTTTTACAAAAGTCATGTTACTGAAATAAAATTAGTCATATTCTATCAATTTCTATGTGCTCAACATGAATATGACAGTAAAATTCCAATTTTGGCTCTAGTTTTTTTTTTTTTTGTAATCTGCAATAAACTGATGTTTACAACACGAAATGCATGCCAATAGTAATAGGCCTATGGTTAATACCTGTAAAAAATCAAATCATAGACTACTTAGATTTCTTCGCTTGTCTCTTGTACAGCTATTCAGGAGCATCTCTGGGGAGTGTCCAACAGTAGTCAGCCAGCAGTGTAGTGGACCATTTTCCCTGGTATCTTTGTTCCTTTGATGTGATATCTTGATGAAAACGTTCGCCATGTTCATCACTAACCATACCACAGTTTTCAGGTGAGAAATCCAGATGGGAATGAAGGAAGTGGATCTTTAGAGACATATTGCAGCCAAGTTTCTGATACTGCATCAGCATGTCTTTTACTAGTTCCTTGTAGTTTTCTGCCCTAACATTCCCAAGAAAGTTTGTAGACACTAGGCTAAAAGCATTCCATGCTTGTTTCGCATCACCCTGCACCAAGTTGTTGAACCGGTCATCTTTGAAGAGCTCTAGAATCTGAGGACCCACAAAAACTCCCTCTTTAATCTTTGCTTCGCTGACCTCTCCTGCCTCACCCACTGCTCCCCTCAGCAGTGTATTTCTAATCTGCCTGTTCTGCTCCCCGCTCTGTCTCTGGTGAACCCTCTCGCCACCCCACACTTCTGGTCTGTACCCCAGCTTGTATGTATAAATAAATAAATCTTTAAAAAAGAAAAAGAAAACTCATTCATTCAAAGCAGAGCTATTACAGTACCACAATATAGGACCACTGTCTTCCTATTCATATATAAAGTTGGCTTTATTCTTTCTCTTGAGCAGTTAGACACAAGATTACGAAGGTAAGTCTTTTTAAAGTGGGAAGAATGACTCATATATAGACATTTGCCCTTTCAAGACCTTTGATTATCAATTATTTGACTTTTCTTATTGCTTTGTAACAGTTCCTTACATATTGATTATCTTAACCTGCTTCTGAATTGTACGTAAATATCCAGTTTATCCCTTTATTTTATAGCCACTTTTTTCTGTGCAGTATACTTAAATTTCAGTATATGCAATGTGATATATTTTTCTTTTATAAACTCTGAGCTGCTGTCATATGAGCAAAGACTTTTACAATCCAAGATCTCTAAAATATCATTCAATACTTTTTTCTATCCTCTATGGCTTTAGTTTGACAAACATGTCATTAATTCAGTTTATAGCATAGTATAGTTTATGCACTGTACAAGGTGAACAAATTCCAAAAAGAAAATCCTTCTTGAAAATATAATTCACAGCCTCTAATCCATGTAGATAAAAGCATGGAGTTTTACAGTATGCTTAGGTAAAATAAAATTAATGATTTTTCATGTTATTCTAAATTAGCAAAAATTCATATCTGTTAAGTAAGAAAACATGTGGTGCTGTTATGAGAAGAAAAATGAGGAAAACACTTATAGAATGCCCCAAATGTGCCAAACACTGTTTTGGTATACATGTCATTTTATTTTAATCCATGAAGTTGAGATTCCGAAAGAGTAGTAATTTACTCCCAAAGTTACATCACTGATAAAGTGAAGTAATGATTCAAAACCAGTTGGCTCTGACCTTTAAAACATATGCTCTTTCTACACAGAAACACTTAGAAATCTTAGCACATGTCTAAAGGATACATGGTAATAACAATTAAAGGCTGTTATTTTTATCAAATGGTAAGTAGCTGGTTTAGTGCTTTGGATAAGTTATTTTCATCAAAATCTATATATAAAAACCAAGGTAAAAAGGCAACAAGAATGAACCACTCTACCTGGGTAAGATTCTTTTTTTTTTCCTAATTCTGTTTTCTGAATTTCTAGACTGAAACTTAGTAAAGTGGTAACATAATAATTCACCAAAGTTCTAGGCTATAGGGAAATTTTGAACTTCTAGGTGTAGCTCCCAGACTCTATACACTCATTCACAATGATTAATAGTCTATGTATGAAATACTTTGTGAAATAAAAGAAGATAATCAGAGAATAATGTCAATTTTGTTCATTGCTTTCAATGATAGCCCAACAGTAATATTTATGTTAATATTATACAGATATTCCTATTACTGCCACAGAAATACAAAAGCTTATATAGTTTATTAAATGGAAAACATCATCATACATGATCACAACTGATATTCAGTCACCATATAATAAAGGAAACAAGACAGGTATTACTTTCCCTGCTTTTAAAAGGTGACAGGGTTGCACTATTTTATCTAGACCCTGAAGCAATGGAATGCATGAATGAACGGATGAATGAATGAATGGGGACTATAACACAACTCCTTGCATTCTTAATTCAGTTTTCCCAATCATGCATTTCTTTTAAAAGAGGAGAATAATCCAGTTTGAACTTAAAATGCAATGAAATTCCAATAAAATGGATTTTTAAAGTTATTTTGTTTATTAAAATCTGTCCTTAGGCCTACCCTGTTATAAAAAGACATATTTCTCTACCCCTAGATATATTTGACATGTTAACAGGACAAATACTGTCCTTGAGGTTCAAAAAAATAATAAGCAGACCAGAAAATCTGCTGGGTTCCATTCTAAGCCAATGTTTAATATTCATAAAGGATTTCAACTATTTTCATACCATCTTCTCAAATGTTGATACACCTATTCTGTGCATAACATCTTGCTTATAAGCAAGCAGAGTGGTAGTGAAATACCTATAAAAGACAGTGTTTACTGTGGTGTCTCCAAGAGGGAGTTCTTTATGCATATTGCTATTTTCAAATTTTTGTGTAATTAGCATGCATTTTTTTGAATAATGAGTGAGTGAATAAAAATGTATGGAAAAGGTTATAGTACTGTCCTGCCTTTTTTTCTTCCAGAATAAGCCTCCCTTAAGTTCCTTTGAAAATGCTGCCCTACTAAAAGTGGAGGAGAAGGCGGAACCCACATTAACTGAACAATTTCTATGTTCAGGCATTTTCTTAGGTGGTTATAAATATTAATCATTTATTTTTCACCACAACTTTGTAAAGAAAATAATTTTACTCTGATTTTATAGATTTATAAACTGACTCAGTAAGGTAATATGACTGTTTTTAGCAATAAGGCTTAGATACAAGTGCAATATTCTTTCCATGTTGCCATGATTATTTTTTAATTTTGCAGATAATACACTTGCCCTTTGCTGAAATTTATAACAGTCTGATTTAAAACTAAAACAGAAAACCATATGAAGTCTCTAATAGTTTCATATTTACTTTTAGCACCCATACATGCCATATGTCAATTCTTACTGGATTATCAGTAGATCTAATAAACTATTACATAAAATCTACTAAGTACAATCAATTGATTTGTTTGTTAACTAATTTTTATTAGATAAAATAGAAAAAAATTATCAGCCACTTGTTTTAAAACAATATAGTTCAAAATGTTGCTCTGAACACTCTGCAAGTAATATTGACTATATGGCTAATAGCTCCCTGAAATTGTAATTTGTGCATTCCAGTGGAGAAAACAGTGGAGAAAACAGAAATGTCTCAAATAGACTCTAGAGAATTTCACTCAATGAGTGAAAAATTCTAGAATTATAAATTAGCATAAGGAAAGTTTTTTCTAAAAGTCAGCATATATAAACTCCAATATAATTGCTTAAAAAAAGAATTAAATAACTTGGAATCAACTTAAAAAAGGATGTAAAAGGCCTTTCCAGTGAGAACTAGAAAATGTTATTAAAGGGCTTAAATAGGGATATATAAGGGAATGAAAGGATACCCCATGTTTATGGAGGGGGGAATAAGTATCGCAAAAATAAATATGTCACCTAAAATGATATACAAATTTAACACAATCGCTATCAAAATCCCAGCAATATTTTTCAAAGAAACTGAACAAAATGTATTGAAATTTATATGGAACCACAAAAGGCCTCAAATTGTTAAAGCAACCTTAAGAAAAGCAAAATGTAAGCATCATATTACCCTAACTTTAAACTTTACTATAAAGCAACAGCATTAAAATCAACATGATATCAGCATAAATTAGATACACTGACCAATGAATATCATGGAAAGTCCAGAAATTAATTAGCACGTATAAAAGGCCCCTAGTCTGTAACAAAATATCCATGACCATAAAATGGGGGAGAGACATTCTCTTTAATAAATGGCTCTGGGAAAACTGAAAAGCTACACATAGAAGAATGACATTCGATAACTCCCTAACACTAAACACAAAAGTAAATTCCAAATGGATTAAAAATTTAGAGATAAGACCTGCAACAATAAAATACATAGAAGAAAACACTGGTTATATTTTTCATATCAACAATAGATTTTTTTGGTGACTCATCCCCTATGGCAAAGGAATTAAAAACAAAAAATAAACAATTTGAAAATACCTTAAGTTATAAAGCCTCTATGCATTCCACACAATGTAAACTATCCCTGAAAATAAGCCTTTGTCTGATAAGGACTCTATAGAGCAGCACTTATACTTCTAAGTGTTAACTATGGGATAATTTTCCTTAGCACCATGGACAATAAGCCACAAATGTGCTGTAAGGGTATTACTGATCCATGAAATTCTTATTTTTTAAATTGACTAACTCCTGATTCTATTTAAAGTCTATTAGAAGGTAATTTCAAAGAGCATACAATTTCACCCAAAACTAGTGATTCTCAAACTTCAGAGGTCATAAGTTTCATCTGACACATTTGTTGAAAATAGACTTTGAAATGTCATGTCAGAGACTGCGTAGATCTAAATGACCTGGAATGCTATGGAAAGCATCACTTCCTGGGATAATTCTAGATCAGAAAATCAGCACACCCCTCCTTGAACAACACTGCTGCTATTAGAACCTTAAATATTATCAAGTTCCAGTTAAATTTGTATGGTATTCAGAGAGACATGATCCAAGTAGTGTGCACGAACCTCAATTACCAGATGGTTTTCTTGCTAGAAATCTAATAATCAATGATTTAATACCATGCTAGAGCAAAGCAAGGGGAAAAAGCATAACAGGCCAGGTGACTACAACATGTTCTCTAAGTGAATTTTTACAAGATGTACCTTGGCTGAAGTTTTGTGCATTTATAAATTTTGTTCTAGTCCTTTCATAAACCTTCATCCTTTAAGACATGATAGATTATGTCAGGAGAAAGGTATAATTCAGCAAACTTTTATGACACCCTGATCCATGGTTGGCTAAGACCTAGCAGACTTTGGCTAACCAGCAAACCCTCCTTTCTGAGGCAAAGGCCTTCCTTGGAAGTCATGACCCAACCTGTCATAGTGTAACAGCATTACACCTGGACTGTCACGGAGAGTCAATCACAAGTTGGCCTACTAACTTTTCTGGAATCCAAAACCTCATCGCACCAGAAGAAGGAGCTACATTATTTTCCCTCTCTCTTAGGCAAACTTTCTCTGCATTATCATTTTGATCATTATGTGCTGGGATTGACTAGAGCCAAAGAAAATTCAAATGGAACCCAGAAACAACAGAAATGTGTCATCTTGGAGTGGACATGTGGTCTGTCCAACCTAGGCACCTGCTTCACAGGATGAGTAATGCCAGATGTTTCAGAAAAAGTCACAGGACTGTATTACACATCTGCTTTATGCAATTGTGCAATGATACCTCACCAGGGAGTTTTCTTTTTCTGACCCTGGGTTAGCCATAGTTGTAGCCTAATATTTCAAGACATCAGCCCTGAACTCATTACCCTTGCATCCTTTACTGCATTCTCTCATTTAAAAAGAAACGAGGGGCCTCCCCGGTGGCGCAGCAGTTAAGCGCTGCGCTGTGGAGCTGTTGGCAGCGGCGACGCGAGTTTGACGCCCAGCTGGGGAGAATCCTACATGGCGCGGCAGACCTCTCCTGCCTTGCCCGCTGCTCCCCTCAGCAGTGTATTTCTGATCTGCCTGTTCTGCTCCCCGCTCTGTCTCTGGTGAACCCTCTTGCCGCCCCACGCCTCTGGCCTGTACCCCAGCTTGTATGTATAAATCAAAAATAAATCTTAAAATAAAATAAAATAAAATAAAAAGAAATGAATATTTGTCAAATATATTCCTTCATTAACTCTGAACCAAAGCAATTATATGTATAGATGACTTTTCAACACCCCATGAAGGAGATGGCTGGACCTTCGATATAAGAGCAATATTTGTTGGTTGCAGTAGGTAAATGAGAACGAATTCAGATTTGCAAACAGCTTAGAAATAAAAATCACTTTACTGATAATGCTGAATGTCAATATAAAAAAGTCTCCCAGAATCCCACTGTAGCCAACTGAATATACTTTAGGTAAAACTATAACTAGTAACAATTGCAAGAATTACAAACACTAACAATTTTTCTTGAGTTACATATTCTTGAAAAATTCAATAAGCAGGAAGCATAAACAGCCTATTTATTCATTAGTTCAGGAGATATTTCTAGACCATCTTCTTTGCGCCATTCATGGTATTAAGCACTAGAACCGTCATGGATTTTACCCTTATATGATTATGTAATTAAAGTAATGATAATATGTCTAATTGATATATATATATATATATATATATATATATATATATATATATATATATATATATATACAGATATATATATATTCTAAAGTAAGGAGCAATGACTATTAGAAAGAAAAACTGGAAGAATCTACTAGAATGGCCAGTAATCATTCTCCAACAGGTGACATTTAAACTGAGACTAAAAATTAAGAAAATTAAGATCAGGGCAAAAGAAGGAAAAGAGTATTCTGGGAAGAGAGAATAATGAGGGCAAATATTTAGGGTAGAACTAAGGCTTGTGTGTTTTATGTCCTGAAAGGTAAACAATGTGCCCGAGAACAGGTAAGAACCAGATCTTGGAGGACTTTGTAGGTTATTGTAAGTAATATTTTATTATCAGTAACATGGGAAATCATTAAGGGATGTATAGTGGAAGAATGGTTTGCATCTGTGTATATTTGTAAAAGGTCACACGAGGCCTCCCTGGTGGCGCAGCAGTTAAACACTGCGCTGTGGAGCTGTCAGCAGAGGCAACGCAAGTTTGATGCCTGGCCAGGGAGATTCCCACCTGGTGTGTCAGACCTTTCCTGCCTCACCCGCTGCTCCCCTCAGCAGTGTATTTCCACCGATCTGCCTGTTCTGCTCCCCACTCTGTCTCTGCTGAACACCCTTGTCACCCCATACCGCTGGCCTGTACCCCAGCTTGTGTGCATAAATAAATAAATCTTTAAAATATATATAAATAAATAAAAGGTCACACTAGGTGCAAGGAAGAGAATGCAACAGAAGAGGCAAAGAGACTGTGAGAAGATTATTAGAACAGTGATTCTCTAGCTTCACAGTACACACAGACATCTGGGGACAGGTATTTCCAACAAGATCCCAATGGTACAGATGCTACAGATCCATGAACCACACTCTGAGTGGCAAAGTACGAGACACTCTAACAGTATTCCAGGCTCTAGTCTCTCTCAAGTCAGGGACTTGAGCCAGGATGGAAAATATGGTAACAGAGATTAATGGACAGAGTTGAGATATATTTGGAACTTGGAACTAACAGATTCTCTATAGCATGCCTCTCAACATTAGAGCAGGGTGGGTATTAAGACTTCAGAAATCAACATTTTTGAAAATTAAAGAGGATCCTGAAGATCTGGACTGAACACTAGGTCTGGACGGAGATAACACTTGAGATATTAAAGGCAGAAGTGGGACCTTTCGGTGAGAAGGGCAAAACTTTTCCTGCAGGTTGAGAGGGTTGAAAGTGGTGGCAGGTGTGATGAAGATGCCACCTGGGGCTCAGCCTACCTGCTGGATAGCAGCATAGAGTTATCAGCTGTGTGTCAGTGTCAGCAGAAGATGCACCAGAAAGAATCTTGAACCTCAAAGTCAGAACCTTCAAGTCTTAATTCAATCACATTTTAGCTGTGTCTCTAAAAAAAAAGAATCACTAGTTCCTTAAATCTGTTTCCTTATTTAATAAAATATAATGTAATGAGAACATACATATATAAACATGATGCCTATCATATGAAAATCTTCATCAATATCCATCAAAGGGCACTTTGGCATCTTAATGGAGGACCATTATCTGCTTTTCATGAATATGTAAAAATAAAACTATCTATGAGGTTCTAGAAGGGAGTTATATCCTGGGATATGTTTCCATGAAACTAGTAAAGATCTTTCTGACAATGAAGTCGGAAGCCCTTCTCTTAAAAGCAATAACTAGCACCTTTAAATTCAACAATGATCCACAATTTTGCAAAAGCCACTAAGGTAATTTCCAATTAAATATAACATTAGGTTAATACAGAACTTAGAATGGTGATCTTGTCTCTTGGTTATACCTGAAAGAACCCCTAAAAGGTAGCAGACTTGTAGGTTATCAAAACTCTAAGGAAAAGAAAAGTTTGGCAAATTGTCAAAACTGAGGTAAACTCTTTCATGCTTCACTATAATGACCAGCAGATTTTTTCCTGGTGATTTGCTATCAGTCTTCTGTTGTTTGTTATATCACTTGTACTAAGAAAGATGTTTGCTGCCTTGATCTTTCCTGGTTCCATGTATAGCCATTCCTCTTTTCAACACTCTTCTGGGAATCTACCCAAAGGACACAAAAGCCCAAAGACCAGACAGATTCACAAATGAATTTTACCAAACATTCAGAAATGAACTAGTACCTGTCTTACACAAACTCTTTCAAAAAATTGAAAATGAAGGACTACTACCAAAGACGCTCTATGAAGCGAACATCACATTGATACCAAAACCAAACAAAGACAACACACAAAAAAGAAAACTACAGGCCAATATCTGGAATGAACACTGATGCAAAAATCCTCAATAAAAATTTAACTAATAGAATTCAACAATGCATCAAAAAGATAACTCACCATGACCAAGTGGGATTTATTCCAGGGGCACAAAGATGGTTCAATATCAGAAAATCAATTAATGTAATGCAACACATCAACAAAAAGAAAAATAAAAACCATATGATCATATCAAGAGATGCTGAGAAATCATTCGACAAAGTCGAACACCCATTTATGATGAAAGTCTTCGAAAATCTAGGGATAGAAAGAACATACCTCAACACAATAAAGATCATATATGACAAACACACAGACAATCTCATTCTCAACGGTGAAAAGCTGAAAGCCTTTCCCCTGAAATCTGGAACAAGACAAGGATGTCCATTGTCACCACTGCTTTTCAAAATAATTTTGGAAGTCATAGCCAGAGCAATAAGACAAGAGAAAGGCATACAAGGAATCCAAATAGGGAAAGAAGAAGTAAAGTTATCACTATTTGCAGATGACATGATAATATACATAGAGAACCCTAAAAACTCCACCGAAAAACTAATCAAAATAATCAATCTATTTAGTAAAGTAGCAGGATACAAAATCAACACACAAAAATCAGTAGCCTTCCTATATGAAACAATCAAACTGAAGAAGAGGAAATCAGGAAAACCACCCCTTTTGCAATTGAAAAAAAAAAATCAAACACCTGGGAATAAACCTAACAAAAGAAACGAAGGATCTATACAAAGAAAACTATAAAATATTATTAAAAGAAATAGAAGACACAAAGAAATGGAAAGACATCCCCTGCTTACAGATAGGAAGAATTAACATTATCAAAATGGCCATACTACCTAAAGCAATTTACAGATTCAACGCTATTCCAATAAAAATCTCAATGTCATTCTTCAAAGAGATTGAACGAATACTGATGAAGTTCATATGGAATCACAAAAAAACTCAAATAGCCAAAGCTCTCCTGACAAAAAAGGAGAATGGAGGTATCACCCTCCCAGACTTCAAACTATACTACAAAGCCATAATGATTAAAACTGCATGGTACTGAAACAAAAATAGACACACAGATTAATGGAATCAAATAGAGAATCCAGAAATCAACCCAAGTATATATGGACAATTAATCTTTGGTAAAGGTACAAAGAATATGCAATGGAACAAGGACAGTTTGTTCAACAAATGGTGCTGGGGAAACTGGACGACTACATGCAGAAAAAATGAACTTAGACTACTACCTCACACCATGCACGAAAACCAATTCAAAATGGATTAGAGACTTGGGCATAAGACCTGAAGCCATAAAATATATAGAAGAAAACATAGGCAAAACAACACATGACATACATCTTAGTAACATTTTTAAGGACACATTCCCAAAGCAAAGATAGTGAAGGAAAAGATAAACAGCTGGGATTACATCAAACTAAAGAGCTTCTTTACAGCAAAAGAGACATTAACAAAAACAAACAAAGAGCCTACTGACTGGGAAAAAAATTTTTGCACTCCATACAACAGACAAGGGACTGATCACAAAAATCTACAAAGAACTTACATGACTAAACAAAAACAAAGCAAAAAATCCAGTCAAAAAATAGGCATAAGCACTTAAAAGATACTTCTCCAAAGAAGAAGAGCAAATGGCCAATAGGCACATGAAAAAATGTTCAACATCCCTCATAATCAGGGAAATGCAAATAGAAATCACAATGAGATACCACCTTACACCAGCAAGAATGGCACATATTAAAAAAACGGAACAACAAATGTTGGTGAGGATGTGGAGAAAAAGAAACCCTCCTACACTGCTGGTGGGAATGCAAACTGGTCCAACCACCATGGAAAGCAGTATGGCGGTTCCTCAAATTGCTAAAAGTGGAGCTTCCATATGACCTAGTAATACCACTTCTGGGAATCTACCCAAAGGACACAAAAGCATTAATCCTCTTTTCAACACTCAAAAAGGGAGTAGGGAACTGTTGTTCCCCATACTATGAAACTCAGGTCAGGTATGATGTCAGGCCAACTTCAATTAAGTGTCTTTTGTAATTAACAAGCAATATTTACATCCAAGCAAAATTCCAGAAGTCCCCCAAAGCTGTTTGATCTCTAAGCAGATAAAACATGACCCACATAAATATAGACTCTATAGACTGTAATCAGTCTATAGACTGTAATACAGTAATATAGACTGTAATAACAGTCTTCCCAGTGATACAAAGACAAACTCAACCCTTCAAAATTATAAATTCAAAGCAATGAGTCTCTTTATTGTGTAGTCTTAAGAGTTAGGGGCTTTATAGCTTTTCCAGGATAAGAATTTGTAGAGTACATCATGTACAGCCTTTTGAGTTTACTTCTTTAGCCTATGCCTGAAATGAATGACCAGTGATCTTCTCCCAAAACCTACTGCTATCTGGCTCATACAAGAGAGATGTGGTCAGCCTCTGTCCCTCTTTCTTCTAGAACAATGCTCAAATCACAAAAGAAATTTCCCGAAACCTTTCCTTGGCAATCCACTCTGGTAGAAAAGAATAATTTTGGTAATTATTATTATGCACAATCTCTTAGGTAATTTTTAGGACCATGTCCAAAATATTACATGTACTTCTAGATCTTTATAGTAACTTTTCATAAAACATTTCTGAGTAAGTTAATTCTTCAACTGTATAGCATCTAAAACCCAGAAAAAAAAATATCCAGGCATTTCCCACCCCTGCAAATTAATCATTGTCCTCTTCACTCACAGCCAGAACACACAAATGACCCAAATCCTACAAACCCATCCTTTCTTCCATTTTATTTCACTATATATCATGTCAAATATTTAGGTTTCAGAGATGAAAAATCTTTCAAAGGATTCAGTAGTTAGTTATTTCTCACCTTTACTTCTGTAATGGCCTTGATCAAGCTCCTCCTGCTTCTAAACCACCCCGCTGACATCTACCTGACATAATGTTTGCAAAGGGAGTCATCCAAGATGCAAATTTGATCATTAATTTCAGACAATGGGAGAACCTGATTTTAACAAATCAAACTCATTCATATTATCATCTGATACCCAAAATAACCTGTAAAACCTTTAAGGCAGGGAACAAGCCATATTTGTTCTATTGAACTTACAAATTAATACTAGGCATGGTATCTAATAGATGCTTCATAAATGCTTACTGAATGAGGAGATAGTAGTTCTTCAGACGCACAGATTCCATAAAACAACAGATCAAGGAAGAAAGTAGAGAAAACATAGTGACTAAGACATCAAACTGCACCCCTTCTGTCATGTCCTTGTTCCCCAGAGCATTTAAATAGTATCCAAAATAAATACTTTCTATCACAACTTCCTACTACATCTTAGCTTCTGAGCACACCATCACATCCCAAGTGATATATAAGAAAACCATATTTCACACCAACACATTACTCTTGAAACAAAGCAAAGTGGTGCTCTAGGTATAAATAGAATGGAACAGAATGATATTTTCTGAACACAATTTCACTAAAATGGACTGAAGAACATATCTTTCAAAAATGATATCTCAGCACCACACTGGCCTCCCTATATCCAACACACACACACAAACACACAGTGTTTGATACTATATAGTTCTTACTCAGATACATGGCAGTGGCGGTGGGGGCCGGTGGGAGCTTACTCATCCTTAACTGCCAATCCTCCTTGGCTCCCCCTACCTGCATTATAATCACAGTCATTATGATTGCCATAATGATAGTAATAATGCTTTGTGCTCCTACAGCACATTTCAGATGATCTCAAAGCATGACTGCATCATGACTGTAAAAGTTAAGAACATTCTCCTCCTCTGGAGACGGTGTTTATAATCAGGGTAGGAGCTCCCAGACTTGCCTGACACCTGCAAATCAAAATTATGAGGAGGCTTGCACAGATTTGTTTCTTTTATTTAGCTTGAAAAGAGTGATTTTATGGATACAGGTCAAGACAAGTCTCCAGAGGGGCCCATCAGAGAAGACAGCTGTATTTCTATTCAACACTCACTGATCCGATCAAATGCATTTTAAACTGACAAGGGGGTGGGAAATATTTAATGCTTCTTGGGTTTAAATCTGCAAAGTGCATCACAAATCAAAACTACAAATTGGCTTCCCATCTAATCTTGATCCGCAACATTAAGACAAAATTCTGTATGACTCAAACTTCTCATCCCCATTGCATGGGATGCTTTCACAGATACCCCCACAATATTCCTGAAAGACCTAGATGGACATTGTTAAAATTATGTTCCACATCCCGAGGAAACTACTTAGGAGACTCTGGAAAACTGAAGGAACTCCCTCCCCTCAATAGCCGGAACAGACCCACCTATGAGAAAAGTTCTAAGTCATGAGGTGAAGGTATTTCTACCCCAGTCTAAATTAGCAATTTCCCTTAACCACCTTTTCAGAATATGATCAAGATCTATCAAATACTTATGAAGAACTAGAAAAAGGCAAAGCGCTGGTAATTACAATATGTAGACTTTATTCTCTGCTTTTAAGGGACTCATGTTCTTTGTAGCCTAGAAATCATGAGAGAGGGAAATCATGCTTCCACACTGTGGTTATCCTAAGTTACCAGAGGAGAAGAGGATGATGGGGGATGAGAAAAATGGGAAAAGGGGGCCAATTTGATAGTGGTGAACTATTCTAGAACTTTAATGATGGATGCAGTGTGTCACATACATTTATCAAGTTGTAAAGCTATATTCATATATAGTACTGTAAACCATGACCAATCAATCAATAAAAGATAAAACTTAAATCAAATCATATCGGTCTTCTTAAAACTCTTTGATAGCTTCTCATCACACCTAGAATGATATCTAAATTGACACTGATAATCTGCTCATATCTAAATCTTAATCATAACTTATACAGTATGGCTGTATTTCTTTCTCTTTCCTGTAATCCTTCCATTTAAGGTACACGGATTTTGCTTCAACTTAAGTTGATCCCATGTTATGTGTTCTAAACATGCCACTCTATCTTCTTACAACATTCCCCCCAATGCCACCTCTCATTTCATTCAGCTCTCTTCTCCAATTAGCTTCTCAGAGAAGACTTCCTTGACCATGTCCTTGAAATGGCCACCCTAATTCCCTAATTTATGATAGTTCAACTCCATCTTTTTAGCTTGCTTCCTAAATATGCACCATATTTATTCCTATCTGACTGTATGTATTTTTTATTAAATTGCTCATATATTTTTAATTGAGATAACATTGGAGTATTGTCATCAGGTATTACCACCATAATACATCCATTACCAACTCCCCCATCTTCCACTACCATCATGCCTCCTTCCCTCCTTGTTCTTTCCCCTTCCCCACACACTCCCTCCTTAACACCTCAGTTCCGTAGTCAGCTATCGAGAGTTGCTTTTTTAGCTAGTCATTATCTGACAATTCAGTTACTTTATATTCCACATATTAGTGACACTACACTACTTATCTTTCTCGTTCTGACTTATTTCGCTTAGCATCATCTTTTGAAGCTCCATCCATATTGCTGCAAATGGCATGGGTTTGTCTTTTTTGATCACTGAGCAATATTCTATTATGCATACACACCACATCTTCTTGATCCAGCCATCTGTTCTGGGGGCACTTGGTTGTTTCCATAGGTTAGTTATTGTAAATAGTGCTGTAATAAACAAGGGAGAACAAGTTTCCTTTCAATGAGTGTTTTTGAATATTTTGGATAGATGCCTAGGAGAGGGATTACTGGGTCAAATGGCAGGTCCATGTTTAATGTTTTGAGATACCACCACACTTTTTCCACAAGGGCTGGACCAATTTGCATGCCCACCAAGGATTCCCACATCCTTGCCAGCACTTGTTGTCTCTGGTCTTTTCAATATATGCTCTCAAAGTGAGATGATCCAGCCATCTGTTTTGGTTTTGCTTTGCATTTCTCTAATAATTAGTGACTGAGCATTTTCTAATGTTCCTGCTGACTGTTTTAATGACATTATATTTTTACCTGGTTGGTCTGTCAACATTGGTCTTCTTCACCAGAATGAAAGTTTCATCTCGGTGGGAATGTTGTTTTCATAACTATAATCCAAGCACTACAATGATATTTGGCACATGGCATCGGGTCAATAAATATTTGTTGACAAATAAATAGTGAGATATTTTTCTATACCCTCACTTCACCTAATGAAACCACAGGGTCACTTATTTGTTCCATCACCCTAAAGATTCTTTAAGGTCTTGAAAAAGGGAAGGGAATGTGTTTACACCTGTTAAGCCCAGACTCAGTGATGTGGGCTGCAATTAATATCAATGTGTCTGTAGTCATCCTCCACTGCCCATAATCCCAGGTCTCTGTCTCCTTTACACATTAGACATTATAATTATAATTTTGTGACTCAAGATTGGTTGTCCAGTTACCAAAAAGCATCCTTCATTGATGTGTGTTGCCTGTGGACATAAGTAGACTCAGCATTGGTGGCTCTTTGTCCATATTTGTTCCTTCTGTTTCTCCTGAGTATGCTTAAATGTGATGCGTTTGTGTACCCAGCAAAGTTCCCACATGTGAGCAGTAACAGAAACCAGTTTTCATGGAGCTTCATGTCTACCCATATTAGCCTCTAGGGGTCAAATTTCTGTCTTGCTCCTTTATGGGGTATTCCAGACAATCAAAACAAGTTTGTGTACCCAAAGAGCTATTTGGTTGAGTTCACCAATAATTTGGGTGCCTGTCTAGAAACATGTACAATTCTCCTCTGTGCAAAATGTTGGGGGCCAAACTTAAGGTTACAAAAGCTCAAGTCTATGAGAATGGACACACAAATAGGGAAATATGCAAAATTGGTGCATTTGAAATTCAGATAGATCCAAATAAGTCTTGGATTGGAGTAAATGTCTCATTCATAATTACCCATAAGTCTGTATGAGGCTGCCTCCCCAACAATGATCACTCCCTCTTTCCAATCCCAATGCCTAATAAGGATATTCATTCCCATGCACTAGAGTGTCCACTCTATGGTGTGTGAGAAAACAGGTGATGGCACAGTCTTCATACCTCTTTTCTGTTGTAACAGTCACTTAGTCACTTAACAGGTGGCTTGGTCTCATCAGCTGATTCCAATACTAATTCAGAAAATGTGGCTTCCTACCAAATACAAAAGTCTTCTTCTCCAGCAGAATTTTCAGACAATCATCCCTCTCTTTTGAAAATAAGGCAAAACACTACATGTCTTATCAAAATGTTAATTAAAAGTCATGATTTTAGTTCTCTTTAAAAACTGTATTTGGCTTTTGCTGAAAAGAATATCAAAACCTGTTTTTCCATCTGTGAACTTAAAGAAGACTCCAGAGTTATGTATCCACACACAACATCTGTTGATCCACTCTGTGTCCCCTCAAACATGCACTGAACATCTACTTCAAGGCAGATCTTGCTGGAACTGGAACTATAAGTATTAATAAGGCATGATTTTGGCCCAGAGGCAATTGTCTACCAGAGTTTTCATCTTCAACACCTGCAAGAGCTTTGGGATCTACACATCTATGTGAATTTACCACTAGTAATGTCTCTTTTGTAATATACAACATATCTATGATGTCCAGGTTCTACAATATCTTTCACTGATTTTTCATAACCTGTAATTTATAAAGTATGTTCACATACAGTATTTCATTTAATCCTCACAACAATCTCTGACGTAGATGTCATGACCCTCATTTTATAGAAGCTGCAGAACTTCAGGGATGTGGTGTCACTAATCCAAGGTCACACATGGTGTCAAGGGTAGAAATAGACATTCCTGAGTCCACTGCACTGCACTGTGGCTTCCAGTTATCAACTCTATCATCTCCTTCTGGTCTTCTTTCGTCACACATTCAGCAAATACTCATTGAGCATCAATTTTGTGCAATATATTTTACTAGGCGGAATATTCAATCCTTGCCAACTCAGCCCATTTCTTCAGTTATGAGAGGATCCAAAGAAATTGTACATCTCACTGTTCCCTGAATCTAGAACAAATTTTCTCTACAATTTCCAACCAAATGCATGGGGAATCTGACTTCTCAAGTATATGCCCAACTCAGTCCCATAGAAAGGGTGAAGTTTTTCTCTATAACTTAAATCAGTTTTTAAATTCTCTCCTTATTTGGCATGGTAGTTTTAGCCATATCCTCTTTCTCCACGCCCTACCTAGAGAGAACAATAACTGAATTTGGGGAGCGGGGAGGAGACATGAAAAGTTGCATCTCCTTGGCTATATTTGTGAAGCACCAGTGGATGAGCAACTAGCTGCACTGGGACCAGGGCAAGTGCAGATGGGACACTATGATAACACCAAAGCCCAGGTTCTTCAACATCCAAGGGGATTTTTTCTACAATTTCTGCCACTTTGTAAACAAGGGCACTGCCCTATTTACCTTCATCTCACTTTTGCTGTTTGTTGAGATACTTTAAACTCTAGCTGGGAAAGATGGCCTTTAAGATAGAAATGATGTGAAATTAAAAGCAGATGCTTTAATGTGCTGGGGTCATGTCTGGGTCTGGAAATGGAAACAAGGACAGCAGGTTTTTATATTCTCTTGAGCAAATCCCAGGACATTCTTTAAAATGGAGCAGTCAGAAAAAAAATAATAAATATTTCCATTAGTCAAAGGACACCAAACCAAGGTTTGTCAAATCAGTGAGAACCTCTCCAAATGGAAATATTTACAAGAAGACTGAAGCAATCATTGTTACCAGTGTTACCAGTCATATTTGAGAGACATAGCACCCTTCTCTCTCATTTTCCACACACGCATTATAGCATGGAAAGGTAAGGAAAACAAGAAAATCATGAAAGGGAACAGGAGCTGAAAAGAAAAGGGAAGGGGAGGTGAAAAGAAAGGAGAAGAGATGGTACCTGGTATAAAAAAGAAGACGTTTTAAAATCAGATGGGCATGTACTTAAATTCTGACTTTTGCCATGTGTCTTATTGCCAATTATCTCACCACTATAGCAGACATGATTATATTTACTTTTCAGGGCAAAAGTAAAAATTAAATAAGATACTGACTGACTGGGCCTATTATGGTGTTTGAAAGGGCCAACCCTCAAGAGAGATAGGTAATACTGATTGCTGTTGTTTTAGAAGATTGAAGAAAGAGAGAAATGGCAAAATAAAAAAAAAAAAGAGAGAGAGATGTTCTCACTGCATAACAAGTCACTCTCAAACCAGAATTTTCCAAAACCTCTATTTGATAAATCTACCTGGATTTGCTAGGATCTTTTAAATTGACTAGTAATTGAACTACTCTGGCAATTCTATAACACATGGATAGAAAGGTGACATTTCCTAAAATAAACACTGAATTTTTTTTTCAGTTCATTTCAATTCTCAATCTTAGAGGCATGTCACAATCATTTATGGCATTTTTAGATAAATAAAATCCTCATGTCTCACCTCCACAAATTTGTTGTTAGGTCTTGGGTAGGGCTCAGACACCTTTATTTTTGTTAAAAGTTCCACATAGAGTCTAACTCCAAAATAAGGTTGAGAGTTGCTGCTATAAGCACTAAGAAAGTTGGGCATTCTGGCAAACTAAAATTCTGTCTCATCATTGTCCTGAATCAATGTACAACATCAGTAGGGAAATAAATACACATTCATCATAGCAAGTTTTCTTCATCATAACAAGTTTAATGAAACTTTCATTAAACTTGCTATGATTGAAATATGATGTTATAAGGTCTTTTATTTCTGGCATCCATTTACTCAAACCTGCTCTATAGAAATAATAACCAAGCATTCATTAGTGTGTGGGAAATGAGTTCCTTCGCTTCAGAATAGGTCACAGAGAATTAAAACAATCAAATGAGAATGTCCTTCTGAATCAAGGTTAACTGGTTAATGATGTACCAAATCCCAAAAAATCTTGACATGTATAGAAGTCTTTTCAATGTCTACTGAGTGTACTTTTCACTCAAGACTGTAGTTTTGATGGTTTAAAAAGCCATCATTTCCACATTCCAAAAGGAAAACAGTTGTCACAACACCAGACGTTTGTCCTTATATCGTGAAGTTAACCATCTTGTAAAGTTTTCTTTGTAAAACCCAAAAGACTTATAACGCACTTGTTTTTAAATATGCAACAGAAAAATTGTTCCAAATACATTTTCAAATGAAATGCTAGAAACTTGGGAAAATGCACTCAGAAGGCCAAGAACACACAAAAAACGTGGATGGTGATGAGAATCTCCCTCTGCTTTCATCAGGTTTCACTTAGCTAAGCTCAGTCATGCAATTGCAGATAAACAAACAAAGGAACTCACATTTAAACATGGCACATTCCTAACAGGACTTCTCAGCACAGGAGCGGCCACTCAGTGCCCCTCCACCTCGTGGAGCACCATCTGCTCCTCATCGCTTGGGGAGCAAGTTGTGAAGAACACTAGTGACTTATAATGATTAAAGTGGAGAAATTCCATTCAGATGTAATCATGAAGGGAAATGACAGAGACATAAAAGAAATGAACAAATTAAAAAAAAATCTAAACCCACTAAATCCTTGAAGGACTGAGGTGACCCCAGATTATAAGAAAAACAGAACTGACCTTACAAGAATTATCCTCTTGATAGGAAAGCCATGTCAATTGAGATAAATGAGGAGACATGAAGGCCATATTGGAAAGAAAAGAAGAGAGTCATTTTCAAGAACTTAGCAACTAGATAAGCTGGTGGGAAAGGAAGGGAAGTTCCACAGTTCTTTAGTTACTGACCCTCTTTAGGACACTGTGGGCCCTTATAGGAGTTTTAACATGAGTTTACCAGACACTGCTTGTCTAAGGAAATACGTATGTGGTAAAGGCACCCTGTATTTTTACAAGTTATATGGCTTGTGCTTGAGTGAGGTCTAAAATGGGGTCTGTGTTATTTAAGCAAAAAGACAATGAAGTCATATCTTTAAAGTACTGAAACAAAAATATTTTCTATCATGGATTCTACACTCAGTAAATACACACACACACATATTTAATATATATATCAAAAAGTAAGGTGAATTAAAGATTTTTTAAAAACAAATGAAATCTTCAAAAATATATCCATAGAAGTTCTTCCTACAATGGTAAAATGATACCACATGAAAATTTGAATCTACACCAACATGAAGGGCACCAGAAGTAGTAATATGGGAGGGAAAGATTTTTTACATTTGCTAAATTTCTTTGAAGGATAATTCATTGTTTACAATATTAATAATAAATACAGTATTTATAAAAATGTAGAAGTAAAATATAAACTAAACAATGTGGAAGTCAAAGCATACGAAAGTGAGATTCTTCAATATTTTACATTGTCGTGATATTATTTAAGGGAAGACTATGACAACTTAAAGGTGTACATAATAAATCCTAGGAACAACTACTTAAAAAATATAGCTAACAAATAAATAGTGGAGATAAAATAGAATAATAAAACATTTAATTTACCCCCCAAAATTAAAACCAAAAAAAAAAAGAAACAAAAAAAAAGATTAAAAAAGATAAACTTTTTTTCTATGTTTATTTTAGAAAACAAACAGAAAGATGGTACAGAAAGAGAAAAAATCCAAACAGATGACTGGCCATAAGAATGGTTACAAATGACATAAAAGAACATTGAGGCATGGTGTTAACTCCGATTTCCCTTTGAATCAAAGATAACCATGAAGCATTTACTTATAAACTTTTTCCCCTCTTTGTAAGAACTTACAAATAGAAATCTATCCATACAGAGATAAAGATTGAGAGGATGCGCAAACTCTCAACAGCGATGAAGTTCAAAGAAAACTGTGGGGAGAAAAAAAGGAACTAAAGTGAAGAGAAGAAGGATCTTGTGAAATGCTTATTTCCAAATGTCATGGTGAATGATGGATTCAGTACATCTGGGAATTTCTAGGAGTCTGCATCTTTAGCAGACACCTACAGGTAATTAGGTTAAGAGTAGTCCCCGAATCACACTTTGGGGGACACTGGTGGAGCAATTTAGAGACCAGCAGCACAAGTCTATGGTAGACTACCTGGATCTGAGTCTCAACTCCATCAATCCCTAGTTTGGCACAAGTCAGTTTTAGTTTACCAATGAGTAAGTGAGAATATTTGTACTAATGGAGTCATTTCACATAAAACATTTAGCAGAGTTCCTAGCACACAATCATCCATTAATGTGAACCATGGTTATTATATATAGTTCTGAATAATTTGGATATTTACATGAATGGTAATCGTGCATTAATCAGTGCCATGTTAAGCCATATTGGAAGCTGAGGCAAAACGGAAAAGCAGTGATGCCATGTTATCTTTATTTAAAATTTTGACATTGTGTTCATCATGCATTATATTGCAGTATTTTTTAATAAAATAAGCCTAGTGTTTCACCCTAGCCCCAGCCCTATCTCACTTACATAAATAAAAGTAGTGGGGAAGAGGCCCATTTGTATGATTACATAGCCCACTGATCAAATATTGTACAGATATAGGTGTGGCCTCACCCTCCGAAAAAATTGTAGCTATTAATATCCTAAGAGTGGGGTGTTTTGGGGCTTCCATGGTGGCACAGTGGTTAAGCGTGATGCCGAGGAGCTGTCGGCAGCAATGATGCAAGTTCGACGCCCGGCCAGAGAGATTCCCACATGGCGCGGCAGACCTCTCCTGCCTCGCCCACTGCTCCCCTCAGCAGTGTATTTCTGATCTGCCTGTTCTGCTTCCCGCTCTGTCTCTGGTGAACCCTCTCGCCGCCCACATCTCTGGCCTGTACCCCAGCTTGTATGCATAAATAAATAAATCTTTAAAAAAAATAGTGAGGTGTTTTCAATATTTCAGTTATTTCCTGTACCTATCAAATATCCAGCTCTCCTAAAATAATTCTAGAAAGAACTTAGTGAATGAAAAAGTAATTTGAATAAGTCTTTATAGAAATGTTTCATCTGTAAAGTGACCTCAAGAAAGAATAGCACTTGGTAACACTCATTCTCCAGTTGGCACCAGTATTGTTCTAAGCATTCCATGTATGTCAAATCATTTGATTCTCTCAGCAGTCCTGAGGTGGGCCATTTTGATGCCCATTTTTATCAATGAAAAAAGCATTATTAAAGATGAGGTCACATGACTTTGCCAATACCACACACCTATAAAGTGTCAGTCAGGATTCAGAAGCAGGTCTCTTGACATGGAGTCTCATTTTTAACTACCAGGCTACATGGTCTTTCACCCCCAGACTCAGGAAGCAGAGATACAGGAAACCACAGGACATTGGTAGGCAGCAGACCTATCCCAGACCCTAAACCCAGCTTCCACATAGGTTAGCGTCATGGACAAGTAATCTCATCCATAGCTGGTTTCACTCCCTAAATATTCAGGAATATAAAAGAGCATTCTCAGTGATTCATAGCTAAATTGGCTGCTCATTGGCAGAAAGAGACAAGAACACACAGACATCCTTGGAGGGAGCATGGGAATTCATTCCACTTGTCAAGAGAGATTTGTGTAGAAAGCAAGAATGTTGGATCACTCCAACATGCACCCCCTTTTTCTCATTATGATATCTTTGCAGTCAAGAAGGCCTCTGACAGCATGTCAATTTAGAAAATGGTATCTCTGTTGAAAGCTTGATGAGTACATCTTATTTTTAATGCTAACTAATTCCTGCTTGCAGATAATCCTCTTTGAGTGATGTTTACATAAGATACAGAGAAATGACAGGATAAAAATAGTTACTATGAAATTCTCCACAGGCTATAAACAGTTTTAACTTTTGGCAAAAGGACTTTATTATTTACATACTCAGACAAATATAGGTCACACTCTTCTCAGATTATTAATGTTCCTCTGCAAATAACAGACATACAGAATGTGTGAACCCCTTCCTGTGTCTTAATGAAATTCTAGTAATCTTGTGTATTTGGTTTATCTTAGGATCATCATTAATATATGTCAATAGCTTTGTAGTCAGAATCTTCTCTTGCCACCTTTTGAAAAGTATGAGTCAGAAGTGATTTATTGCCAATGATAGTTTATGTCTAATGCCAAAATCTCAAGATGTCAATTCCCCAATGTCCAAATGCCCATAAATTTAAAGTAACAGCAACTGAAATGCCATAACCCTAGTAGCAAATGAGGTGACAGATTCTGTAACTGCAGTGAGGAGCACACTGACTTACACTGAAACAGTTATTTCTCTCTCAATTCCTCATGGCAAGAACAGGATCTCAGTTCAACATTCTTAGGCTAAATGAAGTATCATGTTTATAAATAATGCCTTCCATCCTTTTCCACTCTGAGGATTAAATTCTCTGCAACTTTGACATTTGCAGTGTGAATGTTTGTCTTAGTTACAGGACAAAGGCACTCTGTTATGGAAAAAGAAGCATTTCATCCAGATCCCAAAACATCCTTAAAACAGACATCCTATGGAATGAGGACCCTGCCGCCCCAAGTATGTCAACATCGTCATTTCTGGAACCTGTGAATGTGTTACTTTACATGGTAAAGGGGGCTCTGCAGGTGTGGTTAAGGACAACCAGATGGCCAAATTATTCTAAATTTTCCTGGTGGGCTCAATTTAATCACAAAGACATTTAAAATTTCCCCACTGAGTTTAGAGTCAAAGATAAAGACATGAGTGCAGAGAATGCCCCGAGAGATGGAATGTTGCTGACTTTGAAGATGGAGGAAGGGGACACAAGTTAAGGAACACGGGTACTCCCTAGAAGCTGGGAGAAGCAGGAAGACACATTGTCACCTAGAGCGACCAGCAAGGAAGGCAGTCTTGCCAACACCTTGATTTTAGCCCAAAGACACGTGGCGTACGTCCAAGCTACAGACCTATAACTTGCATGTTTTAAGTTACTGAATTTGTGGTAATGTTTTACAGCAGCAATAGGAAACTGATACAGAATATTTTCAAGTTAATGGACAACTTTATCAATTTCACAGGGAATAGCATTCCACATTCATGGCAGGTACTTTTAGCATTTATTCCTATCAAAAGAAATGGATTGTAAAGGTAAATTTTATGGTCAAATTGAGTTACGATGGACTGCCCAGGTTAAACATTATTTCTGCAGGTCTCAAACTTCAACAATTTCCCATGTGTCTCTAAGATATCAGATCACCAGAATTTCCTAAGAGTTAGCTATTTGTGATTTCTCTAAAGTTTTGGGTTCACCATCAGGTTATCAAGAAAGAAGATGTGATGGGGAGGTGATGTACATGACCCAGGCAAATTCCTTAGCACCCTGGAGTTTCACATATACCTGGCAGATCACTTATTTACTCATTTCTTAAGCAAATATTGATTGTAAATCTGCAATGCTCCAGTCATGTACCAGGTGTTGGGAATTCAGCCGTGAATAGGACCTGGGGCACTTCCATCTCTGAAGCTGAAATTTACAGTTCTTACAGAACAATGAAAGCTGATGGGATAATAAGAACTTCTCTCCAGCTCTTCTGGAAAGAATCCTATGAATCTGGCCAGGACTTTTGCTCCACAGTTTAAAGAGAAGTAATTCAGTAATCAATGAGACCCACTTCATCCTCTGGGTGACTTCTAGGTTTGTGTCTGAATCTATTCCTGACCAGTGAGAGTAGGATTCCTGAGTTCCTACCACATTCTTCTAGTCTCCACACTGCAAAATGACTTCTTCGAGCACAAGTTGAACAAGCCCTTTGACCTGGTTGTTCTTAAAACCCAGTATGCCCAAGAACGTCCTGGAGTGCTTGTTTAAAATACAAGTTCCTGGGTTGTCATCAAGATAGTCTGATTCAATGGGTGCGACACGAGTCAGAATTTTAAAGCAAACACTCCAGGTGAAATTTGCTGGAATGAGTGCAGGGTGCCCTTTGGCTGACTTAACTGCTACATTTTTCATATTCAGGCAGCTAAGAAGGTTATTATTACCATTAAAAAAATAATTTATTCTGAATTTTTGAAATTTTTATTCATGGTGAGAAAAAGACTCATACAAACAATAAATGAACTGACATAGAAATAACTGTGAACATTCGGTAGGTTTTCTCCAGCATTTTTCCTAAGTAATAAATATTTGAAGTCATACTGTGTATAAAGCGTTGGATCTTGCTAATTTCAAGCAAATATAAATAATTACCTATATAATTAAATCCTTCAAAAATGGAATAGCTGTTCACTGTCATCTTTTAGGTCACAGTAAAATTTACAAGTTTTCCTTATGTAGATTGTATACATTTCATGATAATCTTATACTCAGATATTTTCAAATTTTGTGACTATTGATTAAGAAATTGCTTCTATTTTGTTTCATATTTTTAAATATAAGCATGTAAATAGTTACAGATTCTTATATATTTAGGTTTTAAAATGATACCTATTTCATTCTCTTGAGGTCTGATAGCTTGAGTTGATTCTTGTAAGCTTTCTGTATTATCCGCAAATAATGATAATTGTGTCACCTTTCTAATATTTACAATTTATTGATTTGTCATATTGCATTTGTTATAACCTTTAAACCAATAATTATAATTATCATAATTACTACTGACCTTCTTGTACTTGTGACATTAATAATAATATTCTAGTCTTCTACTAGTATCATGTTTTACCATTAAATGCAAATCTATTAATTTTAGGCTAATAATTTTAATGTTAAGCAACCTTTCTCCTATCATGGATTACTAAGACTTTTGTTTTCAATATTAAAATGAGATGCTACATTTTACAAATTAATATTTTTACATATTCTAAAAATACTTTTTTTTTCAGGTTAGTCTAGCCTAATAAAATAAATTGGGAAGATGTCCATCCAATTCAAGGCTTTGTTCAAGAGCGCAGATTTATCTTTTCTTTGTAAGATTTAAAAGAATTTGCCTTTAAAATGCTTTAGACTTGCACTTCCAAAAATTTCTTTTTGACTATCCACATGAAAAAATAGGTTGACTGAGTATAAAATTCTTAATTCATATTTCCCCTCAAAATCTAAAGATTGTCTCCTATCTCTTAATATTGTGGAAGAGAAGCAACTCATATATAACTCCTTTCTTCTGCCTAAAAGTCTGTAAGAACTTAAACTCCCTCCCTTTTCTTTTTTCAAAATTATATTGTGGGTCAAGTCTAGGTACTGTCATTTTTAATTTTCCTGAATTAGAATTGATAAATAATTACAAGGTGAAGACTCAAGAGCCAAAAAAATTTTTCTCTTCATTATGTATCTTTTTATCTGTCCTTTTTTCGGATATTCCTAGATTGAGTAGCCCAGGATTGTGATTCAAATTTGTTATATTTTTTCTTATAATGATCAGATTTTTCCATGAGTTTTGTGATAAGTTTTCAAAATTAGCTGAAGATAGCCATAGCAGTGAATTTGGTTCTGATGTTTTCAAGTTTGTTTCCTGCATGTACTAGGACAGCTACAAGTGCACTAAGGATGTGATCTTGTTGCCTTAACTGAGGTTACTGTTCCTGTAAGATAACAGGAGGTGCGGACTTCACTCAACAGGTTGTTTCTATCAAGCACAAGCTGTGGGCATCAACGTAGCAACGCAAGGCACATGTAGCGAAGATATCACTGGGGCTGAGACTTGTTTACCACTTCCTGTACCTACTGCCTCCCACACAGTTCAAGTGAGTCAAGCCCAGGCCACTTTGAAGGAAGGGCCAGCCAGCCTGTGAGTCTTCACAGGCAGAAAAATTTACTTTTGGCAAATTTCCTTTTGTTAACATCTCTGAGAGGGCTCCGACCTGCTTTAAAACTGTAGGTTCCTGTCTCTCTTTTTTATCTTATTTTTCTCCATAATATATACCATATGTTGTAACCTAAATTTTACATATTTTTGTTATGAACTCCATAGTCACAGGAATTTCCATGTATCTTGTTTACTGTTATTTACTTAGTTGCCAGAACAAGGTGCACTGCTTCGTAGGTGTCTAATTTTATGTGTCAACTTGGCTTGGTCACAGTAACCTGATATTTGGTCAGATGCCAATTTAGATGTCACTGTCAAGGTATTTTTTTTTTTTTAGGTGAAATTAACGGTCAA